>CAMXCT020006823.1:162582-207582 GCA_947184155.2 Cladocopium goreaui | reverse complement strand
AGCAAGCACCCAAAACGTACTCTGAAACCACCCGCTGCTCACCATTTACAACGCTCTCTCTCTCCTCTCCCTCTTCCTCTCTCTGTCTCTCTGTCTCTCTCTCTCTCTCTCTCTCTCTCTTTCTCTACCTTTTCTCTTTCTTTTTTCATCTCCCAAAGCTGGGGGTACCCAAAAAATCAAGCCCAAAAGAGGTCTGAAACCACTCTGAAACACCTTCCTGCTCACCATCTCCGGGCTGCTGCTGCATGTCTTCCGGACCGCGTTGGCTGCTTTATCTCTATCTATCTATCTATCTATCTGTCTGCTCTTTAAATGTATTTCCTTGTATGTTGTGTTCAAGTCTTTTCTGTCTGTAAATTGTTCTTTTCATCAAGGTCAGCTAGACACCCCGAAGGGGTCTGAAACCACTCTGAAACCGCTCTGAAACCACAGAAGTTCAACACGTGCAGAGCTACTTCCCAGTACTACTTCCCAGTATTACTGTGTACTACAAAGCTTGCACAAAGCACTTCCCAGTACTACTGTGTAATACAAAGCTTGCACAAACTACTTCCCAGTACTACTTTGCACTACAAAGCTTGCACAAACTACTTCCCAGTACTACTGTTGTACTACATGCTTGCACAAACTACTTCCCAGTACTACTTTGCACTACAAAGCTTGCACAAACACTTCCCAGTACTACTGTGTACTACAAAGCTTGCACAAAGCTTCCCAGTACTACTGTGTACTACAAAGCTTGCACAACACTTCCCAGTACTACTTTGTACTACAAAGCTTGCACAAACTACTTCCCAGTACTACTGTGTACTACAAAGCTTGCACAAACTACTTCCCAGTACTACTGTGTACTACAAAGCTTGCACAAACTACTTCCCAGTACGAAATACTAAGTGAATACTAAATATTTAACATTCGAAAACAAGTACGAGAATAATGATGAAAAACAACTGAAATGATGAAAGTGATCCGGGCGTGTGGTCGCGCAAGAAACGCGCAAGGTTGGCGCAAGCTCGGCCCAAGAGGCCTTTGTGGGAACAGTAATTAGGACCAACCCCCAATGCTTTTGTGTGTAAAAGCCTCCTTTGCGTGAAGGCTTCTCTGTGTAAAGTTTGTGTGCAAAAGCGTCTGTGTGTAAAAAAGCCTTCTGTGTAAAGACTCTTTGTGTACAGCTTCTGTGTGTAAAGCTCCTAGATGTTGTGCGCAAAAAGCTCCTTAGAGTAAAGACTTCTCTGTGTAAAACCTTCTGTGTGTA
Source organism: Cladocopium goreaui (assembly GCA_947184155.2). Classification (NCBI taxonomy): domain Eukaryota; class Dinophyceae; order Suessiales; family Symbiodiniaceae; genus Cladocopium; species Cladocopium goreaui. The sequence continues at coordinate 206,327 of CAMXCT020006823.1, read as the reverse complement.
AAAAGCTCCTTTGTGTAAAGACTTCTCTGTGTAAAAGCCCCTGTATGTGTAAAAGCTTCTGTGCGACTCCTCCATCCAGCTTTCTTTCGGGTCACGCTGTCGTCCAGTTTCAATCTGCAACATTGTTTCTTGTTGAAGAATGCAAAGAACAGGTGAAAGCATCGCAGGTTAAAAAATTGAACATAAACAGCGCACAAAGTGTTGTAATTTACAGCATTTTGCGCTGTCAGATGGCAAGAACCCGCGTAAATACCACAGTTTTAGTCCCCGAAAGTGGCTAAAACACTGTTATTATTTACAGGGTTTCGTTCACGTCACGATCTTCGATTTTTTGAAAAACGCGTAAATACCAGCATTTTTTGCGTTCATCAACGCAAAAGATCGGTTCAAAAAGGGAAGAAAATGCTTGGCGCCGTCACGGGCAAAAAACTGTGTAAATACCAGCGTTTCAGCGTCCAAAAGTGGCTAAAACACCGCTATTTACAGTGTTTCGTGCCTTCCACGTTGCCTTGAAATTGCAGAAACAGTGTAAATACCAGCATTTTTTGCGATCAACTTGCCAACAATGCTGTAATTTACAGTGTTTTTTTGCTTTGCTTTCAAAAACACTGGTATTTGCAGTGTTTTGTGCATCTCGGGTCCAAAAAGTATTGGTATTTACAGCATTTTCTGCGTTTTTGCATGGCTCCCGCAAAAGACGTTAAAACGCAAAAATGCTGTAATTTACAGCATTTTGTGACTTTCGAAAAGTTGAAAATTGCCCGAAAAATGTGTCAAAACGGCGCTTTTTTCCGATTTTAGGTACCCTCAAAACGGGGGGGGGCGGGATTATGCTCTTGGAGACGCTTATGAGCGACCCGGATTCCGTCCAAAAAGCTCTCCCCCACCCTCCTGAAGGATTTTTGGTGTTTTTCGGGGCCCGGCGTCGGAGGGTCGGCGGCTTGGGGCGGCCTTACCTTAGAGCTCTAGTCGCTCTGGGACGCTCGTAGGGCAAGCCACTCGTGTGGAGCCGGCGGAGCCGAATTAAGGGCTGACGCCCCTCGTCGGCTCCGCCGGATTTCTCGACCCTCCATTTCATCGCAGTGTGGGCTTGAAAGCTTTTGGATGGGGACCTGCTTCAGAAATATAGTCCTTATGTTTTTTGAAAAAAGTTCATCGAATAGGAACTTTGTTGGAAATAGACGGCTTTTTTTGGGGAGCAAGTGAGTTCCCGAAAGCTCCTGCCAAGGGTTTTTCCCGAAGAACTGCTGCCAATTTCAACTTGTTACTTCGTGTAAAGGCGCCTCTGTGCAAAGACTTCTCTGTGTAAAAGCTTTTGTGTGTAAAAGTTTCTGTGTGTAAAAACCACTTTGTGTAAAGACTTCTTTGTGTAAAAGCTTCTGTGTGTGAAAGCTTCTCTGTGTGAAACGTCTGTGTAAAGATTTCACTGTGTGTAAAAGCTTCCGTGTGTAAAAACTTTCTGTGCAAAGTGTAAAGGCTTCTCTGTGTAAAAGCTTCTGTGTGCAAATGCGTCTGTGTGTAAAAAATCTGTGTAAAGACTTCTTTGTGTAACAGCTTCTGTGTGTAAAGGCTCCTAGACGTTTGTGTGCAAAAGCTCCTTAGAGTAAAGACTTCTCTGTGTAAAACCTTCTGTGTGTAAAAAGCTCCTTTGTGTAAAGACTTCTCTGTGTAAAAGCCCCTGTGTGTGTAAATGCTTTTGTGTGTAAAAGCTCCCCTGTGTAAAGGCTTCTCTGTGTAAAAGCTTCTGTGTGCAAACGCGTCTGTGTGTAAAAACTCTCTCTGTCAGGCCTTCTTCGTGTAAAAAGTTCTGTGTGAAAAAGCTCCTAGACGTTTGTGTGCAAAAGCTCCTTGGAGTAAAGACTTCTCTGTGTAAAACCTTCTGTGTGTAATAAGCTCCTTTGTGTAAGGACTTCTCTGTGTAAAAGCCCCTGTGTGTGTAAAAGCTTGCTGTGTGTAAATGCTTTTGTGTGTAAAAGCTCCTCTGGGTGAAGGCTTCTCTGTGTAAAAGCTTCTGTGTGCAAACGCGTCTGTGTGTAAAAACTCTCTCTGTCAGGCCTTCTTCGTGTAAAAAGTTCTGTGTGAAAAAGCTCCTAGACGTTTGTGTGCAAAAGCCCCTTAGAGTAAAGACTTCTCTGTGTAAAACTTTCTGTGTGTAAAAAGCTCCTTTGTGTAAAGGCTTCTCTGTGTAAAAGCCCCTGTGTGTGTAAAAGCTTGCTGTGTGCAAATGCTTTTGTGTGTAAAAGCTCCTCTGTGTAAAGGCTTCTCTGTGTAAAAGCTTCTATGTGCAAACGCGTCTGTGTGTAAAAACTCTCTCTGTCAGGCCTTTTTCGTGTAAAAAGTTCTGTGTGAAAAAGCTCCTAGACGTTTGTGTGCAAAAGCTCCTTAGAGTAAAGACTTCTCTGTGTAAAACCTTCTGTGTGTAAAAAGCTCCTTTGTGTAAGGACTTCTCTGTGTAAAAGCCCCTGTGTGTGTAAAAGCTTGCTGTGTGTGTGTAAATGCTTTTGTGTGTAAAAGCTCCTTTGTGTGAAGGCTTCTCTGTGTAAAAGCTTCTGTGTGCAAACGCGTCTGTGTGTAAAAAGCCTTCTGTGTAAAGACTTCTTTGTGTAACAGCTTCTGTGTGTAAAGGCTCCTAGATGTTTGTGCGCAAAAGCTCCGCAGAGTAAAGACTTCTCTGTGTAAAACCTTCTGTGTGTAAAAAGCTCCTTTGTGTAAAGACTTCTCTGCGTAAAAGCCCCTGTATGTGTAAAAGCTTCTGTGCGACTCCTCCATCCAGCTTTCTTTCGGGTCACGCTGTCGTCCAGTTTCAATCTGCAACATTGTTTCTTGTGGAAGAATGCAAAGAACAGGTGAAAGCATCGCGGGTTAAAAAATTGAACATAAACAGCGTACCAAGTGTTGTAATTTACAGCATTTTGCGCTGTCAGATGGCAAGAACCCGCGTAAATACCACAGTTTTAGTCCCCGAAAGTGGCTAAAACACTGTTATTTGCAGGGTTTCGTTCACGTCACGATCTTCGATTTTTTGAAAAACGCGTAAATACCAGCGTTTTTTGCGTTCATCAAGGCAAAAAATCGGTTCAGAAAGGGAAGAAAATGCTGTAATTTACAGGGGTTTGGCGCCGCCACGGGCAAAAAACTGCGTAAATACCAGCGTTTCGGCGTCCAAAAGTGGCCAAAACACCGCTATTTACAGTGTTTCGTGCCTTCCACGTTTTCTTGAAATTGCAAAAACAGTGTAAATACCAGCATTTTTTGCGATCAACTTGCCAAAAATGCTGTAATTTACAGTGTTTTTTTGCTTGGCTTTCAAAAACACTGGTATTTGCGGTGTTTTGTGCATCTCCGGTCTAAAAAGTATTGGTATTTACAGCATTTTCTGCTTTTTTTCATTGCTCCCGCGAAAGACGTCAAAACGCAAAAATGCTGTAATTTACAGCATTTTGTGACTTTCGAAAAGCGAAAAATCGTCCGAAAAATGTGTCAAAACGGCACTTTTTTCCGATTTTAGGTACCCTCCAAACGGGGGGGGGGCCTTTTGCTCTTGGAGACGCTTATGAGCGACCCGGATTCCGGCCAAAAAGCTCTCCCCCACCCTCCTGAAGGATTTTTGGTGCTTTTCGGGGCCCGGCGTCGGAGGGTCGGCGGTTTGGGGCGCGCCTCACCTTAGAGCTCTAGTCGCTCTGGGACGCTCGTAGGGCAAGCCACTCGTGGGGAGCCGGCGGAGCCGAATTTAAGGGCTGCCGCCCCTGCCGCCGACCCCGGAATCAACGACCAGGAACGCCGTTTTTTTTCTGTAGCATTTGTTTTAAATGGTTTTACCAGTCGTATCTTGTTTGTATCGGTATTTGAGTTTTCTTTCAATCCACACATGAAATAAAGAGATTCATCTGAAGGGCTTTGCAGAGATTGGGGGTTGCTCACCAACTAATTCCTGTTGGTCAACATCTCAACTCAATCTTTACTGCTTAGATTCTTAAATCTTAGATCCCATTGCTATATATATATATGTATATATATATATATATGTATATCATTATATATATACACATATTTCAGGAACGGCCGAAGAGTGAGGATATGTTTTTGCTACTGGCGTTGTTGACGCCAAATGTTCTGCTGCGGCCATTAATTCTCATGTGCTTGGCGACCATCTCTTAGTTGCAAGATAGCTGCGGTGCAAGAGCCTCAGAGTTTGCACAGCCGCGAGATTTTGTGAACCCAACATGGGGATATTTGGGAAGCAATAAAATGAGGATATTTGGAGATATGTTGTAGGGTATATCGGTATATCAATTAAAACAACGGGGATATAACTGACCTACTGCTGCTGCTGCTGCTGCTGGTGGCTAGCTGCGAAGCCTAAAAGCGAACCACTCCCAGCGGCAAATCCCCATGGCAGTGAATGACGGAAAATCTCCGAAATTGCACCTCAAAAATGCCTAATGTAACTTCTGAAACCCATAGAAAATGATGATTTTAGCTACTTTTTTCTCCTGCTGCTGAATCCCCATGGCTGCTGCTGCTGCTGCTGCTGGTGGCTAGCTGCGACGCCAAAAAGCGAACCACTCCCAGCGGCAAATCCCCATGGCAGTGAAGGACGGAAAAGCAAAATTGCACCTCAAAAATGCCTAATGTAACTTCTGAAACCCATAGAAAATGATGATTTTAGCTACTTTTTTCTCCTGCTGCTGAAGAGCCTCCTACTGCGGCTGCTGCTGCTGCTGGTGGCTAGCTGCGACGCCAAAAAGCGAACCACTCCCAGCGGCAAATCCCCATGGCAGTGAAGGACGGAAAAGCTCCGAAATTGCACCTCAAAAATGCCTAATGTAACTTTTGAAACCCATAGAAAATGATGATTTTTTTTCTCCTGCTGCTGAAGACGCTCCTACTGCTGCTGCTGCTGGTGGCTAGCTGCGACGCCTAAAAGCAAACCACTCCCAGCAGCAAATCCCGATGGCAGTGAAAAAATGCCTAACGTAACTTCTGAAAATCATAGAAAATGATGATTTTTTTAGCGAATTTTTTCTCCTGCTGCTGCTGCTGCTGTGGCTAGCTGCGACGCCTAAAAGCGAACCACTCCCAGCGGTAAATCCCCATGGCAGTGAACCTCAAAAATGCCTAATGTAACTTCTGAAACCCATAGAAAATGATGATTTTAGCTACTTTTTTTTCCTGCTGCTGAGGACGCTCCTACTGCTGCTGCTGCTGCTGTTGCTGCTGCTGCTGCTGGTGGCTAGCTGCGACGCCTAAAAGCGAACCACTCCCAGCGACGGAAAAGCTCTGAAATTGCAGCTCAAAAATGCCTAACGTAACTTCTGAAACCCATAGAAAATGATGATTTTAGCTACTTTTTTCTCCTGCTGCTGAAGAGGCTCCTACTGCTGCTGCTGGTGCTGCTGCTGCTGCTGCTGCTGGTGGCTAGCTGCGACGCGCAAAAGCGAACCACTCCCAGCGGCAAATCCCCATGGCAGTGAAGGACGGAAAAGCTTCGAAATTGAACCGCAAAAATGCCTAACGTAACTTTTGAAACCCATAGACAATGATGATTTTACCTACTTTTTTCTCCTGCTGCTGAAGAGGCTCCTACTGCTGCTGCTGCTGCTGCTGGTGCTGCTGCTGCTGCTGCTGGTGGCTAGCTGCGACGCCTAAAAGCGAAGCACTCCCAGCGGCAAATTCCCATGGCAGTGAAGGACGGAAAAGCTCCGAAATTGCACCTCAAAAATGCCTAACGTAACTTCTGAAACCCATAGAAAATGATGATTTTACCTACTTTTTTCTCCTGCTGCTGAAGAGGCTCCTAGCTGCTGCTGCTGCTGCTGCTGGTGGCTAGCTGCGACGCCTAAAAGCAAACCACTCCCAGCAGCAAATCCCGATGGCAGTGAAAAAATGCCTAACGTAACTTCTGAAAGTCATAGAAAATGATGATTTTTTAGCGATTTTTTCTCCTGCTGCTGCTGCTGCTGAACCCATAGAAAATGATGTGATGATAGGTACTTTTTTCTCCTGCTGAAGAGGCTCTTACTGCTGCTGCTGCTGCTGCTGCTGCTGCTGGTGGCTAGCTGCGATGCCAAAAAACGAACCACTCCCAGCGGCAAATCCCCATGGCAGTGAAGGACGGAAAGGCTCCGAAATTGCACTTCAAAAATGCCTAACGTAACTTCTGAAACCCATAGAAAATGATGATTTTTGCTACTTTTTCTTCTGCTGCTGCTGCTGGTGGCTAGCTGCGACGCCAAAAAGCGAACCACACGTAACTTCTGAAACCCATAGAAAATTATGATTTTTTTAGCGACTTTTTTCTCCTGCTGCTGCTGCTGGTGGCTAGCTGCGACGCCTAAAAGCAAACCACTCCCAGCGGCAAATCCCCATGGCAGTGAAGGACGGAAAAGCTCCGAAATTGCACCTCAAAAATACCTAACGTAACTTCTGAAACCCATAGAAAATGATGATCGCTACTTTTTTCTCCTGCTGCTGAAGAGGCTCCTGCTGCTGGTGGCTAGCTGCGACGCCTAAAAGCGAACCACTCCAGCGTCAAATCCCCATGGAGGACGGAAAAGCTCCGAAATTGCACCTCAAAAATGCCTAACGTAACTTCTGAAACCCATAGACAATGATGATTTTACCTACTTTTTTCTCCTGCTGCTGAAGAGGCTCCTAGCTGCTGCTGCTGCTGCTGCTGCTGGTGGCTAGCTGCGACGCCAAAAAACGAACCACTCCCAGCGGCAAATCCCCATGGCAGTGAAGGACGGAAAGGCTCCGAAATTGCACCTCAAAAATGCCTAATGTAACTTCTGAAACCCATAGAAAATGATAATTTTAGCTACTTTTTTCTCCTGCTGCTGAAGACGCTCCTACTGCTACTGCTGCTGCTGCTGCTGCTGGTGGCTAGCTGCGACGCCTAAAAGCGAACCACTCCCAGCGGCAAATCCCCATGGCAGTGAAGGACGGAAAGGCTCCGAAATTGCACCCCAAAAATGCCTAATGTAACTTCTGAAACCCATAGAAAATGATTTTTTTTTAGCGACTTTTTTCTCCTGCTGCTGAAGAGGCTCCTACTGCTGCTGCCGCTGCTGGTGGCTAGCTGCGACGCCCAAAAGCGAACCACTCCCAGCGGCAAATCCCCATGGCAGTGAAGGACGGAGAAGCTTCGAAATTGCACCGCAAGAATGCCTAACGTAACTTCTGAAACCCATAGAAAATGATTATTTTTTTAGCGACTTTTTTCTCCTGCTGCTGCTGCTGCTGGTAGCTAGCTGCGACGCCAAAAAGCGAAGCACTCCCAGCGGCAAATTCCCATGGCAGTGAAGGACGGAAAAGCTCCGAAATTGCACCTCAAAAATGCCTAACGTAACTTCCGAAACCCATAGAAAATGATGATTTTAGCTACTTTTTTCTCCTGCTGCTGAAGACGCTCCTACTGCTGCTGCTGCTGCTGGTGGCTAGCTGCGACGCCTAAAAGCAAACCACTCCCAGCAGCAAATCCCGATGGCAGTGAAAAAATGCCTAACGTAACTTCTGAAAGTCATAGAAAATGATTATTTTTTTAGCGAATTTTTTCTGCTGCTGCTGCTGCTGCTGCTGGTGGCTAGCTGCGACGCCTAAAAGCGAACCACTCCCAGCGGCAAATCCCCATAGCAGTGAAGGACGGAAAAACTCCGAAATTGCACCGCAAAAATGACCTAACGTAACTTCTGAATCCGATAGAAAAGTGATGCTGCTAGTCCTACTAGAACTCCAATAGTCCAATCAAATCTAATATGCTCCTGCTGTATCACAAACTGCTGTGTCACAAACTCTTTTTCCCTTACGCGCTCCCCCTTGCGCAGCCGGGGTCGGCGGATATACATTTATGTATATTAAATAACTATGACTATAACTTATTAAACATTATTGGACAGGTGCGCAGCTCCGAAAGCCTGGTGTTGTGTGACTCTCCACTGGTGCAGAAATTACGTGCTCGCGCAGCTGCGTTGCTTGGCTTGGCGCCGCAACATGCGGAGCCTCCTCAACTGGTGCCCCGTGCTGAAAGATGCTGAAAGATGGAAGTTTGTGAAATTTGAAGACTTCAAGCAGAATGGATGAGAATGGGACATGCCACCAAAAAACGCGCCTGTGTACGACCCATTTGCCCAGGTACGCTATAGTCCAGGACAGTCGCAGTCTCAGCCGTTGCTTCTTTCTCAAACACAAGATTTATACAGCTCCATTGAATGACCGGCATCAACGCATTTTTTCGAAAGTTGAAAGTGAGGCTGTACAAGCCACACGTCGACTGGGGCCATGGCACCGATGCCTCTTTGTTCATTGCGGGCCAGCGCGTGGCCACCGTTTTAGCATATCTCACTGACATTCCAAAAGGCTGTGTAGGTGGCTGCACTCACTTTCCGCATCTCACAAGGGAACAGCCACAAGGGCTGCGGATTGTGCCTGTGCGGGGAGCTGCTTGTGCTTGGCCAAATGTGTCTATGCATGGGATGCCTCTCATCGAGACGGAGCACGCCGCTGAGCCTCTGATCGTTTCTCGTTTGCATTTGGATCATTGAAGAAACATTTTTTTGAACATTTTGAACATATCATAAGGTTTCAGACTAGACGCGTGGAAGTTGGGAAACCACTGTGAAACACTCCTGCTTGCTGCAGGTGAAGCCTGAGAGTGAACAGCAAGAGCACCAGAAGGTTGCATTGAATCTTTGGGTTCGAGATCGGCCGGTGCCATGGGTGACATAAAAGAGCCACCAGATCTTTTATTTCTTGTGTAAATTGTTGAGACCCTTTCCCTTTCTTCCTTTCGTGACCTGATGATTACTGTATATCGTGGCTTCTTTTTGCAAGAACCTTCCACACTCAGCCAATATGAGAATTTTGGCTCAGACACCTATGAACGAATGGCCAGAATTTCCAAGCTCCAACTTCAGACTTTGAGATGCATGAATATGGTCCTGCATGTTTTTTTCCTAGACACTGGTGGACCTAGCCAGTCGCATCGCTTCTTAGGATCAGCCTTGTTGAGAACTTCTTCATGTTGCTGCCCACTTTGTGATTGCATATCAAAGGGCTGGATCACTCTTGAAAAGCTGCAAACCATTCCTATAATTCCTATATACATTTTGCGATGCGTACCAGATTGCGGCTAGCACACAGGCCGGCTGGGCCACTGTTGTGTTCTATATATTGTCAAACAGAAAAGTCTGCCACGGAACAAGATTAACGGTTAACGATGTTAACGGTTAAGGCAAAGGAGATGGCCTGTTCCTGATGCCTTTTTCAAATTGCTTCTCTGTTGAACCATTCCGTCAAGGATTTTGTCATTCCCGTCAGGATCTCCAATGTGTGACCGCTCACTGGACGTGGTTCATGGCTTGCCAGACCAATGCCGACTTGTAGATGTTGAGGCCGCTGCCAAGCCGTTTCAAATTCACCAAGTCGGAAACGACAAACGACTATACAATATATATATATAGATATAGATATTGTTATTATTATTATAATATATGATATGAATATGAATAAATATATAGATTTGAAAAGTCACAACAAAAGACAAGAGGTTGACAATTTGCCAGCGGGAACTTGGGCAAACCAATGCAAGCGGCTCCTATTGTTGCTGGATGTCATTCGGCATGATAGCAATGGTAGCACTTCGGCTGTCTTTGCTAAGTTTGGCCTGGCATTACAATTGTCTGAGCTGCAAGGAACTCTTTGGCCATTTTGGCAAGGCCAGTGACGAAGGAATGTTTGGATGTTGGTATCGACGTGACCATGTGCGAACTTTGCAAGATTTCAGGATGAGTCTGGCATGTATCTGGCGTGTTGTTTGTGGATTCTGCCTGGCCTGTCAAATTCTCCACCAGGTAGACTATGTCTTCATTCCTCCTCCAGGAAACTTGCGTAGACATGAGCCAGGCTTTGTCAGGTTAGCTCACTCAGATACAGTGAAAGGCCTTGAGTATAAAGAGAAGCCCCTGCTGTTGAAAACAGATTTGGTCCTCTTGCCTGATTTGCCTGTCATCAGGTTCTGGAATTCTGAGGGGGCTGCATCAGCTTTTAAAGCCTCCCAAAATGGCACGGCCCCTTCCTCGGTTGCAGTCAGAGTGCATATCTGATGTGTGGGTGCAATTCAATGACTCCAAGCCTTGACCTCAAGACTGTCTGGACTATGGAATGAAAGCAAAGACAAGGAACATGTTCAGGCATACACTGCCTCCTTCCAGCACTTTGACCGTTGCCAAAAGTGCTCAAATAGTAGAACCGTTTCCCTTCAGTGCCTTCTGTCTTGCCTGCGGCTCCGTCAGACAAAGTCCACAGGCCGAACTGACAAGACACATACCTTGTTGTCGACCATTGCTGCCATGACAAAGTTTTGTTCACATGACGATTGCCTGTGTCTTGACATTTTCTTGGATCGGAAGGCTGCGGCCGCAGAGCATGTCTGAGAACATGGAGGTGCAGAAGGCCATGGTCTGACCAAATTTGCAGTCGCATGAACCACGAAGAGACCAGTGCATTTATGTATTGCAATGGACACTGTTGGATACTTCCGAAACTTAAGGATGGTGGCAAAGAGAACACGCCTCCCGTTAAAAAGAGAAGGAGTGACACTTTCCTGCAGTAGAACCAGCACCTTGTTTTGGACTCGAACTCCCAGCCAGTTTTGAACCAGAAAAGAAGATGGCAGGATAGCTCCATCTCTGGGACCTTCAACCGAAGGATTTTTGAAACGAGCTGTGTTTTATTGGCCCATTTGGGAGAGTCATCTGGGTTGTGAGATCTTAGGGCGAGAGACCGAAAGGTGTCTTGGCAGCACGTGGATGCAACTGATGAAGTATGTTTCACAAAGACCAAGGGAAGGGCCGTACATCACGGTTGCATCACGTATATCACAAGTGATCTCTGCAGGAGAGAAGGGCTTTGAAATCGTCAGCCCACGAAATCTGCAGCCGTCACCACCTGAGGCAGGCTGCATTCAATCGACAGAATCTGCATTGCATTGACATCAATTGACATCAATTGACATCAATTGACATCAATTGACATCAATTGACATCCATAAATCCATAAATCCATTAATCTTCAATGTGTTTCGCCAGGACATGGCCTTGGGCACTGAGATCCCTTGGTTTTCGCTGAATGACCCGGAGGGTTCAAAAACAGCATGAAGCATCATGAATGAATCATGAAGTATGGTTGGTAATGGTTGTTATGGGTTTCTACATTGTCCCATCCCCTATGCTCCAATATTTTTTTTTGCATCATTTCATAAAATAAATCTGGGCAGAAGATATCCTCACATCTTTTGCCTTCGCATGGCCCTGAAAGGATATCGACGTTGGCAAGCGCCTGGGTGCCGGGAAGTTCGGCGCAGTTTATGTGGCTCGTTGTCGACGAACAGGTGACTAGAGGGGACTCAAACTTAACATTTCCATGCAAGACGTTTTCATTGGTTTGCAGCCGATGGAAACTGAGATACTCAGAGATCTCAGAGATATGGTGTTGCGCAGGCTTCATTTTCGCCCTCAAAGTCCTGGACAAACGCCAGCTCATCAAGCATCGAGTTGAGCATCAGCTCAGGTGTGAACTGCTTTTCGAATTGTATAAGATTGTATGATAAGTGCAGTTCTGGGAACTTGTGACAAGATTTCAATGAATCAAACCCAGTTTCATTTTTCAATGTTCCTTCGGATTCTGCAGACTTGAAGGAGAGAGATCGAGATTCAATCGCACTGTCGGCATGTGAACATCTTGCGACTCTACACCTTCTTCCATGATCAGTTTCCTGGTAGCAGAGCTGCTTGATCAGCGGTACTCTCCTATGCCACCTTGCTTCCGAGGAAGAGAGTCTACCTTTGCCTCGAAATGGCACCTGGTGGGGAGCTCTATGGATTGTTGCAAAGCCGCGGTACCTTCTCCGAGGTGCCTTGTCAGTGTGAGATGCCTCCGAGTTTCTCAGAACCCTTGTCACTCATGCGACAGGCAAGATCTGCATGGTACTTCAAGCAGATGGTGGAGGCACTAGCTGTTCTAAGAGCGACCTTTGCTTGCTTTCACTTTTGTGCAAAGGAAGCAAACCCGTGCCTCTTGTGAGGCTATCCAGTACTGTCATTCGAAACACATCATTCACAGAGACATCAAGCCTGAGAACATCCTGATCGGCTTGAAAGACACGTTGAAAATTGCGGACTTTGGCTGGGCAGTGCATGCGCCTTCCTCTCGACGTGACACATTCTGTGGAACCTTGGACTATCTCCCGCCAGAGATGGTGGTCAACAAGAAGTACCACAGTGACCAGGTTGCAATATTACATATTATTACATATTATTACATCGAACATTTCAAGATAATCTCAATCTTAATTACACACACTTATAATTTATATAATAGATTTAAGAGATTTTAATAGTATATAAATATATATAAGTCTTTTCATCTCTTATTTGCTTGGCCCACTTGACTGGATAGCTTCCCGCAGAGTAGTGTGCATTTGCACAAGAAGTCGGGCAACATGAGAATGTGTTTGTATCTTTGAGGCCGGGTGGATATTTGGGGACTTGGCGTCCTGCTCTATGAGTTCATGGTTGGGAAGCCTCCATTTGAGGCGGATAGCGCGCACACATAGAGACACACACACACAGTGCTCAACACAAAGTAGATTGCATCACAATTCAATCCCAGAGCTCTGGAGACAGGTGCTTCCATGACAACTTAGACAGGGTCTATTCAAAACTTACCACGTGGGCTGCAGCTTTGTCAAATGGAATTGGCGGTGTCCTCAAATCACGGCTTCTGTCAGAGGACCAAAGCGAGAAGGGCACTTATCGCAAGATCAAGATGGGCAATCCGCAGTTTCCTCCCACCATGACGAGGGTCTGCTTGTGCGCGATTTCAAGCTTGAAATAATTAGTTTTGTTCTGCGTCAACAAATACTTTCGGAATCTCTGTGCAGGAGGCGAAAGACCTCATTGCCAGATTGCTTGCAAAGAGACTCAGCAGATTGGACCCCCATGATCCGCATGATAGTCGGAATGACAGTTTCAGCCAGTTTCAGCCAGTTTCAGCCAGTTTCAGCCAGTCATGAGTCATGAGAGTGAGGTTGTGCCCTGTTCATGTAAGGAATCCGAGCGAACGAATGACGTTGGAAGAAGTGTTGGCTCATCCTTGGATTGCTCTGAACTGCACAGGAAGCGTAGCTGCATCAAGACCCCTCATGACAAGTTTTTCGATGCTTTTGCCAAGTAGACAGGACTGGAACAGCTCGCCAATGTTCAGCAAGTGCCAAGGAGAGAATGCCAAGCGATTGCAACAATCCTATGGCGGCATCCTGTGACAGCAGCGGGCTTTCATCGTAGAGCGATCTCTGTTGATTCATTTTTTTCCTGAAGAATACCTTGGATTTGTATGGATTGGTGGCGGAAGCATCTCACCAACAGCCAATGCATATTTGCAGCTTGTCCAGCCAGCTCATGCATGCTGTGTGCAGCTAATTCATCTTCAAGCGATGGTAGGAGAGATTCTCTTTGCATGGTGGCATGATATGTCTTCACACAAAATCGTTGGTGGCATAGGAACGAACCAATGGCTTTGCAGCCGCTTGCCATCGCTCTAAATGTAGTGCTTTGCACCCGTAATTAACGATCGGAGTTGCAGACTTTGCAAGCATGGTAAAATCGATCTTACGAGCTCGCTTGGGCCATGGCATTCTTGGCCATGGCAATTTTAGATAATTTTAGCAGATGGTTGAGGGGGACCCTGCATTCTCATAGTTTAAGCTTTTGTCATTCTCCATCATGAGCTTTGTCAGCAACATAGGGTGATTCTCTTGCTTTTGTTCCACCAAGCTCGTCCAAATCGTATGAACACATTTTGCGGTCTCATGTCGTTATTGTTCAATTGTTCATGTATGAAGTTGTCGTCCGCAACAGCCTTCCCCAGATATGAAAGACGCTTGAAACTTGCTTAGATCGGTTTCAGTGAGTGCGTTTGCACACAGTTGAAATGGGTTGACTGCACTAGATATTCTCTTTTCAAGTGACACCAGTGTCTCAGCAAGGTGTACCTTCACAACAGTCGGCTTCACTGCGAGTCCCGGCTTCAGTCACCAGTTTGGGTCTGGGGTGAATCTGAACAGAATACCCAGAAATAGATGAGGCAGGTTGCAATCCGTTTGTAAGGTCAGTAATCCAAAACCAATCCTTGAGACTGGAAAGCCTTTGGATTTTCATCGTGGTTTTCCCTTTCGCAATCTGCATCTTTCTCCAGGTATCATCGCAACAAATCAGCACAAAGCCCAGGGAGGGACAAGGACATGGTCAGACGGTGTTTGGAACATGTTTGATTATGGTATCCAGTTCAACAATGTTCAACATAGATTGAGCGCGGGGAAACACAACAGTTTGGAGCTGCTGCTGAGCCACCCTTTGCAATTCCAAGAGTGCCGGATTGCTCCATTCTGTTGTGCTCAGCTCATGTCAGAACATACAGAACATAGGAACTTGCTTCCACAGTAAGTCAGACAGAGGGAACATAGCATATCAGTGGAACCAACCAGCTGGAAACTTTCTACTTTGGACCATTCACGCAGGATCTTGTTTGAAGCAACTGTGTCACAGCTTGATGTAGCATCCAGCCCCCCAAGTTCACAGTTCACAGACCTAAAGTTTTGCGTTTATCATGGTGAGCTTCTTGCGCTAGCCAAGCGCGGTGAGGTGCGGATCAAGTGATTGCATGTGTGCCAGACTTTTTGTGGAATGCTTCTCCAGGCTTGATGCCAAGCGCAAGCTATGCCGTGCCTTCCAAGGCGTGTATCCAGAAACAGAGCAAGAAATGCCACGTTCTTTTCTTGGAGCCGCGGGATCAGCGTTGCCAGGTTACCCGGATAGAGAGGCAGACCGTACGATATGTGCGGCTGGGCGCTGAGTGTGACCATGTGTGACCCAAGACTGTTGCCGCCAAGCCATCCATTTGTAAAGTCAGGCCTTCAGGATGCCGGTCTGTGAGCCCGGGCAGTGTCGGGCCTAGTGTTGAGAATTGTTGATAACAATACTGTTGTTATTCAAAGATGTTCAGGGTTAGCTGTATGTTGCTATAACCTATTGGAGTTGTTCCCAGGTAGATCTGTTTGGCCACAACCTCAAATCTGGATCTCATGCGTCTTTTCGCTTTCAACTTGCCTTACCGGGCCTTTCCTAACTCTTTTTTAGCCAGGCGGACAAATGTGGTGCCCGTGCCGGTGTAAGGCTCCAAGGAAATGATGGGAACGATAGATATTGATTCATTTGATCTGTGAGTCGGCATAATGTCGGCACCAAACGTTGCTGAGGCTTGCCTTTGGTACCCCCCCAAGGACTCCAAGAGGATCTCTTGCGTCCTGCCCTCGATCTGAGACACTGCACCTCGATGTGGTGTGCACCACTGAATCACCATTGAATGATTCAAAAATCTCTTAAATTTTTCCTAAAACATCCTAAAACATGACCTGGAAACTGAACACCAAGGCCCGTTCCAGCTTTTTGCCCAGCTGTAGCCATGCCAGTTTGTTCCAGGCCTGCAATTCCATGAGATCTGCAAGCTCGCGTGTTTGAATTCGTTGCGCAGGCCGTCACCACCTGTCACATCATGGAGGCTGTCCAGAACTTGGTCACACTGATGATTTCTGAGTCCCTCATGGGTCCTCTGACCAAGGTGTCCCGCTGTTCCGGTGGCTCCAGCCGTTGCGGCTGTTCCAGCGGTTCCGGCGGTTGCGGCCGTTCCCGCCGTTGCAGCTGTACAAACACAAGTGAGGATCTCAGAGCTTTGATATGAAATGACGGGGAGTATATGTTTGATGATGTTTGATGATGTTTGATGCTTTTCATTTGAGAAGCTTGGCAAAGGACGAACATGGGGATGCTGTGAGTGAGACGAATCCAGTGCGTGAAAGGTGCTTCCTACGTCGGACCAGTTTAAGGCAGGGAGGGTTTTACAAATTTGTTGGGAGTGTTGAAGCAGGTCTGTATGTTCTCCACGGAAGCGATGAAATCTCGAATTATTGTTTCTTTTAGGAATTTTGAATTTATACTTTACGCACACCCAGAAGAGGTGTGCAAGCAATAAAGCACTGGCCAGGCTCGTCGACATTCCATGTGACCATCTTAGAAATCAAATTCATTCGGTTTGACAATACGGCGATGCCATGCTGTGCTGCGTGGTCTTGCAGCAGAAATCAAAAATGCACAGCTAGGCCCTGGCAGACCAGTGCGAAAGATGACGTCCTGGTCTCATATTCTCGAAATGCATCGAAATACACTTTTCCAAATGCGTCCCTGCATCCACCCATCTCTGGTTCAGGTCGAGAATCGACCTATCAAAACAGAAGGGTCAGGGCCTTGAAACGTATTGATTTTTGGAAGGACCAAGGGACAGGAGAATTCTGGTCGATGCGAAACACAGTTGTGGGTTCAAGTCCAAGTGTTGTGAGGTCAAAGGTTTCTCTCGCAGAGCAGGACAGCGGGCAGAAGTTGATGATTGACAACAATTGTTTGCTACGGGGCAGACGCTTTCAAGACAACAAGTTTGTGCCAACAGAAAGCAGTACAATGCAAGCATGTGTTGCAGAGAACGCGACAAGGCCCAGGTCGCCTTTACTTTCGCGTGCAAAATACTGCATAGATTTCTCCATCTGTGGTTCAACCGCAGCAATGGACGCGGATGGCGTTCCTACCTCCCTGGTCCCTTCGCGTGTCCCGCATCCAGGAAACCTGCCAATCGGTGGCCTTCTCCTCGATCTCAGCAAGGCTGGGCTTCCATTCAGCTATCACAGTTTCGCAGAAGCTGAGGTTGCATACTTTGATCATCTTTTAATCCACTTGTAATGATGCTTTCAAAATCTTTCGAATCCAGTTTTCAGCATCACTTCAGCATTCAGCCAGAGTACTCAGGAAGTCCGGGGAGACGCTAAGCACTTGCGCCCGGCTGAGATACACTAAAGTTTGAAATGTGCACATTTCTTGAATATAGATGAATATAGAGTCATTGCATGTCATTGCAGTTTCCTAGGCATTTGAAAATCAGAACTGGGGAGGCCTATCGAATGGAACAAGAAGTTCGACATCAACTTGGACCTCGCCCTTGATGACCTCGCGCCACTGAACCCAGTTGGCATTTTAAACTACATCATTTCATGTTTGCATTGCTGGCTGATGATTTGAGGATGAACTGGTTCCAATTTTCATCAATTTTCCAGGTCTGACCCGACAAACCGGGAGTCCGCTGTTCTCACCACAGATGCCACAGCGGACTGTAAGGCTTGGAATTGACAGTTTTGTTTTGTACAGGCAATCGACAAAGTCGTTCCTTTTTTTAAGAAATCTCTAGATTTAGTTGCGTCGAAGCTTTCCCTGGAAGTCGTGCCTTTTTGGAAAACGCAAGCAAACTCTGGTGATCACAGCGCAACCATGTTTTTAGGTGTGTTTCTTTTTTTTCCTTGCGTATATGTAGTTTTTGTTGCGTTCAGTTGGGGGGAAACTTTTTTTGTTGCAGCTGCTTTCTTATCAGTGACTTCTGTACGTTCAACTGTATTTAGCAACTACTGCTAAACTGCTGCTCAATTGCTGGCTGTTGCTCAGTTGCTGCCGCTGGCTACTGCCAAACTGCTGCTGGATTGCTTCTGAACTACTACCACAAGGAAGCAAGGAAGCAAGGAAGGAAGGAAGGAAGTCAGGAAGGAACCCAAGTGGTGGGTGCTGTTGAGGCAAATCAGGCACATCATGCGACATGCAGGTGAGTAGGAGACAAGTGGGACACCAGTGGAGACAAGTGGGAGACAAGTGTATAACATTGTAGACCCAGGCGGCCAAGAGCAACCAGACCGTAGCCGGTCGAGCATGCCAGGAATGCAAGCCCGGAGGCAGAAGCAAAATAATGCGACCCAGGACTGCAACCTTCTCAAAGGAGTAAGAACTTACAAACTGCATTGGCCTCTTTCTGTGTGAGAGGGCCATAGCTACCCAGTATCTATTTACAGAATTCTTATTGAGAACCCCATGCAGATAAACCTGTTTGGGGAAGAAAGTGGGCAAAGAAGAAACAGTGAATCGCAAGCACAGGGAAGAGAAAAAAGGGTGAAAGTGAAAGGTTCTGATTTGGAAAGGGTTATTTTGACGCTTGCGTTCTGAATGGGGGAAGGCCCAAAGGCATGACTTAGGCATGACTTCTTGATGTTGCGTTCACAAGCGGGGAAAGCGAAAGGAGTGACTTAGGCATGACTTTGTCAAACCCCTGTAACATGCAGATCATGCAGAGCTGCAACAGTCGGTTGCCAGGAAATCCGAGGCGCTGAGGCTCATCGAACAATCAGAGTGAGCAGCTTCAGCTCAACTATTGGAACTATCGGTATTGCAGTCCTCCGAAGCCTTCGATGCCAGGTTCTTTCCAGCTCCAGTGAAGGCAGCAGACTTGATAAAACTCAGCAACAAATTCGGAAGGTGATGGCTTGATGGCTTGCTTACCTATGCTTACCTTACAGGTTCTTATTGCGACCCTTACTGTAGCTCTATGGATTGCTGTGAGACTTACTCTAAGGTGTAGACAGTGTAGGGCCCATGCCTAAGGTGGCAGCTCCACCAGATGTGAACCACATGGCGAGCCTTGTGACTTGGATCCATTGAAGTTCTGGGGGGCTGAGTGGATCAGTGGACAGCCAAGGATCGAGTGCGTGCTGAGATGATGAACCTTTTAGAGGACGTGCACATGTTTATGGACAAGACATGACAAGACGAGAGAATAATATTTGAATATATTTGACAAATATTTGATGATATTCATGAGTATATTACTATATATATATATATTCATGATATGAATGTGCTTCTGCAATCCTTGATGCAGATTGATCCAAAAGATGCATCCACCATGCATAGATGTAGATAGATTATAAATGGAGGATTCCCCCGCTGCCATGTTAGGTTGCCAAAAGGGATCCAAAGGGTATTCGATAAGAATATGATAAGACTATCAAGCTTATCAAACTCATGATTTGCACTTTGGCGTTGACGTGAGGAGCGGGAACGATGTCATCAAAAGCAGCTAACACTCATGCAGGATTTCCAGCAGGCAGATGCGTAGAACACATTTGGCAGTGTGTCAAAACCTTGTACCCCTGGTGAACATCAAAATAGCTGGTAAATGGATGTTCATCCCCCTAAAAATGGTATTAATAGGTATTGACCCATAGCCATTTCAGCATTTTTCCGCATTCTTCAGCAGCATCGGGATTTTTTCACAGGCTCGTGAGCGAGAGCATCAGCAGCAGTTGCAACACATGCGGGAGTCCCACAAGGCAGACATGCAGCGCCTGGAGGAGATCACGACACGAAAAAACGGCGTGCAGCATGTGCAGCTGCATGCTTGTAGATCTTGTAGTTTGAGAGTGCGCTAATCATGTCTGGACATGTTTATATGAATTTTATATGAATTTTATATGAATTTTATATGATTTTTTGTATGAATTTTATATGAATTTTATATGTATATTGAGTCTTTTCATGTCTTTTCTACTGCAATGGGGTTTGGATGGAGATAGCGAATCATAGCGAATCACTTGAAGAATGAAAGGAGAAGCTCATTCAGTTGCTTCGTCGCCGGGAGGCGGGCAAGTTGTGACCCATCAGATCTTGTCCCAACGTCCAGCCACGCCCAGGGGCAAAGTGAGACGAGCCTTGGAAAGAACCTTGGCTTGACCAGATTGATTACACGAGTGTCACTGGTAGAGTTGTTAGCATATACCACCACATGGTGCTGCTGACGATGATTCCTGACATTACTATTCTATTTTTGTAAGATATGATTATGATTATGCTTTTTGTCTCGTTACTAGCCTGATGATACTGATAGTGACAGTGATGACGATGACGATGTCAGTGATGACAGCGAGCGCGAATATCTGAGTGATGCTGCTACCAGTAATAACCACTACATGTGACAACCACCTTCTTGATTGAATTTTTCTAAACGTTGGCAACGCCTTCCACAGGAGTGCTCAAACCTTGGCAGAATCTTCTTCGGCCGCCCAGCCCTCAGAAACGCATCATTGATGATGAACATTGACGTTTGTAGAGACTTATGTTGGTTGTAGGGTGAATCTTCAACACAACCCCGAAGTCCCGAAGCTGTCGGGAGTTTCTTTTGAGGCAGTGGAAGTTCGGGGATCTACTGCTGATGAGGAAGAGGAAGAGGACCCTACTCCAAGGCTTTGTGGATACATACAAGAATCATTGAACTTAACAACTATGAAAACTTCTAATTAGCTTGTCGCGTGGTGTCGTATGGTGTCACATGCTCTTCAGGACACATTGCTGTACACTGAACCGAGTATGGATCACACCTTGCTGGAGTCACAGATCAAGGAGCATCATAATGGAGAGTCAAGTCAGAGTCAAGGTATTCATGGAGCGGACAGCCTGAAGAGAGTCTACCAACATATTGGACGAAAATTTGGAATCCCAAGAAGTTCACTTTGAGACATGTCGCGAATGTGATGAGGTCACCTATTGCGGCTCAGGATGTGGACTGTTCGCCTGGATCCCATGAAAGACACAGACTGTCACCATTGGCCGGGCAATGCCTGGCATGTGCACCAAATCTGGCCACAGGCGAAGGTTTCACACCAATTCCTCAGTCTTGCAAGCCTCTAGGCCAGATGCAGCAGCAGGTGCAGGAGCAAGTCCATTGTTGAGCGAGGCGGGAAACATATCTTGGTTGCGGCGTTTCAAATGGGCTTGTCTGAAAATAGACCCCCAAATCCAGTGCTTGATCATGATTCATCATTATTTCCCCATTAAATACAGTAGTGCCACTTGGGGGGGGAATCCCCTATTTTCAGACAAAGCCAGACAATTACAACACTTTCCCGGCTTTTTTAGGCTAGCTTCCCATCTTCCGCGGTTCTTGGGTTGCGGCCTTTGCTCGATGTCTTGACAAAGGGAACTGACAATGGGTCCAGAATGGAGAGAGCTTCTGAGGTCAGAAGGTTCTCCGTTGGCAAGGACCATCAAACTTCTGCCGCCACACTATCCCCAGGTCAGGACTGTCCTTTGATGTATCTCATTTAGATCATCGTGCTGCTGACTATTCGTTTGTAGAGAGGATACAATTTGATACACTGAATCATTCAGCAGCTTCTTCATTGGGTCTGAAAGGTCCCTACGCTGCCAAAGAGAAATCGATGAAGAGTGAATCCCGACTTTTCATCCCATGGAAATGCAAGTCTGCTGGTGCTGACAACCCTGCAGATAGAAGACAAGAAACAATGCCACAACCTTTTTGTCAGCTACCATAGCATCAGTATAGTTAGCTTTGAGCGAGTGCACAGTCTGCCTTCCTTGGCAGTTGCACAGCTGCAAATGAATCAGCCAGTGAGTAGATGATGTGAAATCTGCAGAGAGCCTGAGTGTTTCTCCAAGGCCGCCCAAGAACAAATCGATGCCGGATTTGCTGATTTTTGATGATTTTCCCATGACCTGTCCGTACTTCTCGCATCTGAAAACCCGATCCAGAAAGTTCTTTAATTGGCACCTGAGGCGGCACCCATGGGGGTTTGCGGAGGTAGTGCCAGCAGCACCCGGCCATTGGTCGGCCATCCCAGATATCCCAGTCGACTTGAAGCCAATGAACAAATCGGACCCGGCGTGGCTCTGTCAGGATCCGCCGGCACCACATGCCAACCGAAACGCCAATCCTGCAGGATCCGTAGCATTCCATAGCATTCCATAGAGACAAAAGAGACATGGTGTACCGCATCAGTCTTCATCAATCTGTACTCTTGATTCTATTTCTAAGGCCTGGCAGCCCATGCAGCCTTCAGCCGAGGTACGGCGACCGCTCACAGGATTTTGTCTTCAAGAGCTAAAGTAATCCCATTTGGCTATTCAGAAATACCCCCAGTAGGGACCCCTGATGGAATAGATCCAATGCACAACCAGGGTTTGCGCGGGGTATTTTGGGTATGTAATGACTATTTGGAGGGAAGAGAAGAGATTACTTTTCATCATTTGACCTCCTGCACTGGCTCAGTAGTCAGGACTAACGTTTGGCAAAACGCATCAACACTGGTACCTCAAGCAGCCAGGTTGAAGACTTCATACGGTTTGCAACTTAGACATCTCTTAGACATCTTGCCACCTTAGGACAGGTCAGGGAATGACGCTTGCCCAAGGATACACAACCTGGCCTCGAGAGCAGCCTCGGAGTTGAGGCTGGTTGACATATGTTGCTATATGTTGCTGCCAGGTTTCCACCAGGCTTCCAGGTGTTTCCAGCAGTGTTGGATGGTTTTGGCTCAACCTGTGCTCATCCCTTTTTTGTGTTTTTGTCAAATTGGCAGGAGTTTGCCCATGGAAACTCAGTTGGGCCTTGTTCGCAAGCGCTACACGCCGTGCCTTCCTTAAAAAATCTTGGAGTGCAGGAAAGTCGCAAAATCAAGGTTGGACAAAGACATCTACTGGTAGATGTACAAGGAAATGCCACCTGATACCTGAGAGAGCTACATTGAACGCCACTAAGGGACATAAGATCTATGGATGGGCTGATGATCAAGTTGTGCAGGCGTGAGTGCAAAGCTGTCCCATCCAGACACTCGAAGCAACACTCTGAACGCCGCCGCTGCACCATGAAGAGGGCCGTGCTGCCGAGTGGCTCATAGCCTTGGAATTTCAGACAGCAAGGCTTTTGTTTTCCTTGACAGTTTCCTTTGGGTTGGAAGATTGGAGTGCCATGAGCTTGCAATGTCATGAGACGTGATTTAGCTTACTGTGTTGCATAATGTTGCATATGAACTGATGTGTTTCCCTTTATCATGGCATTTTTTGTCCGTTCGGAGCTTACACCTTCCTTTGAAAGCTGCGAGTTGGCGTGGTCGAGGAACCATTTTTTAAGTTGTGTGGCTGAGGCCAAAAGCTGCTGCCTTTGCACCAACGAGGAGAATACACAGCACCCCTCGTGAAGTTTAATTTTGCTGCCAAGTCTTTAGTGGTGTTTGAACTTCTATGAACCTGAGAAGTGACCACATATGGTTGCTTGTGTTGAGTGGAGTAGTTCTCTACCTGCAGCTGCATGGGCTCAAGATGAACAATAAATCACAAGCCGTTAAAGTTGCATGACAGACAGCTGCAAATAAACCACGATGCGAGTGCGAGAATTAATAAGAACAGGCCCAAAAGACCGCATGGAGTGGGAGAGAGCAGTAAGATATCCTGGTGAACAACCTAATTGGATTCAAAGAGTGCCACAAACAGTATATAGGCATATATTGATTGATATTGGCTGTGTAGGCTTGAACTAGGCTATCTGTCAATCCCCAAACACCTGAGAGTTCCATGGCCATGGAAGAGGATTCCATGGACGTTTTGCTGACAAGACCCGCTCGGAGTGGTCGAACTGGTCAGCGTCCATTTGGATCTCTTGGTGACCCGATTGAGGCGAGATCTGGACGTTGATGTGGAATGAATATTGATAATCCATGATAATCCAGTTGTGGATGTAAGTTAGTGGCAGGCAGCTTACTTTGTAGACACTTGTTCCAAGACTTTTTGGAGCGGTGAACACCAGATTTTCACTTTCATGGCAACCTTTGGGAAAACAATGTTACTCGTACTTTAATGCGGAGTTTATTGAAAGATAGTGGGGCTGCAGGTATGACATCCGGTGAACATTCGGATCGGTTTATTGAAAGATAGTGAGACTACAGGTATGACACACGGTGAACATTCGGATCGGTTGGCTCATTGCACTGTGCAGATAATGCATTCCGGTATCAGGCTCAAAAGGGCAAGTCGAAAACATGCAAAACGGAGGAAGTGTGTGGATGTATTACGATGTATCAGGTAGCACGGCCCGAATCACTGATAAAACAGGTATACGGAAAACTGTTTGCAGGAGGGAATTATGTTGATCGTGAGGATGTGAATGGCAATAACAATGGCACTAAACATGGCAAACAATTGTATCTGTTTCAAAAGGCTGGAACTTGAAGATTGACTACTCAGATGTTGGGAGCAAGCGAACCAGGACGACGTGTCAATAGTTTGCATTCTCAAAAGTCTCGCGAGAGCCAGTGCAAACAAAGGGTGACCTCAGTGACTTGTGCACGTCCATTTATATCCCGTGCCGTGCATCGCAGGTGGATAGATATGATGAACTTTTCCAGAAGAAGGTGGCTGATGTGAAGGTACCAAATCGGCCGTGAAGCATGCCAGTGAGCTTGCAGCTGTTGGTGCCACGTTTTGTCAGGAGCAGCTCGCCAGAACAGTTCCGAGACCTGTTCTGGACTGCCAATGCTGGGAAGTGGTCGAGGGAGACAAACTGGCCATATAAGAAGATTCTGTCAATTTGAGCAGTTCTAAGCGTAACATGGCGAAACTACTCTTGCTGATTATTGGGCTTCCCTTTTGATATATTGTACATATATGTAGACAGATAGATGGACGGATGGATAGATAGATAGATAGATGGATAGATAGATAGACAGAGAGATAGATAGATAGATAGATAGATAGACAGACAGACAGACAGACAGACAGACAGACAGATAGATAGATAGATAGTATGTATAATTAAACAGTATACATATACATACAGAATGTATATATAATATATATATGGTCTCGTGTTCCGTGTTCCTACCCCCCCGATGGTATGGGTCCCCAGGTAGCACCCCCTTCCCTTCTATTTGCAAGCTACTGGCAGCATTTCTGAGGTCCAGCTTCGTATTTGCTAGGTCTTTGCAGCATTTCTGACTACTAGCCTCGCATTTAGTAGGTATATGCTACCTTTTAGACGACCTACGTAGCACACATACTCCCTCAAAGTACCTATGTGCTACCTGTAGTCATAATATATACATGTGCTTTGTATCTACTTCCTACTTACTACCTGTGCACTCTCACAACACTACATGTGTTTAACATATCTTTCCTGCATACTAGGGACTTACTACGCACATGCTTCTATATCGTACTTATGAACTACCCGTATACGATCTAACGACGGTCTGTACATGTCTGTACCATACCCCCCCCACCCCCCTAGTCCTTCACCCCACGAGCCTCGTAATTGCCAGCAAGTTGTAGCATTCTTCTGCTTTAGGTTCGACATATCAACATACTCAACCTGTGCACGTCTAGGCTACGATGCACTTACGGATATATATTGTAGAGCTTCGCACACCGGCGATGCCGGCAGGGATCGGGGGAGGGAAAGAGAGAGGGGGATTTCATCTGAACTTGCGGACATGGCATGCTGCGAGCTGCATCTTGCTGCAGAGCTGGCATTGTGGCGTGAGAGTTGCCGAAGCGGCAAGCAGAGCGATGGCGGACAGCGAAAGGGAGGAGTGGAATTCTCGTTCTTGTTCTTGCTCGTGTTGTCGTTGTCGTCGTCGTTGTCCTTTTTGTCGTCGTTGTCGTAGGAGTCGGGGGAGGGAAAGAGAGAGGGGGATGTCATCTGAACTTGCGGACATGACATGCTAAGGGTCGGCGCCTTATCTTGGGGCTATGTTGGCCCATCTTGGGGCTATGTTGGTCCATCTTGAGGCTATGTTGGCCTATGTTGGCCCATCTTGAGGGCTATGTTGGCCCATCTTGGGGCTACGTTGGCCCATCTTGGGGCTATATTGGCCCATCTTGGGGGCTATGTTGGCCGATCTTGGGAGCTATGTTGGCCCAATTTGGCCCATCTTGAGGCTATGTTGGCCCATCTTGAGGCCTATGTTGGCCGATGTTGACCCATCTGGAGACCCAAGCTCTAAAATCTCACCCCGAACCCCGAAAAACGTGAAAACCCCAGCAGGCTGAAGGATTTTAGGGGAGGGTCGGCGGCAGGGGCGCGCCCCCTATAGCTAAAGCTATGCTTAGCGGTCTCAGACACGGCGCATCGCCGGATTTAAGGGCTGACGCCCCTCGTCGGCTCCGCCGGATTTCTCGACCCTCCATTTCATCGCAGTGTGGGCTTGAAAGCTTTTGGATGGGGACCTGCTTCAGAAATATAGTCCTTATGTTTTTTGAAAAAAGTTCATCGAATAGGAACTTTGTTGGAAATAGACGGCTTTTTTGGGGAGCAAGTGAGTTCCCGAAAGCTCCTGCCAAGGGTTTTTCCCGAAGAACTGCTGCCAATTTCAACTTGTTACTTCGTGTAAAGGCGCCTCTGTGCAAAGACTTCTCTGTCTAAAGCTTTTGTGTGTAAAAGTTTCTGTGTGTAAAAACCACTTTGTGTAAAGACTTCTTTGTGTAAAAGCTTCTGTGTGTGAAAGCTTCTCTGTGTGAAACGTCTGTGTAAAGATTTCACTGTGTGTAAAAGCTTCCGTGTGTAAAAACTTTCTGTGTAAAGTGTAAAGGCTTCTGTGTAAAAGCTTCTGTGTGTAAACGCGTCTGTGTGTGAAAGCTATATATCTGTGTAGAGACTTCTTTGTGTAACAGCTTCTGTGTGTAAAGGCTCCTAGACGTTTGTGTGCAAAAGCTCCTTAGGGTAAAGACTTCTATGTGTAAAACCTTCTGTGTGTAAAAAGCTCCTTTGTGTAAAGACTTCTCTGTGTAAAAGCCCCTGTGTGTGTAAATGCTTTTGTGTGTAAAAGCTCCTCTGTGTAAAGGCTTCTCTGTGTAAAAGCTTCTGTGTGCAAACGCGTCTGTGTGTAAAAACTCTCTCTGTCAGGCCTTCTTCGTGTAAAAAGCTCTGTGTGAAAAAGCTCCGAGACGTTTGTGTGCAAAAGCTCCTTGGAGTAAAGACTTCTCTGTGTAAAACCTTCTGTGTGTAATAAGCTCCTTTGTGTAAGGACTTCTCTGTGTAAAAGCCCCTGTGTGTGTAAAAGCTTGCTGTGTGTAAATGCTTTTGTGTGTAAAAGCTCCTCTGGGTGAAGGCTTCTCTGTGTAAAAGCTTCTGTGTGCAAACGCGTCTGTGTGTAAAAACTCTCTCTGTCAGGCCTTCTTCGTGTAAAAAGTTCTGTGTGAAAAAGCTCCTAGACGTTTGTGTGCAAAAGCTCCTTAGAGTAAAGACTTCTCTGTGTAAAACTTTCTGTGTGTAAAAAGCTCCTTTGTGTAAAGGCTTCTCTGTGTAAAAGCCCCTGTGTGTGTAAAAGCTTGCTGTGTGCAAATGCTTTTGTGTGTAAAAGCTCCTCTGTGTAAAGGCTTCTCTGTGTAAAAGCTTCTATGTGCAAACGCGTCTGTGTGTAAAAACTCTCTCTGTCAGGCCTTTTTCGTGTAAAAAGGTCTGTGTGAAAAAGCTCCTAGACGTTTTGGCCAGAAAATGTAGTTGGTCCGGTGTACAGTTCCCTTACGGAACAATTAGAGGGGCTCGGCCATGGGTGTCACATGAGACCCTTATGGTTTTCGCACGTTTTGCCCATAGCCTGCCGGAGTGTGGCCGTTCCGCTGATGCGTGGAACCGGCCGTATGCTGATTTACCATAGATTCTTTCTCCAGATCACACGACTGGAAGAGGCAAGAGCGATTCCTGCAACTTGGCAATAAAAAGACGTTTGTGTGCAAAAGCTCCTTAGAGTAAAGACTTCTCTGTGTAAAACCTTCTGTGTGTAAAAAGCTCTTTTGTGTAAGGACTTCTCTGTGTAAAAGCCCCTGTGTGTGTAAAAGCTTGCTGTGTGTAAATGCTTTTGTGTGTAAAAGCTCCTTTGTGTGAAGGCTTCTCTGTGTAAAAGCTTCTGTGTGCAAACGCGTCTGTGTGTAAAAAGCCTTCTGTGTAAAGACTTCTTTGTGTAACAGCTTCTGTGTGTAAAGGCTCCTAGATGTTTGTGCGCAAAAGCTCCTTAGAGTAAAGACTTCGCTGTGTAAAACCTTCTGTGTGTAAAAAGCTCCTTTGTGTAAAGACTTCTCTGCGTAAAAGCCCCTGTATGTGTAAAAGCTTCTGTGCGACTCCTCCATCCAGCTTTCTTTCGGGTCACGCTGTCGTCCAGTTTCAATCTGCAACATTGTTTCTTGTGGAAGAATGCAAAGAACAGGTGAAAGCATCGCAGGTTAAAAATTGAACATAAACAGGGCACAGAGTGCTGTAATTTACAACATTTTGCGCTGTCAGATGGCAAGAACCCGCGTAAATACCACAGTTTTAGTCCCCGAAAGTGGCTAAAACACTGTTATTTGCAGGGTTTCGTTCACGTCACGATCTTCGATTTTTTGAAAAGCGCGTAAATACCAGCGTTTTTTGCGTTCATCAATGCAAAAAATCGGTTCAGAAAGGGAAGAAAATGCTGTAATTTACAGGGGTTTGGCGCCGCCACGGGCAAAAAACTGCGTAAATACCAGCGTTTCGGCGTCCAAAAGTGGCCAAAACACCGCTATTTACAGTGTTTCGTGCCTTCCACGTTTTCTTGAAATTGCAAAAACCATGTAAATACCAGCAGTTTTTGCGATCAACCCGCCAAAAATGCTGTAATTTACAGTGTTTTTTTGCTTGGCTTTCAAAAACACTGGTATTTGCGGTGTTTTGTGCATCTTGGGTCCAAAAAGTATTGGTATTTACAGCATTTTCTGCGTTTTTGCATGGCTCCCGCGAAAGACGTTAAAACGCAAAAATGCTGTAATTTACAGCATTTTGTGACTTTCGAAAAGCGAAAGATCGTCCGAAAAATGTGTCAAAACGGCGCTTTTTTCCGATTTTAGGTACCCTCAAAATCGTGGGGGGGCGGGATTATGCTCTTGGAGACGCTTATGAGCGACCCGGATTCCGGCCAAAAAGCTCTCCCCCACCCTCCTGAAGGATTTTTGGTGTTTTTCGGGGCCCGGCGTCGGAGAGTCGGCGGTTTGGGGCGCGCCTCACCTTAGAGCTCTAGTCGCTCTGGGACGCTCGTAGGGCAAGCCACTCGTGGGGAGCCGGCGGAGCCGAATTTAAGGGCTGCCGCCCCTGCCGCCGACCCCGGAAAAGAATAAGTAAAGGTTCTCTTCCCGAAGTAAACATTCGTAAGGTTCCGCATGTTTTGCGGACCATGCAACTGTTCGAGAAAGTGAAACAATATCTGGCAAAATATACCTGATGCAGATGACTTATAGGCCTTGAGCAGGTGCCGCAATGTTCCAATTTGATCAAGGGCTGGTGAAACAGGCAAGAGTGACGAGACAGTTGACATGAAGCTTGCTCTGAACTGAGCAACACATGTATGTGCATTTGGGCTGAGAGACCTAAGACTAAACTGCTAAAAGCTATTAGGACAAGAAAGCTGCAGCTTAGAGGTCACCACATCTTCGGCGCCTCAGCGTGGATGGCAAGGGAGCCCAAGCGAAGAGTGTGTTTGCAGTGCCAAACGAAGACGCGGGGTTCTTGGAAGTGCGCAGCATGTCAGCAACGCAAACCGCAGCAGCAATTTTCTAATTTTATCGGCAAGCGGCTTTCTGGCAAAGACGGTACACAAACATGCAATGCATGCCACACTGTCCTTGCGCAAGCCGTTCTCCGCAAGCGGGCTGCTGCCTCGAGCATAAGCCGACTGGAACCTCTTCGCAAAAAATTGCGTCGGACCCAAGTGTTACGCGAGACATGGGAAGCGATCGCAGAACACAGAAAAAACCGCACGCACCAAACCATGACCAGCGAAAAAGAACGTACAAATGAGGTTGCAAGCCCCAAAGAAAGGGAGCAAAATTCACCACCAGAAAAGAACTATGTGTACTCATGCCCTTTTTGCCAAAAATCTGTTACTACTTCAATTGCTTCCGGAAATGTCAACCACCGACGCGTGTGTGGGAGACAATTTCGCGTGCAGGATGGACTTGTTCGGCCGACGCGGCCGACAACCCACTTTTCGCACACATGTCCTACTTGTGGAACCTGCGTCCAGAGCACCAAAGAATTTGGACGAATCCAAAGCAAACACAAACAATCCAATGGTCGCGTGTGCCTCCGAACGGAATGGTGTGCAAAGTAACAACAAACGATCAATTCCAGCTTTCTTGTCTGCTTCAGCACTCAGCATGAAAGCTTTCTGCTGCTGCTGCTGCCGCGGCAAAAGCTATCGCTGCTGTTGTTGCTACTGCCGCGGGTCTTCTAATTTGCTGGTGTTACACCTCCTCCTGCTAGCAGTCAAAAAACTTTAATTCTGTTGCCTGCGGCTGCCCCCTTCATTTCGTGTCGAAAATCCAATTTTGCCTGCTGCGGCTGATAGCTGCTGCTGCTTGACTGCTGCTGCTGGTGTTGCTGCTGTTGTGGCAAGCTTCCAAATAGTTGGCCGAAAATGTCCTCCTTGCGTCTGCTGGGGTCGGCGGACCTAGAAAAACAAGTTTCTGTTGTCTGCAGCTGCTCACAGTAAAACAGCTTCGAAAAAAGCAACTGCCGGCAGGAAAACACCATAGCTCTAAAAGACGAGCGAGTACCAAAACCACGTTAAAAAATTGCCGAGATTCTGTTGCCGGCCACTACTGGCAGTAAAACAACTTCGAAAAAAGCAGCTGCCGGCAGGAGAACAACGTGCCACGTTACACAACTCCCTAACGTGTCGTCTGAAAGCCTAGAAAAGCAGCCTTTTTGGCGAGATTCTATTGTCTGCAGCTGCTTGAAGTACCGCAGGCAATAAAACAGCTTCAAAAAAAGCAGCTGCCGGCAGGAAAACACCATGGCTCTGAAGAACGAGCGAGTTCCATTCTATTGCCTGCAGCTACTGGCAGGAAAACAGCTTCGAAAAAAAGCAGCTGCCGGCAGAAAAAGACCATACCATGTTACACAACTCCCTAACGTGTCGTCTGAAATCCTAGAAAAGCAGCCTTTTTAGCGAGATTCTGTTGCCTGCAGCTGCTTGAAGTACTGCAGGCAATAAAACAGCTTCAAAAAAGCAGCTGCCGGCAGGAAAACACTATACCACGTTACACAACTCCCGAAGGCGTCGTCTGAATTCTATAGAAAAGCAGCCTTTTTGGCGATATTCTGTTGCCTGCAGCTCCTAGCAGTACTGCAGACAAGAAAACAGCTTCAAAAAAAGCAGCTGCCGGCAGGAAAACACTATGGCTCTGAAGGACGAGCGAGTTCCATTCTATTGCCTGCAGCTACTGGCAGGAAAACAACTTCGAAAAAAAGCAGCTGCCGGCAGAAAAACACCATACCACGTTACACAACTCCCTAACGTGTCGTCTCTGAAGGACGAGCGAGTGCCAAAACGTCTGAAATCCTAGAAAAACAGTCTTTTTCGAGACGAGATCGAGACGAGAAATTCGAGAGATCGAGGGATTCAGTTGCCTGCAGCTACTGGCAGTAAAAAAACAACTTTGAAAAAAGCTGAAATCCTAGAAAAGATAACCTTTTTGGCGAGATTCTGTTGCCTGCAGCTGCTGGCAGTACTGCTGGCAGTAGAACAACTTCGAAAAAAAGCAGCTGCCGGCAGGAAAACACCATGGCTCTGAAGAACGAGCGAGTACCAAAATCACGTTAAAAAACTCCCTCATGTGTCGTCTGAAATCTCCTAGAAAAACAACCTTTTTCGAGACTGCTGGCAGTAGAACAGCTTCGAAAAAAAGCAGCTAGCGGCAGGCAGTAGAACAGCTTCGAAAAAAAGTAGCTGCCGGCAGGAAAGCACCATGGCTCTGAAGAACGAGCGAGTGCCAAAACCACGTTAAAAAATTCCCTAACGTGTCGTCTGAAAGCCTAGAAACACAACGTGTTTCGAGACTGCTGGCAGTAGAACGGCTTCGAAAAAAAGCAGTTGCCGGCAGGCAGTAGCACAGCTTCGAAAAAAAGTAGCTGCCGGCAGGAAAACACAATAGCTCTGAAGGACGAGCGAGTGCCAAAACCACGTTCAAAAACTCCATAACGTGTCGTCTGAAATCTCCTAGAAAAACAACCTTTTTCGAGACTGCTGGCAGTAGAACAACTTCGAAAATCGAAAAAAAGCAGTTGCCGGCAGGCAGTAGAACAACTTCGAAAAAAAGTATCCTAGAAAAACAGCATTTTTCGAGAGATCGAGAGATTCTGTTGCCAGCCGCAACTGGCAGTAAAACAGCTTCGAAAAAAGCTGAAATCCTAGAAAAGAAACCTTTTTGGCGAGATTCTGTTGCCTGCAGCTGCTGGCAGTACTGCTAGCAGTAGAACGACTTCGAAAAAAAGCAGCTGACGGCAGGAAAACACCATGGCTCTGAAGGACGAGCGAGTGCAAAAACCACGTTAAAAAACTCCCTAACGTGTCGTCTGAAATCTCCTAGAAAAACAACCTTTTTCGAGACTGCTGGCAGTAGAACAGCTTCGAAAAAAAGCAGCTACCGGCAGGCAGTAGAACAGCTTCGAAAAAAAGTAGCTGCCGGCAGGAAACCACCATGGCTCCGAAGGACGAGAAACTCCCTAACGTGTCGTCTGAAATCTCCTAGAAAAACAACCTTTTTCGAGACTGCTGGCAGTGGACAGCTTCGAAAAAATCGAAAAAAAGCAGTTGCCGGCAGGCAGGAGAACAGCTTCGAAAAAAAGTATCCTAGAATCCTAGAAAAACAGCGTTTTTCGAGAGATCGAGAGATTCTGTTGCCAGCCGCAACTGGCAGTAAAACACCTTCGAAAAAAGCTGAAATTCTAGAAAAGAAACCTTTTTGGCGAGATTCTGTTGCCTGCAGCTGCTGGCAGTACTGCTAACAGTAGAACGACTTCGAAAAAAAGCAGCTGACGGCAGGAAAACACCATAGCTCTGAAGAACGAGCGAGTGCGAAAACCACGTGAAAAAACTCCCTAACGTGTCGTCTGAAATCCTAGAAAACAACCTTTTTCAAGACTGCTGACAATAGAACAGCTTCGAAAAAAAGCAGCTGCCGGCAGGCAGTAGAACAGCTTCGAAAAAAAGTAGCTGCCGGCAGGAAAACACCATGGCTCTGAAGGACGAGCGAGTGCCAAAACCACGTTAAAAAACTCCCTAACGTGTCGTCTGAAATCTTAGAAAAACAACATTTTTCGAGACTGCTGGCAGTAGAACAGCTTCGAAAAAAAGCAGTTGCCGGCAGGCAGTACCTAACGTGTCGTCTGAAATCTCCTAGACAAACAGCCTTTTTCGAGACTGCTGATGCTGACAGTAGAACACCATCGAAATCGAAAAAAAGCGGCTGCCGGCAGGAAACGTCCCGCCTGAAATCCTAGAAAAATAACATTTTTCGAGAGGCAGTAGAACAGTGTCGACAAAAAGTATCCTAGAATCCTAGAAAAACAGCGTTTTTCGAGAGATCGAGAGATTCTGTTGCCAGCCGCAACTGGCAGTAAAACAGCTTCGAAAAAAGCTGAAATCCTAGAAAAGAAACCTTTTTGACGAGATTCTATTGCCTGCAGCTGCTGGCAGTACTGCTGACAGTAGAACAACTTCGAAAAAAAGCAGCTGCCGGCAGGAAAACACCATGGCTCTGAAGAACGAGCGAGGGCCAAAACCACGTGAAAAAACTCCCTAACGTGTCGTCTGAAATCCTAGAAAAACAACCTTTTTCAAGACTGCTGGCAGTAGAACAGCTTCGAAAAAAAGCAGCTACTGGCAATAAAACAGCTTCGAAAAAAGCTGAAATCCTAGAAAAGAAACCTTTTTGACGAGATTCTGTTGCCTGCAGCTGCTGGCAGTACTGCTGACAGTAGAACAACTTCGAAAAAAAGCAGCTGCCGGCAGGAAAACACCATGGCTCTGAAGAACGAGCGAGTGCCAAAACCATGTGAAAAAACTCCCTAACGTGTCGTCTGAAATCCTAGAAAAACAACCTTTTTCAAGACTGCTGGCAGTAGAACAGCTTCGAAAAAAAGCAGCTGCCGGCAGGCAGGAGAACAGCTTCGAAAAAAGTAGCTGCCGGCATGAAAACACCATAGCTCTGAAGGACGAGCGAGTGCCAAAACCACGTTTAAAAACTCCCTAACGTGTCGTCTGAAATCCTAGAAAAACGTTTTTCGAGACTGCTGGCAGTAGAACAGCTTCTTCGAGAGATTCGGTTGCCTGCGGCTGCTTGCAATCAAACAGCTTCGACAAAATCACCTTCCGGCAGGAAAACACCATGGCTCTGCAGGACGAGCTAGTTCCAAAACCATGCGAAAAAACTGCCAAACGTCCCGTCTGCAATCCTAGAAAAACAACCTTTTTCGAGAGATTCTGTTGCCTGCAGCTGCCGGCAGGAAAACGCCATGGCTCTGAAGGACGAGCGAGTACGAAAACCACGTTAAAAAACTCCCTAACGTGTCGTCTGAAATCTCCTAGAAAAACAACCTTTTTCGAGACTGCTGGCAGTAGAACAGCTTCGAAAAAAAGCAGCTACCGGCAGGCAGTAGAACAGCTTCGAAAAAAAGTAGCTGCCGGCAGGAAAACACCATGGCTCCGAAGGACGAGCGAGTGCCAAAACCACGTGAAAAAACTCCCTAACGTGTCGTCTGAAATCCTAGGAAAACAACCTTTTTCAAGACTGCTGACAATAGAACAGCTTCGAAAAAAAGCAGCTGTCGGCAGGCAGTAGAACAGCTTCGAAAAAAAGTAGCTGCCGGCAGGAAAACACCATGGCTCTGAAGGACGAGCGAGTGCCAAAACCACGTTTAAAAACTCCCTAACGTGTCGTCTGAAATCCTAGAAAAACAACATTTTTCGAGACTGCTGGCAGTAGAACAGCTTCGAAAAAAAGCAGTTGCCGGCAGGCAGTACCTAACGTGTCGTCTGAAATCTCCTAGAAAAACAGCCTTTTTCGAGACTGCTAATGCTGACAGTAGAACAGCATCGAAATCGAAAAAAAGCGGCTGCCGGCAGGAAACGTCCCGCGTGAAATCCTAGAAAAATAACCTTTTTCGAGAGGCAGTAGAACAGCTTCGAAAAAAAGCAGCTACCGGCAGGCAGTAGAACAGCTTCGAAAAAAAGTAGCTGCCCGCAGGAAACCACCATGGCTCCGAAGGACGAGCGAGTGCCAAAATCACGTTAAAAAACTCCCTAACGTGTCGTCTGAAATCTCCTAGAAAAACAACCTTTTTCGAGACTGCTGGCAGTGGACAGCTTCGAAAAAATCGAAAAAAAGCAGTTGCCGGCAGGCAGGAGAACAGCGTCGAAAAAAAGTATCCTAGAATCCTAGAAAAACAGCGTTTTTCGAGAGATCGAGAGATTCTGTTGCCAGCCGCAACTGGCAGTAAAACAGCTTCGAAAAAAGCTGAAATCCTAGAAAAGAAACCTTTTTGACGAGATTCTGTTGCTTGCAGCTGCTGGCAGTACTGCTGCCAGTAGAACAACTTCGAAAAAAAGCAGCTGCCGGCAGGAAAACACCATGGCTCTGAAGAACGAGCGAGTGCCAAAACCACGTGAAAAAACTCCCTAACGTGTCGTCTGAAATCCTAGAAAAACAACCTTTTTCAAGACTGCTGGCAGTAGAACAGCTTCGAAAAAAAGCAGCTACTGGCAGTAAAACAGCTTCGAAAAAAGCTGAAATCCTAGAAAAGAAACCTTTTTGACGAGATTCTGTTGCCTGCAGCTGCTGGCAGTACTGCTGACAGTAGAACAACTTCGAAAAAAAGCAGCTGCCGGCAGGAAAACACCATGGCTCTGAAGAACGAGCGAGTGCCAAAACCATGTGAAAAAACTCCCTAACGTGTCGTCTGAAATCCTAGAAAAACAACCATTTTCAAGACTGCTGGCAGTAGAACAGCTTCGAAAAAAAGCAGCTGCCGGCAGGCAGTAGAACAGCTTCGAAAAAAAGTAGCTGCCGGCATGAAAACACCATAGCTCTGAAGGACGAGCGAGTGCCAAAACCACGTTAAAAAACTCCCTAACGTGTCGTCTGAAATCCTAGAAAAACAACGTTTTTCGAGACTGCTGGCAGTAGAACAGCTTCTTCGAGAGATTCGGTTGCCTGCGGCTGCTTGCAATCAAACAGCTTCGACAAAATCACCTTCCGGCAGGAAAACACCATGGCTCTGCAGGACGAGCTAGTTCCAAAACCATGCGAAAAAACTGCCAAACGTCCCGTCTGCAATCCTAGAAAAACAACCTTTTTCGAGAGATTCTGTTGCCTGCAGCGGCTTGCCTTCGACAAAATCACCTTCCGGCAGGAAAACACCAAACGAAAACACCATGGCAGTGAAGGACGGAAAAGCATCAAAATGTTTCCTGCTGCTGCTGCTGCTACTGCTGCTGCTGCTGCTACTGCTGCTGCTCCTGCTCCTTTGATCCCTTCTGTTCAAAAGGCGGATGGGCCAGCACCATGGCAGTGAAAGGCGGAAAAGCATCAAAATTGCGCCCCAAAACTACCTAATGTAACTTCTGCAACCCACACAAAAAGACGTGTCTTCTGAAATCCTGCTGTTTCGAAGGAACAGATCAGAGCGGGAAGGGCAACCCAAGGAGCCCCACGTACTTCGAGGAGACTCCGGGAAGGACCCCCCACCGGTGAAACAAAAACCCCGGAGTCAAGGAATCGAGGTACGTGACCGGTGGGAGGGGGACCCAAGAGAGTCCCCCGGCAAAGGGTCATGGTTATTGTTGTTCGTTGTTGTTTCTTGTTGTTTGTTGTTGTTTGGTGTTGTTTGTTATTGTTGTTTGTTGTTGTTTGGGTTTATGTTTGTCTTTGTGGTTGTTGTTGTTCTTGTTCTTGTTTGTTCTTCTTCTTCTTGTTGTTGTTGTTGTTGTTGTTGTTGTTGTTATTGTTGTTGTCGTTGTTGTTATTGTTGTCGTTGTTGTTGTTATTGTTGTTGTTGTTGTTGTTGTTGTTGTTGTTGTTGTTGTGGCTGTTGTTCTTGTTATTGTTCTTCTTGTTGTTGTTATTGTTGTTGTCGTTGTTGTTGTTGTTGTTGTTGTTGTTGTTGTTGTCGTCGTTGTTGTTGTTGTTGTTGTCGTTATTGTTGTTGTTATTATTATATTATTATATTATTATTGTTCTTGTTCTTGTTCTTGTTGTTGTTGTTGTTGTTGTTGTTGTTGTTGCTGTTGTTGAAATCCTCGAGAATCCTATATCCTATAGAAAATCCTAGATCTAGATCTAGATCCTAGTTCGGGAATCCTAGCTGGGCCAGCTGTTTCGGCCGAATCCCCCAGAATCTCCTAAACAATATTATAGCTGGGCCTGCTGTTTCAAAACGGTTCCGAAACAGCAAAACACCACCTAATTTCGTGCCCAAAACGTAACACATGAACCCCAAAAAAAAAAGCGGGCGGGAAGGGCAACCCAAGGAGCCCCACGTACTTCGAGGAGACTCCGGGAAGGACCCCCCACCGGTGAAACAAAAACCCCGGAGTCAAGGAATCGAGGTACGTGACCGGTGGGAGGGGGACCCAAGAGAGTCCCCCGGCAAAGGGTCATGGTTATTGTTGTTCGTTGTTGTTTCTTGTTGTTTGTTGTTGTTTGGTGTTGTTTGTTATTATTGTTTGTTGTTGTTTGGGTTTATGTTTGTCTTTGTGGTTGTTGTTGTTCTTGTTCTTGTTTGTTCTTCTTCTTGTTGTTGTTATTGTTGTTATTGTTGTTGTCGTTGTTGTTATTGTTGTCGTTGTTGTTGTTGTTGTTGTTGTTGTTGTTGTTGTTGTTGTTGTTGTTATTGTTGTTGTTGTTGTTGTGGTTGTTGTTCTTGTTATTGTTCTTCTTGTTGTTGTTGTTGTCGTTGTTGTTGTTGTTGTCGTCGTTGTTGTTGTCGTTATTGTTGTTGTTATTATTATATTATTATATTATTATTGTTCTTGTTCTTGTTCTTGTTGTTGTTGTTGTTGCTGTCGTTGTTGTTGTTGTTGTTGTAGTCCTTTTCTTCCATCTTCTTCCCTTACGCGCTCCCCCTTGCGTCGGCCGGGGTCGGCGGATATATATATGCTATGTTCACCGTATGTTTACAGCTGCTATATATATATATATACATATACATACAATATCTATTCAAGAACACGAAATAATTTACCGATGCGTTCAGAAGCATTGCGCCACTGCTAGCGTAGTGATATAGGCTTGTGCTGCGTCGCTATGTTCCATAGTACATGAGATAATTACATACCATACTCACTGTACCCACCATGTCATATATATTGTCATACATACACTACAGGGGGGGAGGGGGGACAGTACCAC
Organism: Cladocopium goreaui; assembly: GCA_947184155.2. Lineage (NCBI taxonomy): Eukaryota > Dinophyceae > Suessiales > Symbiodiniaceae > Cladocopium > Cladocopium goreaui. The sequence continues at coordinate 168,360 of CAMXCT020006823.1, read as the reverse complement.
ACCCCTACCGCACCAGAGGGGGAGGGGGACAGTACCACACCCCCACCACACCACAGGGGGGAAGGGGGACAGTACTATGGCTGACACATGACCATGGCCGGAGGGGGTTAGAACGCTGTGCCATATATATATATAAATACACACACACACATATTTGTTTGATCAATGCGTGCCCCACATACCCCAACACCCAACTGTCGAATTGATCTTCTGGCAGGACGAGGCCCAGATGTTCAGTTCCCTCAGCACAAGATCTCAGCATCGTGCTGGCCCTCTCGCCATCAAAAGGCCCAGCCCTGCAAGGCATCGTGGGCAGGGACAAGTCCCACATGTCCCAAAATAGAGGCCTGATCTAAAAGCAACAAAATCTGACACCACCATTTCACGAATCACTATCGCGTTATCGTAAAAAGCCATTTGGAATTTAGAGGGGTTGTTGCTGTGTTGGATCGCTGGAAGATCAATGTGGCGCGCCGCATTGATCTGCCATTGCCAGGCGGTCTGACGGAATCTTCCTGGAGTTCTCAAATTGGGACCCCATTGCCAAAGACCACAGCCTCATCGATCCTTTGGAGGCCTCGGAGAATCAAAACCGTGGGTCTTGTAAGAATTAGCGGGATAGAATTAGTGACAGTGGTACTGTTGTATATAGATACATGTTATGATATGTATATATACGTATTATTATCATTATCATTATTATTATTGTTGTTAATGTTATTACTTATTGCTATATAAAACTATATCGTATTGTATTGTATTAAATTATATTCTATTACATTTTTATTGTTGTTGATTACTAGAGTTATATTAAATTATATCATTTTATTTTATGAATATAATACTAATTTTTACTATATTGTCTTATATTATGTTTCAAAATATATGTGTAATAATATAGTATTAAATTACATTGTATTATATCATGCTAGTTTTTTAAACTATTGAATAATTGTCTCTTATTTTAAATAATTATAATACAATATTATATTAGCTTTTTCGCTTTTTCAAAATATTGTATCAATATTTTATGAATACGATATTTTAGTAATATTATATTGAATTAAATTGTATTTTATTTTTTATTCACCCCGCTTCGCGTGGGGTGGCCGCCCACACCGCAGGTTTATTTCGGTCCGTGAGAGGGGCTAAGGGTGGTTTTCCCCCGTGGGGGCTCCCCAAGCTAAGAATTTTCACTTTCCCCTCGTGGGGGCTCCCCAAGCTAGGGAATTTTCACTTTTCCCCCCAGTGGGGGCTCCCCAAGCTAGGGAATTTTCACTTTTCCCCCCCGTGGGGGCTCCCCAAGCTAGGGAATTTTCACTTTTCCCCCCAGTGGGGGCTCCCCAAGCTAGGGAATTTTCACTTTTCCCCCCCGTGGGGGCTCCCCAAGCTAGGGAATTTTCACTTTTCCCCTCCGTGGGGGCTTCCCAAGCTAAGGAATTTTCACTTTTCCCCGCCGTGACAGCTTCCCAAGCTATGGAATTTTCACTTTTCCCTCCCTTGGAGGCTCTCCAAGCTGCGGAATTTCAAATAGCTAGACAACGACGCCTAGATAGTCCCCCAAATCCCGTGTTCTTTGAATGTTTTTCCATGTTTTTGCAATGGTTTCCTTCAAAGCACGGTACTTTACACTTTTGTCGCCATAAAACCGGTCGAAAACATCATGTTCGACAATGCTTCCAATTCCCTTATCTCCCCAACCGTTGAAAATACCGCTATTTACAGTGTTTTCTTCAATTTTTCCATGTGCCAATACCGGTAGCCAACTCCAACATATATATAAGAAATCCTTCCAAAACATTGTTTTTGACAGTGTTTTTCCAATGTTTCCAGTCAAACAGACGGTAATTTACACGTTTTTTTGCCATAAAGGCAGTAAATCCTTCCAAAACATTGCTTTTGACAGTGTTTTTGAAATGTTTCCAGTCAAACATACGGTAATTTACACGTTTTTTGCTATAACGTCAGTCCAAAACACTTGTTTTTGCAGTGTTTTCAATGCTCTGGCATCCAAAAACCCTGCAAAATCTTGCTATGTAAAATGTTTTTTTCATTTTTGGCCGTTTTTCCATTGCCGGAAAGCTACCAAAATGACCCAAAATTCCATTTCAATACCCTCTTGCGCTCAGACACCCAAAAATCCTCGAAAAATGTCGAAAACACCACCGTATTCTGGTCTCGGTGCGAAACCGTTTTTGGGGTCTGGTCTCGGTGCGAAACCGTTTTTGGGCCCCCCCCCCCAGCTAAAGCTGATATAGCGACTGCTATATTAACAAATGTCATTGAGCATTTAGTGTTGCTGTTGCCCCCCAATAAGCACGCCTTCACCGCCAAAGCGGTGTGGGCGGATTTTTATTTTATTGTATTATATTTTATTATATCATTTTTTATTTTAAATTATATTATATCATACCAATATATATATATATATCTTATATGATATGATATTAATATATTATATTATATCAAATCATTTTTTTGAATATATCATATTTTTATTGAAATAGTATTAATATTGTATTATCTTATCTTAAATGTTTTTTGTATTTCATTTTGTCAACTTTGATATATATATATAAGTATTTATATTTATCATTATACTTAATATATCCTATATATTATATTATATTATATTATATTATACTATATTATATTATATTATATTATAGTCTATTATATTATATTATGTTATATTGTATTATATTATATTATATTACATTATATTAATATTGTATGATATTATATTAAATCAAATTATATTACATTATATTATAATATATTAACTTATATTATATTATATTATATCATATTATAATATAGTTTAGTATATTATGTTATATCATATTATATTGCATTATGTTATATTATATCATATTATATTATATTTGTATGCTAGGCCCCACCCCAATTTCGTGTTTTTACTTGTATTTACAGTTTTTATTTTTATATTTTTTTGCAAATTGTGCATTAACATGTAGCCCTATAATATCAAGTCATTTTATGTAACTTTAAGGCTTTGGACACTTGACTGTGATGAGGTGTGGGACATTTGTAGGTATGGCTACCCTATTGTGATCTCAGCAGATCATTGAAGTCTAAACATTTACAAAATGGACACAGTGCTACGGCTAAATGCCAACTTTGAGGTTCACATTATTTATTTATTTTTTTTAAACAAGTATTTTCGTTGTTTTTGTCAGAGATCAAATTCCGGATTTGCATAGTTTAAAAACGTCGTCTTTATGTTCTGATTTTACTAGTGTTCCCGACCGAGATCTGTCAAGAAACGCACTAGTCAAAGAACTGAAGAACATGACAAACAGTGAAAATGACGAGAAGTCATGTATACGTACATATATAATATCTGTATAATATAAACATATTGTTGATGCAATCAGTTAGAAAAATAATGATTTCTACTAACCAATTCATTAGCAAACTCAATACGGTGGCAACTATCATATACATATACATATATAATTATGTATATATATACATATTATGTAACTAATATGGAGGCAAATGACGACGTACATAAAAGAACAACTCTACGTTGCGGTACCATGAATCTTAATAACAAACCACACTAAAAACATGATTCAGGTACATTGAAGATTTGCTACTACATTAGCACAATGCGACAACAATATGGCACTATGAACTGTTTGTTATAACCTATACAAACACAATATTTCAATTCATAGTCTCAAAACCGATGCCTTTGTAGTCGACACTCAGAATCCAGACAAGCAAAAGAACTGTTGACATGGGAGGATAGGAGGTCAGCAAATTCGAAAAGTATATTTTGTTAACCAACCAAAAAAAGTTGTAGACAATGAATGAGTGAAAACACCAATTTGTGAACAGCATGTCGAAGTTTAATCAGATACAAAAAAGGAATATGCTGATTATCACGTTATCAAAATTGTCAAGAAAAATAATCCAGCGATGACAAGAGGTCAATTGCCAGGCACTGGCAAAAGCTATGTATATACATATACATATGCATATGCATATGCATATATATATATATATGCATAGATATAGATATAGATATACATATACATATACACACATATGCATATCAAAGAATAGTTGATAAGAGTTGTAACTTACGTTTGTATGTCTTACTAATAAGCTGTGGCAAGCATTTGAAGAAGGGGGCGCATGCACATTAAATAAGGTTTTGGGTATAAGTATTAGTGATGTTAAGTTCGAATCATTTGACCATTCAGACTATTATAAATATATGTATATGTATATATATATATACATATAAATGGTTCCAATTCCCTTTTAGGGTTCCTCTCCCCAACTCTTAAGCTCCGCTTTCTATGCTGAACAAGAAAATGGCAAAACGGGCATTGGTGCGAGTGGCCACCTTTTGTCTCCCTCACCTGCGTAAGACTCTACAACAGACCGCAAGGTTTTCTGCTGGGCAGCGCTCAGCTCTGACGAGTAGCGCAGAGAGGAGAAGAAGAAGAAGAAGAAGAAGAAAAAGAAGAAGAAGAAGAAGAAGAAGAAAAAGAAGAAGAAGAAGAAGAAGAAGACGAAGACGAAGACGAGGACGAGGAGGAGGAGGAGGAGGAGGAGGAGGAAGAGGAAGAGGAAGAGGAAGAGGAGGAAGATGAGGACGAGGAGGAAGAGGAAGAGGAGGAAGAGGAAGAGGAAGAGGAGGAAGAGGAAGAGGAGGAAGAGGAGGAAGAAGAGGAAGAGGAAGAGGAAGAGGAGGAAGAGGAGGAAGAGGAGGACGAGGAGGAAGAGGAAGAGGAGGAAGAGGAAGAGGAGGAAGAGGAAGAGGAGGAAGAGGAAGAGGAAGAGGAGGAAGAGGAGGAGGAGGAAGAGGAGGAGGAGGAAGAGGAGGAGGAGGAAGAGGAGGAAGAGGAGGAAGAGGAGGAGGAAGAGGAGGAAGAGGAGGAAGAGGAGGAAGAGGAGGAAGAGGAGGAAGAGGAGGAGGAGGAAGAGGAAGAGGAAGAGGAAGAAGAGGGGGGATGCTTTTACGGGCCACGCCCTTGCTCATCCCCTTGACTGCAGCGGTGGGGTAGTGGTTCGCCTGTCTGTCTAGTGTTGCGCCCGGGTATTGAACCCGGGTCTGAGGCATGGGGGATGCGTCTTATCCACTAGACCATATCGCCCCTCAAGAAGAAGAAGAAGAAGAGGAAGAAGAAGAAGAAGAAGGAGAAGACTACAGTATATATATATATATTTACATACATATATGTATGTATGTATATATATATATATATGTACTTATTATTTATGAGGTCTGAGGTGTACTTTTCCAACTTGAGCACCTTCTGGAGAATAAGACAATTTGTTGAATAACACCCAGACTTCAAAATTACTATTGCACCGAGGAACACAAACGATAGTTAAAACCAATTCAACCACTGACCAACACACAAGAATATGAAATATATGCTGACCTTATCATTAATTCTCGTATATTCTTTTGGAAAATCAGGAGCTGGGAAATTGGAAGTGTGACAAGTTATCATGAAAGAAGTACTGAATTACAAAGAACAGGACAAAAAGGCAAACAGATACCCGGAAGGATATGTGAATATGCAGTGGCGCTTGTATGATAATATTACGAATCAAGGAAATTACTGTGGATGTTTTTTTCCCCCACCTGCCGGGTGAGGGTCTCTAGATTTTATCAGAGGTACTTTCTGCTTCCTTCCTTCCCTTCTCCTTCCTTCTCCTTCCTTCTCCTTCCTTCTTCTTCCTTCTCCTTCCTTCTCCTTCCTTCTCCTTCCTTCTTCTTCCTTCTTCTTC
>CAMXCT020006823.1:0-161906 GCA_947184155.2 Cladocopium goreaui | reverse complement strand
TCATGTCTTCTTCCTTCTTCTTCCTTCTTCTTCCTTCTTCTTCCTTCTTCTTCCTTCTTCTTCCTTCTTCTTCCTTCTTCTTCCTTCTTCTTCCTTCTTCTTCCTTCTTCTTCCTTCTTCTTCCTTCTTCTTCCTTCTTCTTCCTTCTTCTTCCTTCTTCTTCCTTCTTCCTTCTTCTTCGTTCTTCTTCCTTCTTCTTCCTTCTCCTTCCTTCTTCTTCTTTCTTCTTCTTTCTTCTTCCTTCTTCTTCCTTCTTCTTCCTTCTTCTTCCTTCTTCTTCCTTCTTCTTCCTTCTTCTTCCTTCTTCTTCCTTCTTCTTCCTTCTTCTTCCTTCCTCTTCCTTCTTCTTCCTTCTTCTTCCTTCTTCTTCCTTCTCCTTCCTTCTTCTTCTTTCTTCTTCCTTCTCCTTCCTTCTCCTTCCTTCTTCTTCCTTCTTCTTCCTCCTTCTTCCTTCTTCTTCCTTCTTCTTCCTTCTCCTTCCTTCTCCTTCCTTCTTCTTCTTTCTTCTTCCTTCTTCTTCCCTTCTCCTTCCTTCTCCTTCCTTCTTCTTCCTTCTTCTTCTTCTTTCTTCTTCCTTCTTCTTCCTTCTTCCTTCTTCTTCCTTCTTCTTCCTTCTTCTTCCTTCTTCTTCCTTCTCCTTCCTTCTTCTTCCTTCTTCTTCCTTCTCCTTCCTTCTTCTTCCTTCTTCTTCCTTCTTCCTCCTTCTTCTTCCTTCTTCTTCCTTCTTCTTCCTTCTTCTTCCTTCTTCTTCCTTCTTCTTCCTTCTTCTTCCTTCTTCTTCCTTCTTCTTCCTTCTCCTTCCTTCTCCTTCCTTCTCCTTCCTTCTTCTTCCTTCTTCTTCCTTCTTCTTCCTTCTTCTTCCTTCTTCTTCGTTCTTCTTCGTTCTTCTTCCTTCTTCTTCCTTCTTCTTCCTTCTCCTTCCTTCTTCTTCCTTCTTCTTCCTTCTTCTTCCTTCTTCTTCCTTCTTCTTCCTTCTTCTTCTTTCTTCTTCCTTCTTCTTCCTTCTTCTTTCTTCTTTCTTCTTTCTTCTTCTTTCTTCTTCCTTCTTCCTTCTTCTTCTTCTTTCTTCTTCCTTCTCCTTCCTTCTCCTTCCTTCTCCTTCCTTCTCCTTCTTCTTCCTTCTTCTCCTTCGGCATCGCAACTGCGAGCTCCGGAGCTCAGTGGGCACTGCCGGACCTCAACTGCGAGCTCCAGAGGTCAGTGCCCATGTCAAGAGAGAATGTCAGAATAAATGCCAGATAGAATGCCAGAATAGAATGTCAGAAAATATATGCCACATATACTTCCAGATGAGATGTCAGAAACTATAACGAAATAATTTGTCGCGGTAGGGATCACTCGACGTAAGGTAATTCCTCATCTAAATAAGGAAGTTCATGTTGGCACTTTCAGGGCGCCAAGTTGGTACTTGGCAAAGGTTCCAGGATGGTACAACAGAGAATGGCAGAGAAATCATTCCCCCATGGAACCAAGAACCAAGAACCAAGAGCCAAGAATGCACAGAGAATCTGGCGGGAATCTTGATTCTTGTTTCTTGGTTCCATGGGAGAATGCATTCTTTTCCCAAAGAATGCATTCCTCCATCATGCTAAGTCGACTCTTACTGTACATCCAAGTACTTTCCAGGACAGATCTGAAACATACAACCTGCGTGACAGACCCCGTTGATCCCACCAATGAAACCAGACAAGATGAACAGTTACTTTTTTTTTTGGGGGGGCGTACCAATATAATCCAATATATATATATATTATATACATATATAATTTATAATATGTATAATTATACACCTAGATAATAGTAATAACCAACATAATCAATTTGGGTTTGCAACATGTCATGGGGAATACATTGGATACAACCCATACAACCGTGGGGATGGAATCCGAATGCTCACCATGCAGGTGCCGATTTTCTCCTTACTTATCTCTGGAGCCATGGAAGCGATGCGTACCATGCCTATCACTCTTGACGAGGAAGCAACAGCAACTTGGCAAGGGTTTTCTAGTGGATGTTATGTCGCTTCTGTCATGCATCCAGTCAGTCGGCATCAAGGTTTTGGCTGCTTTGATTTATTGTGGTTAAAACAATGCCATAAACTACCCATTTGGGAATGGTTTATACCACCTATTTATGGTGATTTGGGGGATGGTTTACTATTGTTTTGACCACATTATTGTGTTTTCGTATTTTTTTGTCATGTTTGTCTGCAAGGAGTGCGGGGAAGACGAGTGGGAGTGTGTAGACGTGGACAAGTCTACCAGGTCTACCAGCAAGACCACGGACTGGGGAAAGATCATCGGACACGGATTAAGATCTGTGCAATTCCACTCAACTCTTTCGGGCGAATTAATCGTGTGCCTTGGCTGTAAAGATTCACAATTTCTGCAGATCTTCACGTTTAGATTGGCAAACTTGGTATCTTGGTACTTGGTGGAGGTGCCACTCTTGGCACTGCGTGTTTTTTTCTAGGTGTCTTGCATATTACAATGCCCGCCTGCAATCCTTGAAGCGTGGAGAAGTCTTGCCAGAGGAGGCTGGATCGAAGCCAGAGCTCGTTCTTTACCATTGTCCTTTCCATTGTTCTTTCCTCTTACCAGCCTTACCACTGGAAGATATGTGCAAGAGAAGATCAGCTAGATTTGGAGGTTTGACCAACCTGCTGCGCGGCCTTTCCACTGATTACTGTAGTCACTGATTAGTAAGTGACTAATGTTGGTAAAACAATAACAACAAATTTCACCATAAATAGGTTGTATAAACCATTCCCAAATGGGTGGTTTATTATTGTTTTTCCATGTTTTTTTCCCACATTAGTCTGATTTCTTGTGTCAGGATGGTGACACCTTCGAGACTTCTTCTCAAGGGAAGGCGTGGCTGGCAGCTGCTGCAGAGTTTAAGGCTTTGTTGCAACTCGGCTTGGACTCGACATAGACTCGACATGGACTCGCCTTAGAGCTGCTCGAGTACAATGCATGACATTGCATTGTGAATCACTATGAGTGCATTAAATAACGAATGATGTATGAATATGTACAGTATAAATCAACAATAAAACCATTCTTTGGACATGTTTGGAGCATGAAGAAGTCGTTACTCATCTGAGGCACCAAGGTGTGGAAGCTGCTGGAGTTCAAGGAGAGTTGTGACCACATTGACCTTACACACAATTGCAGTGTTGCGCCTGTTCCTGAAATCGGGGATGGATCAAAATCTATGAATTACCATGTTTTGGGGGGATTTGACCATCAACAATGGTGGTTTCATGGGGGTTTAATGATGGCTATGCCATATTTTGCGGGACAAACATCTAGCTGAAGCAGCTATTTTGGAGACTGCTCTTGGGATTCCACAGCTTTTCGAGGATCCACCATCGAAGTGATGGGACGCTGGAAGCGGCGGCACCTGGCAGTGGGCCGAGACTTCGTGGAAGAGTCCTTCACTTTGGCAGATGGCCGCACTCTGTTTTACAAGCAACCGGAGGCAGGCTGCAAAGGATTGCAAAGGCCCAACAAACAGAATGATACTGGCCAATGCTGCGGTGTGATGGTGAACTTAGCAGTTGCTTAATATAACAAATCCTTTAAAAAGGAATAACGAAAACAATGTTTGATACAGAACTTGATGCCAGGGACAGTTTTCCAACCCGCTGCTTGTTTGCAGAAAGCGCGCTGCAGCAGAGTTCCATGGATTACGAGGTTCCCACATGGTCCCACACGGTCCCATGTGAACCCGTTTGGAAAGCTGAGGAATCCGAGTTGCGAGGTGCATTGCTTGAACTGGCTTTGCCAAGAGGCCAAAGAAGCCGGGCGATTGGCACGCCGAGCCAGGACCGCTTGGTTGACACTGACACATGGGGCAACTGAAGTAACTAAAGTTATCGAAATAACTGAACTTACTGAAGTTACTGAAGTGACTACATCAAACCCAAAGGCATCTCTCGAGACTCGACACAACTTTTCCTTGTGGCATCTTGTGGCCGCAGTGGCTGGACAGTAGTATTTAAAAGCCTGTTGATACTTTAAGGAGGAGTCCAGTGTTGCTGGAACTCCATTGCGGAGGCAGGGCTTTGGTTTGTTTCTGCCATCATTCTTCTGTCATTCGACGTTTGTGGACCAAGGTGGCAACAATACTGTGGCAGTAGCGCGTGGCTTTGGGGAGGTGCGAGCTGTTGAGATCAACAAGAGATTGGCAGAAGCTGCAGAGGAGCCATATGGAGTGATTGTCGGAGCTTCTGAGCATAGAGTTGTAGAGATTCATAGAGATTCCAAATTAGTATTCGAATGATTTCGAATGTATTCGATAGTTCCATCCCAGGGATCTCTATCTCTCCCAGACTGAACATAAGCTGACCGAACTGGTCGATCTACTAATGCAAAAAACAAGGTAGGAAGAATCTTGAGTGGTCGACAGACGCAAGGGGAAAGAAAATAGATCATGCACGATTTCTTCGAAGCATTCATGCCCTAGGAGAACCTGAGGAAGAACAACATCACGAGCTTCAGACGCACTTCTTCACAGTCAGCCAAATCCCTTGAGATTTTCACGGCATCGGGAATAGGTAGGGTAGACCGGGTAGACTGGTAGGCCCACTATCTGTGTTTGAACACAGCAGCTAGAGATAGTCCGTTGGTCCGGCTTTGAGGACCAACTGGCGGTTTCAACTTTTGCCGAGGAATACGCGCGTCATCAGAGCAGCAAGTGCCGACATTGACGCATCAGTCTACGCAGGGTGTGACGTAGTGCTAGTCGATCCCCCTCGCGCAGGCAACTTGCAGCCTCGTCATGAAAGTGTTCACTTCATATCATGCTTGATGTAGCTGAGAAGTCATACGAACTTGACAGGCCTCGACCAGCAGACACGAACAGTGGTGGCTGAAATGGATCAGTTCCTTGATAGCATTTGATAGCATTTGATAGCAAGATGGCGGCTACACTGCAAGTTGCGCTAGTCAACATGCAACTTCAAAAAGTGGGGCGTTCCCAAGGATCCTGTACATCTCCTGCAATCCACTGGCCCTCGCATCTGACTTGGAGTACTTGCGGGAAGGCTTGGGCGTTTCTCTGAGTTCGATTGGTCCATCCTCGAATTTCTGATTCGTGAAATCCTGCAAGGCCACGAAGTGGTTTCCTTGGCGATTTTTGACATGTTCCCTTACACCAGCCATGTCGAGACTTGGAAAAATGAGAGCTGCAACATCTTTAAAAACTTCAAAAGCATTCAAAAACTGTTCGGGTCCTGTTTCAAAAAGATACCAAACTTCGCAGCCCAGGAATGTGCAGTCCGAGTTCGTCGGATTGAAGAAGCCATACAGCCACAAGTGGACCCCGTTGTTTGGCGCAAATGGGCAAAGTTGCTCTTCGTTGTGGTGCTTTCTACACTAGGCTGGCCTGTGACACTGCTGTTTTGATGTTTAATATGGCAACCTTGGACCATTTTGCTCCAGTCTGAAACACTTTCCATAAAAAGAGATTGCACCTAGAATCTTCCGCAAAACATCACAACACATCACACGACATCACGAAACACGTTTTTTTTTTCACTGACAGGCGGCGCTACCTGGGGATGGGTGAGGAGACGTTTCCGTCGCCGCTGAGGGCCTTGTAGTCTAGTGGCCGATGACCGGCTGCCACAAACCGGTAGGTCTCCTGAGTTTCCGCCCATAGCCTCAGTCAAGCCAGTTAGAGTCAGAGACTCCTGTGCTTCTGAGAGTACGCTGCCACAAGCAAGATACTTTTGTGAGATGTTTTGTGTAAATACAGAAACAACATGAAACACATATATGATCTACATGCACCAGACATCACCACACAAAGACACATAGCAATAGTCTTCAACTTTCAGCCTGGATAGCTGCATTCCACACATTCCGAGCAGCCTTTGAAGCCATGGCTGTATGATTTCCACGTGCCCTGTCAGCAAAAAGTGCGACGGCGCAGCGACTTTCCGGGTGAACAGCGTCACCAGGAGACTGAATTGCCTGGACCTGAGATTTTCGAAAACAAACATGACATTGAAATACATTGAAGGACTATAAGGACTATGACATCTATGACTATGACATAGAAATACATAGAATGTCAATAGATTTCAACAGATGTAGCTTTTTTGGCCATTCCGAGACATTATATTTCGATATGAGAACTCAGACATACTCAGACTGCTGGGATGCTCGACCCCGTGGCACTTACGAATTGCCCAAGCCAGCAGCGTTGTGGTTCATAGAAGCGTCGGACTTTGCAGCGGCAAGGCTCTAGCCTTGGAAATTTGCTGGAAAGTTGTGGAGTAAATTGAACAGCACCTTGTCATCCGGCTGCGTGCAGGCCAGATGGAGAAAGACTCCTTGCTAAAGTCACCAACTGGTTGGGGCGACATCAACGAGGCCGAGGGCGCTGAAGCTAAGTGTTGAGAAAAATGAGAAACATGTATTTCGTCATTTCGTTTTGTGATAATCTCTGCAATTAGTGTCAGATTTCCCATGTATTTCAGAGCGCTTCCATCCAGCCGTTCGGTCCAAAGCCTATATCGAGAAAAGAAAGCCGAAGAACAGACGCTGTCATGATGGAGTCGCAGAAACAGAAAGCAATGAGGCGAGCAGAAAGTCTCTCTTTGAAGGAGGAGCGGGATGAGAGGCACCCGAAGATGGTGGCAGGGATGCGCTTGGTAGCCTACACGGTTTCCATGATGGTCTTCGGGATGATTTGCAGTGCTCTTGGCCCATCCATTCCTTGGCTTGCTGAGAATGCTGAAGTCTCTCCTGAGACTTTGGGATACCTTCCAGCAGCTCAGGCTGTGATGTGCATCATCTCCGGCTTGGCTTCAAGTGTTGTCGCCTTGCTGCCACGGAGGTTTCACCACCGCCTTCTGTGCCTACTGACCTTGTGGTTGGCCGGCTTCTTTGCTGTGCTGCCGTTGGCCAGCAGCTCGATCTATGCCTTGGTGGTGGTCTATGCACTGCAGGTTTTGCCACGCCCATGGATTGGACAGATGACAAATCTCTTAGTGTCTCAACTCTTCGAGGATCCAAGCATCAGCAGTGCAGCTCAGAGTCTGAATCAGGGTGGTTTCGCACTTGGCTGCGTCAGCATGGTGCTCTTGGAGCAATATGGGTCAGAAGCTTTCGGAGGAGCTGCTGTTTTCTACATGGCAGGAGGCTTCACAGCCCTCTCAGCCTTTCTCTTTCTGGTACTTCCTCGGCTAGAAGATGACCTGGTAGAGTCAGTAGAGAAAGACATCGAGTCAAACCAGCCAAGTCAGCCAAAGCAGTCGCTTTCGATCAGCGCATTTTCCATCGCAGCTGCCGGCCTTGGCGTTCTGGCCGTTGGCGTGGAAGTCGCGTGTGGCACATGGCTGATTACAGCCATGACACAGATGGGGTTTGACTCCTCTGTGAGTTCTTCCTCCACTGTGGTATTTTGGATCCTCTTTGCAATGAGCCGTCTGGTCCTCGCACCTTTGTTCTGCAAGATCTTCAGGCCCAAAGCCTCATCTGTCGTGATTGTTGGAGCAACATTTTCCGCTGTCGGCTGCATACCTGCGGCAATTTGGCCACAAGAAATTTCAGCAATCCTTGTCGGAGTTGCTGGTGTTGCCCTTGGAGCCGGGCCTTCCTACTCAATGATCATCAGCATGGCTAAGGAAAGGCGATCCACCGGTCTGAATTCTATTGACTCGGCGATGTTTTCCATTGCCTCTTCCCTGGGCGCTGGCGGAGTGCCTTTCCTGATGAGTCGAGTCCTTCGTGTCTTTGGATCTGACGGCTTCTTCCCGACCTTGCTGAGCATGTCCGTTGTCCTGGTGGTCATGACCATCATCCTGGCCAGAAGTGCCAGAAGTGCCAGAAGTCCCAAGACGCCACAGTCTACGGAGTCAGAGTCGGAGTCCACGGAGTCCAGGGAGTCCACTTGCAGTGGTGAAGCAAGCCACAGCCACGAGTCCGAAGAGTCCGAAGAGTCAGTGGTGCCCGTGGTGCCCGTGGTGCCCGGGATCATTTGGACTTACTGGGAACAAGGATGGCAGCATGCTCCTGCTTTGTGCCAGGCTTGCGCCAAGAGCTGGGAGGTCACAAATCCAGAACTCGAGATGCGGAAGATCTCAGCGGCAGATATCCCTGAATTGGTCCCAGAGCTGAGTCAATGGAAACGATTTTGGGAGCTTCCTGCTGCACAGCGATCCGATCTTTTGAGATTGGCTATTTTGGAGAAGTTCGGTGGCATTTGGGTTGATGCCACACTCTTTAGCTCTGCCCCCATCATGCCTTGGTTGGAAGGCTTGAAGGCACAGCAAAGCCGCAAGGCAGGTCAAACAGAGGAGGAGGCTGACCGGCCAGATTTCTTCTTTGTTTTTGATCGCTCAGACTCCAAGTCTTGGCCTTACGACCCTTTCCTGCAGTGTGAGTTGCTGATTAGCAGCTGGTTCATTGCCAGCACTGCCAAGCACCAGCTCACATCCCAGTGGCTCACCTCCCTGCGCAAAGAAGTCTTGAAGAGCCAAGTGCACTATTTTGTCATCCACAATACCTTCAGAGACATTCTGGAAGATGCAAAGATGTTGGAGCTCTTCAATCAGATGCCAAAGGTCTCAGCGCGCCATCCACACCTCTTGGAGTTTGAAGTTGGCTTTGCAACCTGTGCTGCAGAAGGGCCCAGAAGCCTCTTGCAGACTTCATTGTCCGCAGCTCCCATGCAGAAGCTTACGCACAAGGTGCTTCAGCAGAACTTCCTTATGGCACTGGTGAATCCCTGCCTGGAAGAGGGAACTATGTTCAACACACTCCTTTCCTTGAATGGCAACGCGAAGGATTTCATCCCTTGCCTTAGCTTCAGCAACACTTTCCGTGCCAATGCTGAACTGATTTCAGAGGAACAAGAACAGAGAAGCAAAGTGCACTCATCATGGCAAATCTTCGTGCATGTCCCTACGAGACAGTAAACGAGACAGTAATTCAGGCTGGGCCAACAGAATTGTTGGGTGTCCCTTCATCAGCAAAGCAGCCTAAACGGGCCAATATTTTGCCAGTTTTGACCAACTAATACCAACTTACTGTTTTTCGGCACTGAAAACTGTGAGAAGTTTTGGTGAGTGCACAGCAGTGAAAAGTCAACTCCAGCACTCACCCTTGCACGCTGTCATTTGCGCAACCATTGTAAAGCTTGCTGCAGACAATGACCACCAATGCTACAGCATTGTGCAATTAGAAGCGAAGCATGCTTGGCCCCGGAGGGCATGTTTAGACTTCTGTATAGAGATGTATAGAGTGCTTTGCTTCCTGCTTGAGATACGGCTTACAAAACAGTCTGCATCTAAGCAATGCGTCACCCGAAAAAGTTCTGGTGCCTCTCTGCAGCAGACGATTGTTGGAATGGAGAGCAGCATCCTTGCAGGTGTTTTAAACTATACATGAGCAGCTGGCACAAGCTGCTGGAAATATCTAGATTTGAAGCTGGTTTTCATCCCTCAGCCCATTTTGGCGGTTTTTTCATGTGATGTTTTCCGTGCAGTGCAGGTTGTCTATGCATCTCCTCAAAATGTCACCGGGGATGCATCATGGCTCTCAGTGAAGCGCTTGGCACTGATCTTCGCAGTGCAAAGTCCAGCTACCCCTGATCTGTTAGCTATATAAATCAGCCCTGCTTGGTTTCAGCATGTTGCACGTTTCGAAGCCGCGGAAGTCGCCCAAGGTTTGCTGCATGTGGCTGACTTTGCCGGTCAGCTGCGTGCAAGGTATCTGCGGAGGTCTTTGCCAGTGCAAACCTGAGCTGCCATACAATGCCATACAGTGATCACTGTACTGGATCAGGAGCTCGAAAGTCTCAAAGATGTTCAAAGGCAATTTCTTTCCATAGTTGTACAACAAAGCTGAGTTGGACACATCCAATCTTATATCTACTTGTCAGTACCTTTCAGGTATCCAAATGTATCCAATGTATCCAACCTCGCACAGCATTCCACAGCACAAAGAGCACAAAGAGCACAAAAAAGCTGAGGTTTGTCATGGCCTTCATGGTTCTCGGCTGCTATTGCATCCAGGCAATTCCGCAATGGCTCTGCTGCTCAGCCATGGGCTCTGCCGAGTGCGGCCGTCCTTGCATTTTAGCTCCATCCTGGTGGAGATATGCTGCTTGGATGGGAAGCCCCGGGTGATGCCTTAGCATTCCTCAGTACAGATCAGTACAGGAATATCAGTACATGATATATACATGATATATACATGGAATGTACATGATATATGATCAGATCAGTACAGATTGTGTGTATTTGTGTGT
This sequence comes from Cladocopium goreaui, assembly GCA_947184155.2. NCBI lineage: Eukaryota > Dinophyceae > Suessiales > Symbiodiniaceae > Cladocopium > Cladocopium goreaui. The sequence goes on along the minus strand of CAMXCT020006823.1, from coordinate 151,640 downwards.
CATATTTGGAATGAGTTGTCAGTTGGATTGGAAAATGTCACGGGAAGCCGGGAAGCATTGTTTCCAAAGATATGGCTGAGGTAATTGGTGGCCTGACTGCTCTCATTGCTAACAGTAGGAGACCTTGGTAGATTTGTTCGCAGAAAAGTGGAACTGAACGCTGACCATGCTGCCGTGCTACCGTGCTGTCTGGCGAGGAGTCGCCTGGCTCTGTTCATTTGGGAGTGGAAGGCCATTGAGATCTTGTGACACGAGTTGGTCGAAGTGAGATTTGTTCCTGGATATGCTGGGACGTGGTCACCTGCTGCCATTTTAAGCCATTTTTTTGTCTTTTTCTGCCCTCTAGCCCAAAAGACCTTCTGTTTGTATTTGCTCCTCAAGCAGTTGTTTCTCCAGTTTCTTTGAACATCCTAGTTGTTTCTGCGAGGCCTTTGGCGAAGACGAACACTTCTGGCATGGTGAGGGCTTTTGGTCTGTGAAATACGAGGACAGATGCCAGATGCCCTTTGTCCACTTGCAAGACAAATCAGTTGATGTGCGATGATGTGCGCAAAAAATAGCAGGAGTGCAGCAACATCATGAAATCTCAGCAGCGCAGATCAGACTCCTTTGCCTGCATTCAGGTGCAGAAAGTTGTTTCTGTGGCTGTGGGTTGTAGATAGTTGTAATTCTGTGGCACAGAGTAGGCTAAAATTCTGATAGAATTTGCCAGCTTCTCCATCATTCAGACAGTGATTGGCACGACTGCGCCGATGTTCCGCAGTTTTGAAGCTAGGCCTGCGTGCCTGACCTTTTCGCCAATGCCTGAGAGTTTTTAGCTTTTCGTTAAGCGAAACACTGTGTTGCGGCGTTGACTGCGTTGGATATTTCAAAATATCTGTGGCATCAAGGCGAGCAACATTTTGCTTTTCATGTCCAATACCGGCCCTGAAAGCGAGTGGGCGCATATGCGAAGCGCTTTACACTCGACTCTCCTTGACAAAGGCGGGCATGAGACGCAAATTGCTGGACTTGGCTGTTGCTCCAATCCTTGAGGCTCTTCAAATGCTTAGCAAATGGAAGCTAAATGATGTCAATTGCAAGCGCTACTGAGGAGTGGTGTCAAAGTACCAACATGCCATGCCTTGTGTGATGTCTGGTCCAGTTTAGGTTCAACTTACTACTCCGAGCGTCAGAAGAAGCTGCGTGGGCTGATTGCCTCTGACTGGCCCAATGCGCAGGTGGAGGATGCTTGGAGTTGCCAAGCGTACCAAAACACGCCCAGCACTTCCTCGGATGATATCGACATGAGCTGAAAGCACACATACATGAAAAACATCTAGAGATCTTAGAGAAGTATAGAGAAGTACTGTATCCGATTCCTTCAAAGTCTCTACGTGCTTGTCTTGGATAAGCACAGCGTGGAATTGGCAGTCAGGACACTCTCGTGCTTTCATCGCTGCGCTTGATTTGTGTAGGTTCTTCAAGCATAGCAAAATGTCACTTTTCCAATCACTTTTCCAATCTTTTCGGCCTTTCCATTTTAGGCAGGCTAAGGCAGTGACAACCTTTTGCATCTCAGATCATCTAAGGATTTCAATGACAAGACAAAACTGCAATTGATTGCTGCTCGGATGAGCAGAGCTGGGTTTGCAATGCTTACTTTTGCTCCTTCCTTCAATGCAGAGCAAGCAACTTACATGACATACAGTAGCAACGATTCCAGCTTCAGGTGGTCAAATGCGTTTTCTATATGATGTTTGGAGTCTGGCTGGACAATGCCGACGCTGACACTCTTCGCGCATGGCGAACAAAGGCGGTGTGACTAGGTTGAGCGAAGCAGCAGTTGCTGGCGGGCAATGCAAAATGGATATGATTATGATTTGATTATGATATGATTACAGTATGATATGAATATATATATATATGAATATGACATGAATGTATATCATTGTATAATATCTCCTCAGCTGTGAAGTTTTCTTTTTTTTTCTCGCTTGGGGCAGCTGTGAGGTCCTTTGTCCTTCCCCGACTGGTCCACAGATTCCTCTTCAATCTTCTCCTTCGCAAAGTTCAAGGTCTGCGGGTAGATACCGTCCTTCAGATGCAGCAAGATGCAATCCTGGTTAGCTTGTTATTAATGTTTATTAATGTTTATTAATGTTTATTAATGTTTATTAATGTTTATTAATGTTTATTAATGTTTATTAATGTTTATTAATGTTTATTACAGCAATGTTTATTAATGTTTATTAATGTTTGTTAATGTTTATTAATGATTATTCATGTTTATTAATCATGTTGTTATCTTGATCTTTTCGTTGAGGTTGAGGTTGGTGCGCTCATCCCTAGCAAGATATTCATAGATACAGTATGGTAATGTATGGTAGTCTCAAAAGCAAGGTCCGCTTGGTCGAGAAGCACGGTCTGCAGTCCTTCATACTGGAGATCAACGAGAAACTGCCTCCCAAATATCGAAGGAGACTGCAGAATTGAATAGAATTGCTGCATTCAAAATCGTTTCAGAAAGCCAATTTATAGAGAAATTGGAGATATGAACCTCGGGCCAACTGTTGAATGAGCCTGAGACGATGTTAGGACCCCTGCAGTGAAATTATGCGACGAAATTATGTGGCTCGTTTTCAAGACACAGCTTGCAGCTTTACATTTTCTTTGGCCGTCAGTTTGCCAGATTCTGTTGTGTTGGCCATGACAAATGATTGAGCAGAAGCTCATGGAAGGTTTGCCGTGGGCTTCGCTGGTATTGGAGGAACATGCGCATGCTGCGAGACACTGGCAGCTTTCCTTCAGTGTGACTCATCGAGCAAGCTGGCTATTGATTTTGATGTTTAGTCAGCCTCCCTGTTTCTCCTTGAATGTCAAGGCAAGATTCCGGAGGAAGCAAGTGCACATCTCATCAGCTTTGAGAAGAACCTCGACAAAATAGTTTGGTTTTGTAGATTTTTCTACTAATCCTTACTTTGGTGCTTGAAATGACACTTTTGGCCAAACCACTGCCAAGGTATCCAACAAGCGCGGAAATGATCGCGGCATACAAAAGCAATCCAGTCACATACATCAAGGACACAGATTCTGTCAGTTTCGATGAGAGCCACTCCAGAGTCGATGATTCTGCTGGATCTATGCGGATGTAAAAAAAATAAAAAGAATAGATTGGCACAGGTGTTGCAACTTGCAGTCTGAAGTGCAGAAACACCCTGGCCAGAACAGCTCTCCAACAGGAGGCGGTGCGTATTGATCCTCCTGTGACAAGTTGCACGAACGTTTCCAAGGAAGAGAGGGCCCATACCTTACTTTGTCTTGAAAGCAACCAACAAATTCTCCCAGCAGTCTTAAACGCGGCCGCATACATTGTCGTCTCATGTTGTCTCTGCTCAAACTTTAGCGACGCGACTCTGAGGTTGTCAGGTTCAGAGGAAGAGAATACACAATGAAAGAGAACACCTTGAATCAGTACACGCTCTCCATGGCAAATCGGGATCCAAGTGTCTTCACAAATCCCGATGTCTTTGATCCCACTCGAAAGGACTGCAGAGTGTGATTGTGGAATTCCAACTTGTATATGGAGGTTTCCTAAAATGGTGGTACCCCAAAACCATGGGTTTCAATGCTGAAATGGTCTAATTTTGGATGATTTTGGGGTACCCCCACTTTAGGACCCCCCATATATCAATATATCAATATATAATAATAATATATATATATATACATACACATCTTAGTGTTGCTCGTAAGAGAAATCAATCTCTTGCAATGCTTGGAGAGGAGTTGGACATGGCTCTGACATGGAACGGTGCCTTTGGAACCCGGGACGAAGCTGCTTGAATTGATTGGGTCATGGGTGCACGCTTATCAGCGTATGTGTAGTATACACAAGTATTTGAAACTACGTACACAGTGTACACATGCAAATATGAGCAAACCACTTACCATTTTACTGAGGAGAAGGTGTATCCTCGGATTTGTCCTGGAAGATACCTTTCATTGGATGTCGCACTTGCTGTGGTGTGCCCTGGCAAACAAAGGCCTTTGTGGTCATTCTAGAGTTGTTCAATGACTCAGTTGTTTTGTTTATCTTTTTCCCAACAATTTGACACAATGTATTGATGATATTGATGTGGCCGGTCGGGGGTCCATGTAGGATTCATCCGATTTGTAGAGTTCCGAGCAGCGCCAAATCAACTTTGTCGTTGGCTGTCGTTGTTTCGTTGATTCTTTTCCAAAGAATAAAGACAAATTGGCCACGACTTCTGCACTGAGGGGATACGTGGTTGGACACGAGGAGAGGGATTTGCTTTTGCATTCTTTTCAAATGCCTTGTAATGACTATCTTTGTTCGAAGATTTCTCCCTTCTGCTCACTCTGTAGAGTACTGTAGGTGCTCTGCGGCTTGAAGTGAATGCACGGATTTCGTCCACGAAGAATAAAGGCTTTGATGCTTTGATGCCAGGAACCTTATTCTCCCATGCTGAGTTGCATGGGCCCATAAGCCAAGCATAGTCCTGAGTGGGACTCAATGACCTTAGATGGTTTAGATGTGCAAGGCGAACTTGCTGTACTTGGTAGGGTTGTGATGGGATGCTAGCGGCAGTGAAATCTGTGCAGCCTTCCATTGAACTGTTTCAAGCAGAAGTCGCGATGCTTTCGGCATGTTCTGTTGCTTTAGTCATTTGATTTCAGGCTACACTTTTTTTTTGTCAGTTCTTTGTACAAAGTGAGGGCAACATCGGCATTAATTCATTAGTGGCGATTTCTGGTGCTATTCCAAGCGAGCACTGCAGCGACTGCGCTTGTGTGAAAAGCGCATGTCAAATCTTACCGAATCCTACCGAGTTTGATTGATTTGGAACCGTGATTAAATGTATGGAACAGAGGAGACATACATGAAATATATTCATATGAAACATGAACTATATATTATACTTTGACTATCTAGAAGCAACCTTATGTAACATGTAGCATGCCATGGTTTTTGCATGACATCTGCTAAAACTTGCAGCCATTTTGAAACACACTCGTCCTTTTCTGTGTGCAGCCATGGCAGGAAACTTCAAGGCCTGATTTGAGAGCTGCGGCATGTGCTGTGTGCAGCCGTTCTTTCAACGATGGTGTTGTCGCATCCTGTGGACATGGTAATTGGGAAATATAGTGTGCGATTGCACTTGGCTTTAGGGCCTTTAGGGAATCTTGCAAGGTTTCTCTTCGGTAGGTCAGGTCAGGTATGGCCACGGATCTCGAACAGCGACACGTTGCGGCACATTTTGCAGGTTTGCGTCGTTGGCGGCGCGGGTGGCATTGGTCAGCCTTTGAGCATGCTGATGGCTATGGACCCAAACGTCCCGATCTCAATCATCCAAAGAGCCAAAGACTGCTCCAAACTGGATTCCACTGTGGAGATTCCAAGGTTTCCGAGCTTTGCGTGTATGTTGCAGCCTCAAACTTCAGGGGATGTTGGACATGTCGTTTGTTTTTTCCTTCAAATTTCTGGTTGCAAGACCGGCAGGACTTGACGCTGGCCATGGTTCCGGCAGAGGGTGTTGCAGCCGACCTGTCGCATTTGAACATGAAGTGTAAGGTGTCTTGGATTCCTTGGATGGGAAAATATGGAAATCGAGCTCCTGAAACCAGTGGCTTCAAAATCTTCAAATGTTTTGCTTTGAAAACCATGAGAATTAGAGACAACACGTATTTCGGGACATTTCGGGAATGGTAGACATGGAGGCAAAGGGACCAAAGCCAAAAGACTCATGAGACTTGAGATGACTTGAGCCTTGAACGTCGCATTGCGATCGTGAGGTGAAGGGCTATGCATTTGATAAGGACGACAAGGCCATTGATAAGGCCCTGAAATCTGAAATCATCTGAAATCCCTGGAGATCCTGGAGACAGTGATGAAAAAAGGAAAAACACGTCATGAAAAACGGTGACATGTAGAGATACGAATGGTATGAAGATGAACATGATGAAACCGGACCGTACTGTACAGTATGGATAGTTTTTTTTTAAAATGTTTTTTTTTTTTTGAACTTTCCAAGTCTTGGGCCAGGCTGGCGAGTGCTTGACTGGTTGCCATTTGGTGCTTGTTCCCGCTGGTGTACCTCGAAAGCCTGGGCAGGACGTGTGGAACCGTTGAGGCTATCAACCACACAGTGGACTCAGTAGCGAAATAGACACTGGGGATCCGAGTTGCTGGGTTTCTATGGGTTTCTGGTTTTGCTTGAAAAGGATGACTGGGCACCATGGAAAGCTAGTGTTCAATAGTGTTCAGGTCTCGCTTGAAGGCTGTATCTTGCTCAATAGCCATGCGTCGATACTGCCACCAGTGCAACATGATTCAACTCTTCACATCTGCAAGTTCAAGAGGTCATTTTGTACCAACTCAAGAGTGCATGAGTCACAGGACCGAAAAGACTTGCTGAAGACCAATGCCGGAATTGTCTCCGCCTAAGAGCGACGCAATGCCCGATCTGATTGGTCCAGTTGCACGTTTGGGGACACTTGCAGGCCAAAAACATTGTGGAAGCCTGTGCCAAATTTTGCCCGGAGGCTTGAAGCATCTTGGAGCTTGTACTTCATTTGCTTGTTGCAGCTGCAAACTGGTCGCAGCCCTTCTGAATCTGCATCTTCCAGGCATTTTTTTTCCCCAAATGCCAGGCCGTGGTCGGGCTTATTGTGAATCCGGTCAATTCTGTGGTGCCTGCTATGTGTGAGATGTGGAAGAAGAAAGGCACTGATGCTCAGAAGTAGAGAGAGCACGGATGGAGGGAGAGCAGCAATGTGTTGGACAGATATGATCAGATATTCATAGATATTCATGGTCGTTGTTGTCGTTGTTTCTTCAGCAAAGCCATAATTACTTGCTGTTCTTTCAAGAGTGAAGCCAGGCTTGAATCCTGCAAAGATTGTCGGAGTTGGAAGCTTACTTTTGAAGCTTACTTTTTGAACCAATATTTAGATCCTGACACAAAGAACATATACTAAATACACGAATAGCTCTATGTGTCCGCATTGGCTGTTGTGCTGCAAGACTGACATGCGCTGATGTGTGAACTGAGATTACTACCTTGGATGTTGTTCGAGCTGACAAGTTCGTGCATGAGATGACTGGTGCTCCCATGGCCGATGTTAGCGTCCCTGTGATCGGTGCCTCAGCAGAAGCGTAAGAAAAAAAAAGCTATTTCTGTCCAGGTTTGGAGATTGGCGATGGGTCTAAATTGAATTGGCAACCCCCAAAAAGGATGGTGTGATATGGCTAGATGTGGTTCAACACGAAACAATTACCAAATTTTACCAAATTTATGTTCCTTTAAAACATGTTTGCACAACGGCATGACTCGGCATGGCCTCAAGACTTCACGTGACCAAGGAGGCCATGCTGGCACAACCATTTTGCCGCTGTTCTCTCAGTGCCAGGTGAGAGCACAGTGCTGACATGTGACTCATCGCACAATGAAGGGTCACCGGCCACCGGGTCTGACTTTTTCCCATTTTTCCCGACAGGTTGGCAAGACACTTCCTGCTGACAAGATCCCAGACCTGGACAAGAAGGCGGTGTGCGACGGGGCCGCGCAGTCGCACTCCCTCTGACGCTCTGGGCCAACGTTGCAGGTGCAGGATGCTGGCACCGTTGTCGTTGCTGCCAAGAACGGTTAGAGACCCGGGCAAAAATCGGCAGAAACATGAAAAGAGTCATGGAAACTTTCACTACCAAGGCAAGGGCAGCGCAACATTGTCCATGGCATATGCTGGAGCTCGGCTCGGCAAGGCACGTTTTCCATCGTTTTCCAATCATGGAGCTGCCCTGATGGATCAGTCAAAAGTATTTCAAAAGTCAGATAACTTAGGGATAAGAGAGGCACAGTGTAGCTGGTGCCAACATGCCCAACTCTCTGGCGTCTCCTTCCGTCAGACTTGCCCAGGATCGGTGGATAGATAGGATCAAATTGACCCGACTTGCCCAACTGTGACATTGGAGGCTGTCCTTGCTGGCCTCAATGGTGAAGCAGTCACAGAGTTACTCAGAGGCAAACAGCATTGCTTTGATACATGCCTGTGACTTGTGTCCTATTTAATCCTATTTATATATCACGTTTGATCTCCATGTTCACATCCTTTTCTGGCTAATTTTCGGGATGTTTGGACGTAGATTTTTCGGAGTCAACCTGACGTGGAAAGCCAAGTGCATGCCAAGGTGTGCCTATGTGGAGTCCAAAGTCACCGAACTGCCCTATTTCGCCTCCAAGGCACCAAGCCAATTCACCAGTTTTATAGCAATAAGATGCAATAAGCTATTTCTCCAAAGTTTCTGCAGCACCGTTTGTTGCTCCTTTTGGTGGCCGAGGTGACCTTCGGCAAGCAAGGCGTTGAGACAGTTCATCCTCTTGGAGACCTGAACGAATATGAACCTCGACCGCAGATTGATGACAGATTGATTTATGTAGTGTTCTCAGATGCTCCAAGATGTTCTCAGATGTTCCAAGATGCTCCAAGATGCTCCAAGATGTTCCAAGATGTTCCAAGATGCTCCAAGATGTTCCAAGATGTTCTAAGATGTTCCAAGATTCTCCAAGATGTTCTAAGATGTTCCAAGATGTTCCAAGATACTCCAAGATGTTCTCAGATGTTCCAAGATGCTCCAAGATGCTCCAAGATGTTCCAAGATGTTCCAAGATGCTCCTAGATGCTCTTAGATGTTCTAAGATGTTCCAAGATGCTCCAAGATGTTCTAAGATGTTCGAAGATGCTCCAAGATGTTCCAAGATGTTCTAAGATTTTCTAAGATGTTCCAAGATGTTCCAAGCTGTTCCAAGATGTTCCAAAATGTTCGAAGATGCTCCAAGATGCTCCAAGATGCTCCAAGATGTTCTTAGATGTTCCAAGATGCTCTAAGATGTTCTAAGATGTTCGAAGATGCTCCAAGATGCTCCAAGATGTTCTAAGATCTTCCAAGATGCTCCAAGATGCTCCAAGATGTTCTAAGATGCTCCAAGATGTTCCAAGATGTTCCAAAATGTTCGAAGATGCTCCAAGATGTTCCAAGATGCTCTAAGATGTTCTTAGATGTTCCAAGATGCTCTAAGATGTTCTAAGATGTTCCAAGATGCTCCAAGATGCTCCAAGATGTTCTAAGATCTTCCAAGATGCTCCAAGATGTTCCAAGATGTTCCAAGATGTTCCAAGATGTTCCAAGATGCTCCAAGATGCTCCAAGATGTTCTAAGATGTTCCAATATGCTCCAAGATGTTCCAAGATGTTCTAAGATGTTCCAAGATGCTCCAAGATGCTCCAAGATGTTCTAAGATGTTCCAAGATGCTCCAAGATGTTCCAAGATGTTCCAAGATGTTCTAAGATGTTCCAAGATGCTCCAAGATGCTCCAAGATGTTCTAAGATGTTCCAAGATGCTCCAAGATGTTCTAAGATGTTGTTAGATGTTCCAAGATGCTCCAAGATGTTCCAAGATGTTGTTAAATGTTCTAAGATGTTCCAAGATGTTCCAAGATGCTCCAAGATGTTCTAAGATGGTCCAAGATGCTCCAAGATGTTCCAAGATGTTCCAAGATGTTCTCAGATGTTCCAAAATGCTCCAAGATGCCCCAAGATTTTCTAAGATGTTCGAAGGTGTTCCAAGATGTTCTAAGATGTTCTAAGATGTTCCAAGATGTTCTAAGATGTTCTAACATGTTCCAAAATGTTCCAAGATGCTCCAAGATGCTGGAAGATGTTCTAACATGTTCCATGATGATCCAAGATGTTCTAAGATGTTCCAAAATGTTCCAAGGTGATCCAAGATGTTCCAATAAAATCCAAGATGTTCCAAGATGCCCCAAGATGTTCTATGATGTTCCAAGATGTTCCAAGATGTTCCAATATAATCCAAGATGCTCCAAGATGCTCCAAGATTTTTTAAGATGTTCCAAGTCGTTCCAAGATGTTCCAAGATGTTCCAATATAATCCAAGATGCTCCAAGATGCTCCAAGATGTTCTAAGATGTTCCAAGATGTTCCAAGATGTTCTAAGATGTTCCAATATAATCCAAGATGCTCAAGCTGTTCGAAGATGTCCGAAGATGTTCCAAGATGTTCTAAGATTTTCTAAGATGTTCCAACATGTTCCAAGCTGTTCCAAGATGTTCCAAAATGTTCTAAGATGTTCTAAGATGTTCCAAGATGTTCTTAGATGTTCCAAGATGCTCTAAGATGTTCTAAGATGTTCCAAGATGCTCCAAGATGCTCCAAGATGTTCTAAGATCTTCCAAGATGCTCCAAGATGCTCCAAGATGTTCTAAGATGCTCCAAGATGTTCCAAGATGTTCCAAAATGTTCGAAGATGCTCCAAGATGTTCCAAGATGCTCTAAGATGTTCTCAGATGTTCCAAGATGCTCCAAGATGCTCCAAGATGTTCCAAGATGTTCCAAGATGCTCCAAGATGCTCTTAGATGTTCTAAGATGTTCCAAGATGCTCCAAGATGTTCTAAGATGTTCTAAGAGGTTCCAAGATGTTCGAAGATGTTCTAAGATGTTCTAAGATGTTCCAAGATTTGAAGATGTTCTAGATGTTCTAAGATGTTCTAAGAGGTTTTAAGATGTTCTAGATGTTCTAAGTTTTTCTCAGATGTTCTAAGATGTTCTATGTTCCAAGATGTTCCAAGATGTTCTATAGGATGTTCTAACATGTTCTACATTTTTTCCCGTGTTTCATCTCATACCGGGAAATTGGTAGGACTTGACAAGACATGAGAAGAGACATGACGTGTCAGGAACAAGGCCGCCTCAAAGCTTTGATGCCTGTCCTCAAGGAGGAGATCGACGCGGGCCTGGAGTATGCGAAGGACAGGGGGCACTTTGCACCAGTTTTACCAGTTGAAAGAAAACCACCCTCGGAAAAAAAACATGGATTAAGTATTTGCTTATGAAATATCCGCGGCTATACTTTTGAAATCTGGCAGTCACCCCTGAACTTTCTCGTTGTATGGTTGTGTGAGCTCCCACTGGCGCAGAATCTAACCTTATAACTTTGGTGCTGCCACGGATCAACGAGTTTTGATGGTCCATAGGTCAATGAGTTTGCCACGGGTGAACCGAGAAGCATGCTCTGAGAGTAGGTCGTTTGTCTCGTTGGATCGTTTCAGTTGGTTTGAATTCAATGCAGGGATGACGGATGAGGTGAGATTTTCAGCATGCAAAACCATGCGTCAATTGTGTCCAGCTTAGCCCTGGCAGTTCTCAATCTCAGATATTCCAAATTCAAACCAACTATAGATGTCTCTTCTACAAATCCATTGACCCGCCAAACCATATTGCTGAGATGACATGTCTGCCAGAGCTTATGGATTGCGTAGAGGTAGAGCATGCTAGAACTTCAGGGCAGGTTCATCTCTAGAACTTGCAGGATTGACATACAAAGAATTAGGTATACACGTTCGATGAAGAAATGTGACCAAAGAGATCCCGAGATGTAACGGACCCATAAATGTCTAGAAGTGACTGCTGGGGACGTTCCTGTATCCACCCGAATGTTTCTATGTTCTGAAGAACTTGGCTTGGCTATGGATAATTGTGGAAAAGACTACCTGAAAGACATCGCTGAGCTCAGGCTAGTTCGGCATGCTGGAGGCATGCATATATAGTTTTTGAAGTACGAAGATTACGAAGGATCAGGAGGATGTTAAAGGAGCACTTCCACCCCGCCTGAAGGAGAACGACTTCGCAGCGTGAGGCATGTGCAAGCATTCCCCACGCGTGTAGCCGAAGCAGGATATGACGCGATTGAGACGTCGTCTTGTTTCGGCCGATACATTGTGCCCTCAGCTTCCGACAGATCTTATAGGCACCATTCATAAATGTGATCGTCATCAGTTTGAATCGTTTTCCATTGAGGTCTGGAGACATTTGTAGTGCTGCTGTAGACTTTAGTTTGGCACGGGGCCTCTGTCTATACAATGTTGGAAGATGAGGTGCTGCTTTTGTTGGCTCGTCCAACCAAACGTTGCTGCAAGACAAAAGCGCACTATTTATGTCACGGTCAGCGGATGAATATTATAGTATGCATACAGTATATTACTGTATATTTTACTTATACAGATACAAATCTTAAATATAGAGCTAGTATACATCAAATCTATATACACACATATATATATTGTATCGTGTATGTATATGGCATCCTTTGACATTCTGTATAACTTTATGCCACGTTGATCCTCAACATCTTCGTACAGCAAGGAATGTCAAGATCTGGGCTGAGGTGATGTCAGCTGGATCTCAAGCGGCGGTGTGGACACCCAGAAGCCAACCATGTCCCCAGATTCGCAGCACAACAGTTGACTAAATTTGACTAAGCCACATCCAAAAGGATCAAGAGGTGAGTGTACACTTTTGCACATTTTGCACTAAATCTTTTTTTTAAACTAGACAAGCTGTGACGTCTGCGTGCATCGCAGGGCCCAATGCAGCTGATCACGATATCACGATATCTGCGTGGGAAAAAAGTTCTTGACGTCGATGATTTGACCGTTGCAATTAATGCGATGGCTTGTTTCTCGAATTTTCTCGGTCTGTCTGTGCTTTGTTGGTGCAGGCAAGCAAAAGGAGAGGACTCTCGCCCTTCATACAGTCTCAACCTTGGAGTGTTTGATTTTGAAGGATGCAGTCTTGCAGAAAAGCAACTTGATTGACGAACTCCTTGAATTTCTGCGCAGACTAGAGAGGCTCAATCTCCAGATCTCCTCCTTTACATTTGCGTAATGGCCAGAGCAAATTCTCTTGATATCTCTTCACATTCCTTTCAAGCTGGATGCTGTAACTCGCTGTTGAAGAAGTAAAGCTGCCTCACAGCCATGAGCTACGCTCCTAAATTGGAAGCCAACATTGCGGCTAGTGCGGTGCAAGTTGCGCCGAGGCGATTACATGGCAATAAGCGGGAAGTTAGGATGACTATGGATGACTATGGATGACTACGGGCCATAGGATCCTTGAACCAAAGAATGTCTTTCAGCCTCTAAGCCAAAGAATTTCTTTGCTTGAAAAGCCGTCTGGTTTCCATGACAATCAGACTGCATGGTCCTGATATTGGTAAGAAGAGACTCATAGATCTGATAAACTGCTTGGTGGTTTGAATATCTTCAAAATTCTTCAAACCCTTTTGTGATCCTTCCAGAAACATCATGGAATTCAGATTTGGGCTGCCTCACCCACGAGTTGGACGGATACCGACGGATACCACCAGGCGCGCTGAAGACCTGGAGAAGTGTTTGCAACAATACCTGGATGCCCGTGTGAGGGGAGAAAGATACCCCCAACAGGCGCGACATGTCCTGATTTATTTGGTGTTTTTTTGTTCTAAGTCAAGCAAAATTGTTTGTGGTGCCATGTGTGCTGTAATCAAAAATTGGACTATGTACGCACATATATTGAATCATATTGAGGGATGGGCGTCAATCCATAACTAGGGAATAGTAGGGATATAATATAGTATACCCATGTATACCCATTGCAAGGATTCCTTTTCTAGAATAGATGACCATAGCTCACATACCATGTTTTGAGCATGGCACATAAAGTACCTCTAGGATTGAGGCTTTGACATTTTCCGGAGTGGTTTGATGTACTGATTTGGTTCGCTTCTCGGTGAGGATGTTGCTTGGATGGGCGGCGAGCTTCGATACCTGGAGCGGCTATTGGCAGCTCGACCAGGCCAACTTCGGCAAAAGGCCAGGTTTGTTCACCTTCAAGGATCGCCTTCAGAAACCAAGAACAACACACCAGAGAGAAGCTTACCTACCTACTTAACCATACTTAACCATTCTTGACCTACTTGTCAGAGTGAAATTTAAACAGTGGAAATTGACATCAATGCTGGTTGTTGCTGAGAATTTTCTTCGCCAGCTTGATTTCGCAGCCTGGGGTTCAGGTTGCTGATCTGAGACAGAGATATGATGCTATTGGCTCTGGCCATGACATTCAAAGTCCCAGGGGCGGTACAGCATCCGCGGATGGATCACAGCTTCGCGACGAGACGCCGTCTCAGTCCTTGCAGCATCTCGCCACCTTTCTCTATCCCAAGAAAGACCGCTGCAAAGCTGAAGACGAAGTTCGAGTCCTTTCTGCAGAGGCACTTAGCTGTTTCAAGACCACAAGCAGCTACTTGTACTGGCCTTGTAGATGTTTCACCCAAGTGATTTGGACGAAGCAAAATGGATGTACGAGAAGCTCAGAGAACCCACCATGCCTTTTCCCATTCCAAACCGGTATGCATTCAGTTTTGCTATTTGCGACAAGCGCACCGTGATGGACTGTGACATGCAGCTTGATTGATGGTTCTTTCCCTCCTCAGCATACGTTTTCATTCCGAAGGATTTGGATAGATTATGTAGATCTATGGCTGTTGTAAATGGGTGAAGGCAAAAACATGACTATAATACATTATAATATTCTATACACAGTCGAGTTGGAACAGTGACTGTGTTGGTCACTGCCTGGGGCAGGGGGGGCTGTCTGCGGAGCTTTCCAAGCACCCAGTGCTGACCTGCATGGAATCCGACGGACCTCGGACCATCGTCATGGGCTTTGGGCGGCTGGTTTCCTGGTCGGAGGAGGACAGCAGGATTCAACATGTGTGTTTGAAATTTGGGCATGCCGCAACAAACAGCCATTAAAAATGAGAATATAGTGATTCATCAGCATTAATCAATATTTAGGTTTACCGGGCACCAATTTTCAGACCCCTCGATGTCGAAGCAGGGCATCATCAATGTTTTTTTTAAACATATTTCCCAAACAGTGTGGCCACACTGAGGGGTTCTTATGGTAATAGTCAAGGGCCGGTGTTCAATCGAGGTGGTATCGGCATTTTTCCTGTAAATTTCCCCACAAAATGCCTCTTGTGACATGTCCATGTGCATTTCGACTGCGCAGGCTCGCACAAAACGAATGTGTCGCGGGCTTGGCGTAAGGCACTTTTCTTGTAAATTCCCACACAAAATGGCTCTTGTGAAACGTCCATGTGCATTTCGGCTGCGCAGGCTCGCACAAAACAAATCCAGACAAAATGGCGCTTGTGAAATGTCCGTACGCATTTCGACTGCGCAGGCTCGCACAAAACGGGTGTCGCGGGATTGGCATACGGCACTTTTCTTGCAGATTTCCACACAAAATAGCTCTTGTGAAACGTCCATGTGCATTTTGACCGCGCCGGCTTTTGCAAAACGAGACATCTCATACAGACATCTGGCCAAAAGACGTCTTAGAGGGAGCTTAAACAGAGATCTTGCTAAGAGACCTCTCATGGAGGTCTTGTTCAGAGATCTTACCAAGAGACACTTTGCAGAGATCTTGCCAACAGAGCTCGTGTAGAGATCTTGTACACAGATCTTGCCAGGAGACCTCTTATGGAGGTCCTGTGCAGAGACCTGGTGGCGAGAGCATCGGTGTTCCTCGGAGAGACTTTCTAGATCCTTGAACAGAGAGATCTTTCTTTGAGATCCTTTACAAAGAGCTTCTGTGGAGATCTCCTATAGGCATCTTGTGCAGATAGCCTTATACAGGGATCTTGGACAGCAGCTTCTACAGAGAACCTCTTCTACCGAGATCTTGACAAAGGGAGCTTGCAGAATCTGACCTGGTATCTTTTTTCCCCAAACAGTGTGGCCACACTGAGGGGTTCTTACGGTAATAGTCAAGGGCCGGTGTTCAATCGAGGTGGTATCGGATTCGTTTGGCATTTTGACTGTAAATTTCCCCACAAAATGCCTCTTGTGACATGTCCATGTACATGTCGACTGCGCAGGCTCACGCAAAACGTTGGCCGCGGGAGAGACGTCCGGCATTTTCCCTGTAAATTTCTGCACAAAATGGCTCTTGTGAAATGCCCATGTGCATTTCGACTGCGCAGGCTCGCACAAAACGGGTCGCGGGCTTTGCGTACGGCATTTTCCCTGTAAATTTGAATACAAAATGGCTCTTGTGAAAAAATGGCTCTTGTGAAATGTCCATGCGCGTTTCGACTGCGCAGGCTCGCACGCACAAGTACGGCGCTTTCCCTGTAAATTTCCAATCAAAATCGCTCTTGTCATGTCAATGCGCATTTTGGCTGCGCAGGCTCGCGCCAAGTGTGCTTCCCGGTCTTGGGATCGGTCTTCCTCCTCAACATCATCCTCCTCAACTGCATCCTCTTCCTCCTCCTCAATATCCACATTATCATCTCCTCTCATCATCATCATCATCATCATCATCATCAGCATTACCATCACCATCATCATCGTCATCAACATCACCATCATCATCAACATCATCATCAGCACTACCATCACCATCAACATTAAAATGCACGATCTTTTTACTACCCCCACTCTGTTTGGGGTTTCTTGCAGGGATAATATTTTTTTGAGTATTACTTTATTACCCTTTTGCTGGATGTTGACTTCGCAGTGCCTTGAGGATGACGCAGCTGAAGTGGCTCGAGAGCGAGTGGCATTGCTGGAGCTTTCACAAGCTGGGGTGAACTTGATGGAGTTTACTCGCATCATGGCTGAGCAGCTGCCGCAGGATCAGGAAGGTTTGGACCTAGTGGAAGAATCAGTGGCACAGGCAAAGGAGACGACAAGACAGGCTGCTCCTAGTCTAAATTTGCAAAAAATCAGTACAGAACTAGGAGCAAAGGGGTGTGTCTGAAAATGGGGCAGCATACCCCTAGAATTGGATTTAGAGGAACGGTATTTTCAGTATGGCCAAGGTTGAAACGCTGAGTGGAGCAGCTGCGACCGAGTACGACCACAGGACGGGAGGTACTGACCCAGTCACGCCCATGGGGTCATCCACAGTTTTTATTCTATTTCGGATTGCACCTCCATTATATCCATTCAGAATCACCATTCATACTATCCCATTTTTGGTTAACGGTTAACCGTTGAGAATGGATCAATAAAATGCTACCACCATCCATGATTTCGTGGAGAACATGTGCAGGGAAAAACTTGTGTGGCCTGGTGCTGGTTTGGTGATGCTGGGCGGCCTACTATTCTGCACCTGTCCCTCGGGGGCGCCAGCTCTACTTTGCGCTGCCGGAAGAGGTTCCAAGATGGGGAAATGATATGGATTTGTTTGCCTGTATCTTAATCAATTATATAGTTTATTTATCGATTTATATACTGATTTATTATGATTTATTTGTTTATTTATTTATTTAATTACTGCATAAAATTGGCCATTGGAGGCTCTAGGACATTTCAGACACGCCCTTGTGAAATGATCGCAAGACTGAAATGATGGTAGAAAAAAATTGCAAAAAATGATTAAACAAAACCTCGCTGTGAACTTCAGTTTTGGAGCTTCCATGTTCAGCGTAAGGTGCTCTCTTCGTTGGCGCCACTCTGGGTTCTATGAGCACTCTAAGCAAGCTACAAATGCGCACACTTGAGCAGATTCAGGACAGGGCTGAACAGTCCCGAAGCATAAACCACACATGGATACATATGCAGGATTTCTCATTTTTTTGAAAAAGAGTCAAGTTATCATCTAGGTTGTTGGTCATTTTCATGATCGAAGCATTCGAAACGAATGGTTCTGGCATACCAAAATTTTGAGAAACACCAACATGGCCACATGGTGCGCCGCAGGAACGGCTTCCTGCCCGTAGCATCTTGGAAAAGCTGCCACTTGAGCAGGCTGTCCAAGCTGAGCAAGCTGTATGTGGTCTCAAGATTGAGATATACAGTCGATAGATCAGTCGATCATCATTGACTTTGACACATTATAATTATAATGGCATCTATAGGAAGATAGATAAGTATATCAGTATATCGTAATCCATATTCATTGATCAGGCCAAGCAGATCCGAGAGGCTTGTGACGAAGCAAACAAGAGGCCAGGGACTTGACCTTGTTGTATTCGTTCCCGTGTAGTGCTTTTGGTCGCCCAGGTTGCATGCCAGATTGGACGACCAGGATGCTTGGGAAGAGGACACTGGATGCCTAAAAAAATCAGAGCGCAAAACTACATGGCCGCGATGATTTTGCTGCAGAGAAACGACCAGAGAGCCCGGCTTTCTGGTTTTAACATGTTTTAACATGATTTAACTTCAACGTGATTCTCGTTATTGGCTCCAGTCCTTTAGGAGCCCTTTCTGTCACGAGCATTTGCTGCTGTGCCTTGGTCCAAGAATGCGACAAAAATGTTGAAATCTGAGAGATCCTGATGACTTTACCGCTGAGGATTTCCACGTTTGGGACAGAGAGGCCTGGAATGAGCCTTTCAAAAATGATAGCTAGATATAGCATGATATAGCTAGTGATATCCTCTCGAATTCGATATTGCGATTCGGCGCTGTCATACGTGCATCCAGCAGGTTGGCAACGATTTGGCGGTCAAAAGAGGTCCATCTGACGCCCGGAGAGGAGGTTACTCGTACGTGTTTACCTTCAATGCACCTGCCTCAGAAGGTCTCGGAATTTCACGAGACCATAACGATTCTGTAGTCACAAAGTGATAAAGGTCTGACTGTGACCTAGGTTGACATTCCAGTGAGCCGCGCCTTCAAAGTGGTACAGCAGATGAGTCTTATTGGATCGCTTGATCCTGGCTGTAAGGCATGGGGATACTGGGGATATGTGGAAAGCATTGGAAAGCATCAAATGCGACCAGTGATGACATGCCTCAACGACTGTTCTCTTCACACTGTCGGGTGTAGGTTATGTGGTCGCGACCAGTAGATGCAGCGTCTGACAATACCCACTACATTCGTGGCTTGGCATTTCATTCCTGCGGCGGTGCAGAAATTCTGGATTTGCAGAATGGTTATGCGAAGGTTATGTGGCGTTTGCAGAATGGTTTTACAGCCGCCAGCAGCTCAAACTTTGCACGAGAACTTCAATGAATGTCACTACTCGCATCATCTCACAATATCTCACAATATCTTACATGCACTCACTAAGTTGTTTGCAGCAGTGCTTTGTCATGTTCACTACCCAGCACTGTCGTTTGGGCACCGTAAAGTTGCGAGGTGACTTTTGCACGGCTTGCCACTGTGGCCCTGCAAACCATCCCAATGAGCATAAAGAATGCTCCACGACAGCAGATAGCATCGGAACCATTAATTTTGTTTGTGCGGTATTACTGTAGTTAAGTTAAGTTGTTTCTTCAATTAATTTTCATGGCTTAGCCTTTATGGTCACTTGTTTGCAGAGCTTGCTGGGCATTGCTGGGAATGATTGTGTGTCATTGGACTCACATGTGAGGATGTTTTTACCGCTTTGGTATTGGTGTTGGCAATAGAAGCCTCTCTTTCTATGAGCACCTCAGGCTACACGCTGGCCACAAGCTCCTTGAGTTAGGCTACCCAGATCCCAAACCAGGCAATGATAGGCATGGGATGGCATAGGTGAGCTTGACCATGCTTGACCTGAAAAATTGGCGACTCAGGCGACGAACTGCGGGAAGTGGAAGGTGTGCCAAAGCTCCGTGGTGCCACTGTCCTTATTTGGGGATGGATCCAAATCAAACCTATGAATTGCCATATTTCGGGGAATTTAAGCATCAACGATGGCGGTTTAACAGGAGTTGAATGATGTTGAATATGTGTTTAATGATGGTTGTGCCAAATTTATCCATATTTTGGGGGTATGAACATCCATAAATGTGAGCTATTTTGGTGTGAACTGGGGTACGGGATTTTGATACAAAGCCATTTCCAGCCCTTCGTGTGCCAGGTGAGCAGAGTGGCCACATTGACGTCGCTGGCCCAACAGAATGACACCATATGACACCATATGACACCATATGACATCATATGACACCATTGTTTGCCATAGGTCAACAAGGCCCATAGGAGGCCATAGGTATTGACTACCAGTTCCTCTCAAGTTCGATCTGACGAGGTTGTCGGAGTTCGGCTCACAGAGAACGAATCCGGAACAAGAGTCGAAGTCATGGCTGAAGCATGGCCTGCACACAGTCTGACTTGCATCCTATTCCTGAGATTGTAATTTGTCGTGCAGGAAGAATACGACAGCCGAGATTTTGATTGATGTACCCGCTAGATGCGCTCTGCTCGAGATTCGTGATCTTGGATGTGTGTCTAAGCAAAATGCCGCAGTCGCAATTGCAAGGATGTAGATCCAGCAGCCCCAGTGACGTACTTCACGCGCGTAGTGAACAAGAGGATCAGGCACAATGGCACAGACGGCTCATGGCTTTCCAGCTTAGTTTGGACTGGCAGGAAGCGGATGAAGCATATTATGTGACAGACATATATATAGACTGTTGTAGCAATCCCCAAAAAGATAGAACAGTGTTTCCAGGATAGACTTATAGATGATACATGAATATACATGATATTTGATACATTTCAATACATATTTTTAGGTTTCCCACTTTTCCATCTACTTTGGGGTTGCCATAAACATGGCAATTTGACATTTCGCGCAGGAATCACACCAGGGATGCAGCGTGGCTGATTCAGTGCGCTTTGAAGCAAGCGAAGGACTCAGGACCAAAACTTCCGCTTCCAAAGCATAAAACCATGAAGAAATTGAGATGATTTTAGATTGCCCACAAGGAATCTTGCCGCACTTGTCTGATGATCCCTTGCTCGTGGGCACAACTCCCATGCGTTCAATGTGCATGTTTCCGAGTCGAGGAGCTACTGTGAGTCTGCAGGAGTGAAACTGGATTTCTTGACCTTAATTAGACAACTTTTAGTCGTCCTCTAGCTCTACTATCGTCCTTCTCTTAGTTCGCATGTGGCGTTTGCATACAAAGTATGCACGACTGGACAGAAGGCTCATGTACAGTTTAAGACGAGCTGCTCCTTTCGCGCCGATCTAAAGGAAAACAGAAGTTTGGCACCAACCGCATGTTTAAATTGTTTCTTCCTTTCCCAAGAAAAGACTAGTTGTTCAGGTCTTCAATTCCTCAGGATCCAAAGCATTAAGGAACCATGTACCCAGACCTCCCAAGCATCTTGAAATTTGTAAAACGTTTTGGCCAGACATCGTGGTGCCAAGGAAGTAACACCCGCGGGAAAGGAAGTCAAGGAGCTCGATGGAAGTCAGGTGGAGTGAGAGATTCTGAAACTGGAAAGGACGATAAACAGACCATTTTTTTTACACAAAACGTTGGGAGGGAGGGTGGATGACCACCCGGTTCACCCTTGGTTGGAAGGTGGTCACTTGCTGACCCTGCTTGGATTTGATATGTGTCGATGGTGTCACATATCCAGCCTTGGCTTACCAGGGACACTGAAGTCTTTCTGCCAGGCAGATATCCAAAAGAGGAAAGCAGAAAAAAACAGGAGCAGCCTGAGCCCAAGAGCACAAGCAGGGTGTGTCACAACAGTCATCACAGGCTACCTGAGCTGCAGGTACTTTAGTATAGAAGATGTATCGGGGGAAGGGTCCCAATTCACAGAATTTTGAGAAGTTAAGGCATTTCTTGCAAATCCATTTCCAAGGCACCACCCCTGGGCCGGACTTGTGCTCCAAGGCAACAGCAGGGCTCCTCCGAAGATGACAGATCCAGGAGTAGGCACACCTTCCCTTTGCCTTTGCACTTTGGATCCAAGGAATGGCCTTGTTCCTAATAGCAGCTTTCATATTTGATGATTTTGATGCAGACGCAATGGATTCAATGGATGTACAGATGCAGATTTGTACAGGTCGTGGCGCAGCAGATCGGCGGACTGGGCTTTGAAGTGCATGCTGTTTATGCTTTGTTGTCGCTATCTGTCGCTCACTGCAAAGGTATTGCAGATAGTCATGTAAGCAGTGTTCCCGGCTAGGACAGCTACTCTCAACGGTCGCAGCAAATGCAGGCCACCACCAGTCTAATTGCAAGGTTTTGATGTACCTTGCTGGAAGATGTTTTTGTTTTTTCCTCTCTACTGCAAGACTGCAAGTAGATTGGACGGACTTTGCTCTATTCCTCGGCTTGCCAGCTAAAAGTGTGTGGGCTCGATTGGCTGCGTACAGGAGCAAATTGGGACCTAACGAACACTGACTTTCGGACTTTGATACCTGTTCATATCTATTGTATATGTAGTGATATGTAGTGTATGTCTAAGAATATCCATCGGATTTCCTTGTAATTAATTCTCAGTATTAGAGCCATCAGCAACATGTGGCAGGATGGTGATGGAGATCGCGCTGCGCCCGAGGGCGACATTGTAGGCACGGCCAAGCGCGGACCATCTGAAGAGTCTTTTCAACTCTTTTTTTGAGCCAGGAAATAGGTTGAAATATGGGTTTAGTTTGTCATGGTTTGTCTAAAATAGGGTACCCCCAAATCCCCCAAATCTTGTGGTTGAATGATGTTGAATACCAGGTTCCTATACAAATTGTAATATTTTGAGGGCATCCTCCATTTTTTCACTCACATACTCTAGTGCTTCACGAGTAGCTCCATGCTGATACTCTTTTGGCTCAGGTGCAGATCCACAGGGCCATGAGAGAGGCCGCAGGCACAGCACCAAATCTGACTGACTCGACCGAGCTGCTTTATTGATTCTCCCATCATGATGTCTAGCATCAGCAACAAAGTGGTGAAAGATTGGCAGGGCACGCCGTTCTGACTCTGGATCTAGATCCCGCTCAGACTCCCGATCGGCTGAGTGCCAGCCTGAGGTGTATGAATCCTTGGAGGTTGACGCATGTTAAAGCCTGTTGAAGCTTATTTGTTTGTCTCTGTCCTCAACAGATCTTACATGATTAAAACTTAAAACCTACAGTTTCCGCGAGCTGAGGAAAGGCCACGAAGGCCGAGCACATCCACGCAGAGTTGTGGTGGCTCAGGCTCGGCTTTGTCAGCATATAGGACTGCGCATGGCATTTCTAGTTCTGCATTGATTGTAGACTGTTGTGACACGTTGTGAGCCAGGGTGAAGACAAGGAGGATGGCAATGTCTCGTGGGAAGCTTTGAACTCCTGAGCTTCAGCTCATGGCAGTGTTTCCTTGGCTTGAGACATTGACAGAATTGAGACAGAACTGAGATGACACAGAACTCAGCGCTTCCTGAGGTCGTTGCTGGAGGTGAGCAATCTTCCAGATCTCAGCAGTAAGGGCTTCAGCCTTAGAGTCTTAGATTTCGATTTCACCTGGCTGGTGCTCGCTCGATCCAACTGAATCCGAGGCAAGAATGCCACCAAGTACCTCTGCGACCTCTTCAACCCAACACTCAAGACTCTGCCGGACTGCTGTTGATATCTGTTGATCATGAACATACTTTGTTGAAGAATGTTGAAGAATTATACCAGAAATTGATACGGCAACCCAGACTGCTTCAGGCCACTCAAGGCCATTCCATTTTTTCTCCCGGCAAGGACTTTAACAAGGAACAGGGCGGTGACCCGGTGCAGAAGGCTTTCGACGTACCTGGAAAGGCGATTTCCTCCCGGGAGAGCCATGCATTGATCTGCTGTGATCTGCAATCCTGCTGAAGGCTGGTATCATTTTCATGCAGCTGCAGAACGCGGCAGCACGGCAGAAGTCGGGAAAACGAAGCGATATGTGGGCATTCCAACAGAGGACCCCCCCAGAATGAGGGATTCCTGACGAAAATCGATCAGATTTAAATAGTTTTTGTATACTTTGGTTGATTTCTTGACTGCAACTTTGGACATATGGTCCAGATGTGTCCACATGATCAATGCAAACGTTACTGATCCCGCAGCAGTACAAAGGCACTGGCAGAAAGTGCGGGTCGGACCCTGCACGGCCTTGAATTTGGTGGCAGCACCATGAAGGCCCTTGGGGCCCAGCGTGGCAGCATGATTTGAGTGCTGGAGATGTTGGGCAGCTGTTCTCATTGATAGATTTGCTAGTGCAAACTCTAGACTAACTGCAAAGTGTCAACATCGTCAATGTGTTTCCACAGATGTTGAAACCCAATAGCAATCTTTTGGCGTAGGTTCAAGGAGTGCCAAAGGCCGAGGCCGACTGTTCTAGCTTTCTTGCTTTGCACAAACAGGACTGTGCACACACACACACACGCACATGAACAGTGAGATGCCGATGAGTTTTTTTTGGCCGTAGATGTCGGCAAGATTCGGCAAGATGATTTTGCGTTCATATCGAAGGCAGATGGATTGCTCGCTGCGCAATGAGTCCGCTCAGTCTTGGTGCTATGATGATATTAAGCTCATGGCAGTAGGTATTTCGAGGTTATCGCGGAAGCTCAGCGCTTCAATCTAAGCAGATGCCAGCAATTGCCAGCAAGGATTTTGACAGAGCTGCCCCGGTTTGAGATTGCTCGGATCTTGGTTGTGGCAACGTGGATAGAAATCAGAAAGGGTTCAGTTCATGAACGCCTCATGTGCGGCAATGCGGTGTTCTCGGATCCGTTTGTAGATAGATGTGTGCCATCAATCCTGTGTTCCACCCATGATGGCTGAGCCATGGCAGTGGACCAACGCGCATATACCGCAGCAGCGAAAGGAAGCACGCCATTGCTCTGTTATGTTCTGATTCTGATGTGATGTTGCTAAAAGTGTTGGGTTGTGTGTAGTGATTGGACATGGTGAACCCATATCTTCCAAGCGAAACTTCTTGTGCTTACCTGATGGCTTGTCTTCCTGTCCATCAATCAGTCAATGAACCGCCCCGTTTTGAAGCTCAAGATGGTAGGTAGGAGACCTTTGCAGCTGATAGTTTGAAGGCACAGGTCAGACACGTCACCACGACAGATGATGCGGACAGAATCCTGGCTTCCAGGTCCATGGCTGACGCTGAAACTGAAGCCGCGCCGGCGCCAGATGCAGCAGCACCTGCAAAGACCTGAGTGCCCAGATACGCTGCTGAGGCTGCTGAGGTGGTGTGTTCAATTGTGGCATTTCTGGCGATACCTATACTTATATAATTAATTCTTGTACATATATATATATAAATAGAAGACATGCATGCATGCATTACATTACAGTACATTACATTACATTACCTTACATCACATCACATCACATTACATAAACACATACACACATACACACATACACACATACATACATCCATCCATCCATACGTACGTACGTACGTACATACATACACACATACATGCATAAATACATACATACATACATACATACATAGATAGATAGTTAAATAGACAGATACACACACACACACCCAAACACATACATATATAAATATAAACATATACACATACAAATATGAAAGATATATGTCTTATCCATATACATATACACATACTACATTCCATTCCTTCCATTATATTATAATAGATTATACTATATTAAAATATATTATATAATGATATTTATGATATATTATATTATACTATACTATATTATATTATATTATATCATATTTATATAATATTATATTATATCATATCATATTTATATTATATTATATTATATTATATTATACTACATTATATTATATTTTTTTTATTTATTTTATGTTATATTATGTTATGTAATATTATATTCCATTATATTATTTTGTGCTATATTATATTATGTTTTGTTATTTTATATTATGTTATATTTTATTATATTATTTTATGTTATGTTATATTATGTTATGTTATATTATATTTTGTTATATTTTATTATATTATATTATTTTGTGTTATAGTATATTATGTTATATTATATTCTATTATATGATACTATATAAAAATGATGTTGTATGGTGTTTGGATGATGGAGTGAAACTGTCTTGTAAGGTGCCAAATCCGGCTCCAGAAAGACCGAGCTTGAGAGGGTGCCCCGGTTGCTCAAGCGTTTCCGCGAAGACAAACCATCTGTTGATGTTTTTTGATTGAAACCAGGCAGCCATGCTTTGGTGTTGTAAGTGTTGCACCAGATTTCACAGAATGTGATTTCCCACTTGCGCAGGGTTTTTTCGGACATTCTGGATCCAAGTGAACCCGCTTGATGTTCTAACTTGCTTGCGGTGCATTTGAGCGAGCTGCGATGCCCGTTTCAATCTCAGGGCCGTTCGACATGGCTTTGAGGTGGGGAATGAGATTCCGCAGTTCGCCAATTCGTTGAAACGTGTGGAAAGATCTGAAACGTAGTTCTCCCTGGCAAGCTGCCAGAAGCTGTCTCGGGAGAAGCTGCTGCGGAGCTACTCGTGGTCTGAGACCGAGAGAAGAAAAATGTAGTTAGTAAGATGTAGTACAGGAAAGGCCCGGCAGGTCAAAGGTTGCCATTGGATCTTGTTGGATCCCTTCATTTTTGTTCGAAGTTACAAAATGCAAGTCTCAGCTTTGGACAACTAAGGAACATCTTCCGATACATTGGCGACTACTTGCATTTGCTAGGTCTACTTGCCATGCGCACTGTGTTTCCCAATTCATTCACTTGTGGTGTAACCAGTAAGACGCAAAAGCTTTGCGCTGCGTTGCATGACACTTGCATTCTTCCGGTGCCATATTGGCTTTTCAGCGCTGTTGCGCAGTCCAGCAATTCCACATATTCAAGGGGCTGTTTACATTTCACGGGGCCAAAATTATTTCCGGGGGGCCTTGATGAGCCTTGAACATCCGAATGCACAGTGCTTTAGAGGAATTTGACAAGCACCATGTACAAGTTGTGGGCGGCTAAACAGGCAGAATAAAAAACAGTGTGGCTGCAGAAATGGCTTCCATAAACGAAGAGAAAGACTGGAAGGAGATGTGATGACCCTAGTTTTTACGGGAGGAATCCAAATTCCTTGCAGTAAGATTTTGGATATATCAGAGATGTCATTATAGTCATCATGAAACATCCATACCCAACCCTGAGGCAGCTATTGCTTCAGGGGGAGCTCCAAAGGATGTCAGACAAGCTCAGTAAGGCCCAGCTCAACTCAGTCAGCTGCTCACACCAGCGATGTATATAAGTTGTTAATACAGAGGCTGCCCAGTTATTTAGCGGCAAAGTTGTGTACATCAATCATAAATCACACATATGTATACATACAGTATGTATACATTTGTACACATTTGTGCACAGAGATACACATGCGTGGATCATATATGATCATACAATGTACATCAATGTACATAGAACACATGGATTTCTTTGTCTCCTGTTGCAACGGTTGGACACCTTGCACAACTTTTCTTGGACCAGGACTTGCGGCACGTCCGAGCCTGAAAGTGAAGTCACAAGACATCCACATGACCATTGGATTACCATTGGCATCATTGGCGAGAGCTACGGCAGCTATGGATTATTTTTTCCGCAAGATGCGATTCATGGAATACTCCGCCATCACTTGCTGTGGCTGGCAGTCATCCTTGAATACAGTTCTCCCCCCTTGCTTACTTATTCTGAGAAAGTGGCGGTACTTTTTTTTTGCTTATAAATAGATTTTGCACGCCTCAACTCGATTCGAATTTGCTACGATGAGAAGGGTGGTGGGAGGTGGATTCAGCAAACAAAGCAAAAATAGGCACAAACATTGCAACCAACGTATGTAAGAGGGAAGAAGGAAGAAGAAAAGCTCATGGACAGTGGCTAAATACATCCTGCTCCCTTGCCAGTTGGAAGCATGTGGAAAGAATAAGCAACCTGGACAATCAGCACGTGCACCGACATAGAAAACAACGCGCAGATCACAATGCCTCAAAGTGTAGACAAACAGACCGCTTAGTTGGCACAGCTTTAGTTGGCACTACTGGTAGTTGCAGTTGTAACATATGGCAAATGCGCATTTCATCGTTTCAAACATGCCAAGCAATTTGGTCACATTTCTTTAACCACTTCACCAGTGTGATCAGCTGTGCAAGTTATACGATGTTACACGTATGATTTCGCTTTCTTGAATTGCCTCATGTAAACCAACTTCTCGCCGCACCCTGCAGCAAGTGGCTCGGGATAGGTGCACACTGGCCCCTGTTGTTTCACATGCCTGGGCCAAAAATCTGAAATTCCAAATTCATTCAGCCCACTTTCCACACAGCTCTCTCGCCAAGCTGGGTAGCCACCCCGAAGCAGGACTAAGCATAGCATAGTTTTTGGCAGGTTTTCACGCCCACTTGTGGCTGTTTTGTAAGCCACTCTTGACCTTAGAGCATCACACTTAAGCCCTCAACCACCCAAACGCCATAGCCTCAAGCCCTTTCCAGGGTCCAGGCACGAATTTTTAGCCAGGCTGCTTCCAAAGGAAGCTGGCCTCGCTTTGGAGCCATGCGATTTTATATCAGCGGAAAATGGGGATTCAGCCTAATTTGGGGCTGCTTGGCAAAACAGAAAACACGGAAACACGATGAAACAAGATGAACCAAGACGAACCAATCCTTTTTTAAAGTTTGGCATCAGTGACAGGGACAGCATCAGACTGACAGGTTGACCTTTGCTTGCGTGACAATGACAGCCGTGGTACGCTAACTGAAGGCTACTATGGATCCGTGCTACCGTTGGCAGTTGTCATGGCAATCCCAAATGCTGCATGGTGCTCGGTTCTCTTTGAGATCGGCAAGGTTTTCGAAGATGTATCACTTCGACATGATGCTTGCATCGATTCCTACTTGCCTGCAACGAATTCAGAGCGCTCCTTTTGCTCTACGGATTTTCTTCTGAAACCGTCAACGCTTTGACACCGAGGTAGCCACCTTTGCGCTTTGCACACTCAATGAGGCGGAGGTGTATACTCAGGAGTATTGCACCTGCTTTGCCGTGGCATAAATGATTTCCTCCAGCCCAACATTGGGAGCACTACAAATTTCCCCAGTCCGGTGACGGTGTGCCGATTGTTGCCACAGGACGCAGATACGACCAATACTGCTTGGGGCATTCTAGGTGTCTTTAGCTCTGTGACTGCACTTCAGAGTAGTCCAGCAATGCCTGTCCTTGACTCTCTGACATGGGCACAGCATACCAACAGGCTGCAGATGGCTGAGTGACAAAATGTGCTTTTGAACATCTTTTGAATAGGTAAGATCAAGCAGGCCCGGACAACTGGCCAAACTTGTCCTACTCAGGCAGTTGCATGTTCTTCGTCTTGATGCTTGCTCGCATTTTCATACATTTTCAGTGATTTTGTATTCTAAGCAGGGATGCCTGCTCGGGGAGGTTATTCTAATCTTTTTGAGGCTATCTTTCTCCTCCCAATCCTTTGCCTGACTGCTGGAAGAAGTATGTGGAAGTTCCTCGTGAAACTGAAAGTCCGAGACTTTCAAGTGCCGTTGCAATTTCTAAGGAACTTCAGGAGCAGGATTGCATACAACAGATGGTGGGAGGGTGGAACCCTGCTGCAGCAGACCCGCGGTGAGTGGTTCAATGGCTTCAGCAGCCTTATAGTGCTGGCCCCAGTTCAGATTCCCAAGATTGAGTGACAAATTGAGTGATGCTATTTACTGGTAGGTTTTGGTCATTTGAAGCACAGAAATCACACTGATTGACTAGCTTTGTTTGGCAATGGAAGAAGATGCATGGCAGGGCTAGTAGCAGCCAGGTGGCTAAGCGGCCATTGTTCCTTTCGCTGCGGTGCCAGGCTTTCTGCAATCCAGCTCCAGACATGTCGAAGAAAGTTGAGGAATTTCAACATCTTCTAGCGCCTTGGTCAGGTTTGGATGTTTGACTTGTACTGACCATTTCGATCGTGTGGACCATGTGGAAATGATGATGACATGTGATGACATGTGATGACATGTGATGACCATTGCACTGAAGTCTCGTTCATGTGCAGTGGAAATGTAAGGTCCGGCTGATGAGTATGCTATACTGCTGTGCACTACAGCAAGTCTCTCCTGATAGGGACAGGCGTGTGCTGGTCACGGGGGCTGATTGCACTGCCATGTTCACTGGGTTGCTTGATGTACCCTCTGGTAAAGTAACATAACTATGGAAAATCATCATTTTTAATGGGAAAATCCACTATAAATGGCCATTTTCAATAGCTATGTTAGTTTACCAGAGGGTACCTGATGTGATGTGTGGATTTTGACGAGTTGCTCTGCCAGGCCGTTTGAGATCTTGTCGCCAGACGGAGTCGATCCAGACAGTCTGAGAATGCTAGCCATAACGACCGACAAGGCACGGTGGGAGACTGGAATCGAAGCACAACATATGGCAGTGTGTCAAAACCTTGTACCCCTGGTGAACATCAAAATAGCTGGTAAATGGATGTTCATTCCCCTAAAAATGGTATTAATAGGTATTGATCCATACCCATATTACAACATGTCCGTAACATCAGCGACTGTGTCGAGAATATCACATGGATATCTCATGGCCTGGTATTCTTGCTGTTGAGCATGATGTGCCCAGTCAACATATTATGTTTGTTTAACACGGACACGGACTACGTCACAGACCTGCATGCTGTTGCCAGGTTGAGGTCATCCTGCAATGGATCCAGAGATTGATAACGCAGCTCGTGCGCATATTATTTAAATTTATTATTATTTAAATTTTTATTTGATAAAACACACATATACTGTATATATATATACACATAGTAATAACAACCTATAATAATAACAACAATAATCATAACAATAATAATGATAACGATAATGATCATAATTAATTACAATGATATTATAATATTATTGATTTTCTTTCACTATTTTCACTGCCTTTCACCAGGTCGAGATCTTGACCTGTAAGATCCTGTGCAGCCAGATTCAGGTTGAGTATGCAGAATGGCGTCATCGTCGTGGCGCCACCTGTGGTTACCCGAGCGTATCAAGAGCTGTCCAGAGGGGTAGTGAACTTGCAAAACGCTAGCACCTTGCCGCACAAAAAAAAACGAAAAGCAGCAACAAGTGCAACAAGCCTTGAGCATTTAGACTTTGTTCATCTTTGTTCCCATTGTTGCCAGTAAGCACTCTGGGACTTGACTCTCAGGAAAGATTGCAGACTTTCCATTCCCGTTTCCATTTGCGCAAGCAAGTGGCTTGACTGCGACTGCTGCCAGAGATCAGTTGACTTCACCAGTTTGACCAGTGGGACCAATCAGATTCTGGTGTTTTGCGAGGCATGTTAACTGTTAATCATCAAGCCACCCTTTTCAAACACCAACCTACTAGAAATTGACCTCAAATTCTCGAAAGCTCAATATGCTCAATGCTGTGGTACATGAATCCACCATATTCTTGCTATGCCAGCGCATCTCTGGTATTCCGTCCCAGCTTCTTATATCTTCGAAAAAGGTATCGTTTCACACATTAAGAAGATTCAACACGTGCTTCAGAAGGAATGGGCCACCTAGGCATCGTGATGCTGTGCCTACATTGGGGTGTAGTTCCGGCAACTTGGTTTCCAGATGTTTCCAGTGCCTAGATGGAGTGCTTTTGCCTTGCCCGAATGCGACCTGGATCTACCTGGGACCTGAGGTTCTTTGTAGCATGTTGCTCAGCAGACTGCTTGCAACAATGGTGGCCTTCGTGGTAATCTGTTTTTTGCACCTTAGCAGCAAAACCCGTTTTTTTTGTATGGCATTGTGTCATTGTGATGTGTTAGGCAGGAGCGAATGCACTGTGGTTAACATTCATTAACATTCCTAGAATAATACAAAAAGTTGATTCCTCTTGATTCCCCTCAGGTGGTGTCAGAATTTCATAGCGCTCCAGTTGGAATCGCCATTTGGCTCTGCGCCAAATGACCTGCCAATGCAGCAGATGCAGATGGACTGGAATCTCGGCCGCAGTGAATCGCAATGCCTTGGGAAAAGCGGAACGGTTTTGACCTTGGCTAACAATGGCTAACACAGAAACACGGAAACAAGCCAGATCAGCCAAGGAATAATAGCTTGCGTGCGCTGTGGGGACCTTACGATGCAGACTCAAACGCATTTTGAGAAATTTTGAGAGGTCAAGCTTTGCATATCATATCTTTGCATACGCGACTGTAGAAGGCGATGGGGCAAAGAAATAGACATCGAAAACACAGAAGCCCAGCTCAGGATGAATCCACATGCGCAGCGGCCTCCGCGGTATCTTGATAAGTCTTGCCATGTCTTGCCAGGGTGAAGTTGCATCAAATTGGAAGTGGGTGGTTTGTTTATTAGCAGTCTGAGGATATGGCTTCACGGTTGAGATTATTTAAGCATGCACACTGGACATCTGTATACTTTTGCACACTTTTTGCAATGGACCTAAACAGAACAGGGAGATGGCAAGCCCGTTGCCCATGAAGTGCGGTAGTGTTGTTGGGCGGTTGATGGCCTGAAGCCCATTGTGTCAAGTTTGTCAACATTTGCAGATGACCGCCTGGCGTCGCAGGACCATGGACTATTGGTAGGATGATCCATTTCTATCCATTTCTGTGCATCCAAGGTTCAGCTTCGATCGGGAGCGGCATCGGCAGCTAACTGTCATGATGTCGGATGGCACATTATCGGATGGCACGCAGCCCATGGAACCTATGAGACGATCGCAACTTGGACCCTTCAGAAATCACGGAGTCTAGAAACGAGAAACGAATTGCAGTGGGAGGAAGTTAGGGTTCCAAGCAAGATCTGGCTGGGAGACGTTACCTTTCTTTGCCTCCAGTGACAGATTCTGTAGTTTTTGTGCCACCCTTAACTCCAAGTCAAAACACAATGCTTATCCTCAAAAGTGCTTGTGGTCAGATCTGGCGTACAGAATAGTCTACAGATGACTTGCGCAAACAAAAAATGCGGGCCCAGGGCGGTCTATGTGAATGGCCAGGGCACGTGATCAATGACCTTGGCTGAGCTTTGATGCCGCTAGGCCGCTAGGCAGTGCGTTAAACATTGCGGCAGAGACCAGGTCTCTGAGAGCAAATTGCTGAAGCCAGAAAGGTATCACACATCATCATCATTTAATCATCCATCACCACACTTTCTATCACTTTCTCATCCTAAACCCATTTGTTGAAAAATTCCAAACACCATCCGAACAGAACATGACATTTCTGATGTATCATCTGTGCATAGCATAGATCTTCCAAGCTGTTCTCGAGACCTTGGTGCTTGAATATCACCGGGGCCGTCGCCCCGCCAACAAATCGTGCTTACAAAAGAGTGTTAAACCATGTTAAACCGTTAAACCATCTTAAACCATCTTAAGCATCAATATTAATCATACATTTTTCGGAACATTTGTCCCATCTTTCAGGAACACTCTGAACACGGGTGATTTTGATTATGTGTTTGTGGCCATGATTGACAGTGGTGGAATCTCGCCCCACGTTCAATGGCCCAAGTCTGCATATCCAGTCTGCAGTAGGACGAAGTAGCCACAGGTGATCACACTCATCCCGGACTCATCCCTTCTTCTCCTAATGTGGTGTGAAGCCTCCAAAAGATGACCTTCACAGATAAGGATTTGTGACTTCAGGGACTTGTAAGATGCCAAGTAAAGACCGAAGAATTTGGCAGCTTAGAAGAAGGGGGGATACATGAGTGAGCGGGAGCTTCTCATGATACGGCAAGCAAAGCCATTGGACTGTCCAAGCCAGACCATGGCAGCTAGGTTCAGGTCAACCCCGTCTGCGTGAGGAAAGAATGTAAGCGTGTGTCCGATCATGTCAGAAGTCGCATGAAACTACTATTGAAATCTGTTGAATGCAGAGAGCGAATCAAGCAGATTCCAGCAGATTACTGGAGCCAGTGCGTCTTAACGGCGCCAGTTTCAAACTCACTGAGGAAGTATCAATGGTCCTGTCTCAGTGGCTGAGCAGCAGTCCTCCAGAGAGAAAGAGGCTTCCGAAGAAACCTACGGAGGAGCGCTTTTTCATGGTCACTTCTTATTACTTCCCTATATAAAGTTATTTCTTGAGAGATCTTTGGACTGCATGTTTGAACTCAAACCGCTTTCATTCCTTGCTTTGACTTTGCCTGTAGAGCAGGTGCCTTGTGTTTCAGGAAGACATCACTCCAGTCAGTCCTACTCAGAGTCAAAGCGTAACGTTTCAGAGAAGTGAGGCCAGGGACTGAAGTGCTCCCAGGATATGAGCCAATCTTAGTGAGTTCAAAGTTGTAAAACAATCCGCCCTGAGGCATTGCTGCAGGCCTCACCAACTCTATCCACGGCTCCGCGCTAAACTTAGACCACGCCTTGTTGGAAAGAGACCCACATACTGGTGGACTACTGGTGGGGGGCCAGAGAGTTGTGGCACATTCAAGACAGCGCTGAGAGTGGTCAAAACACATCCCGGCGACACTCCTTTCCGCTTTGCACAGTACATAGTTATACATACGTATACAGTCATACAGTTATACCGATGTTCACCATCACTTCATTGATATCATTTGCTGCATCATAGATTCATGACATCTGCAGCCACTGCTTCAAGCTGCCAAGGTTGACTGAAGAGTTTGTGCCTGAGTTTCAGACGAGACTTTTCAATACTGAACCATATGCTTTGTTTTACCTCGCCACACCAAGCGTTGCGTTTTCAGGTATGACTTTGCTCGGATGCGAATGAAAGCTCGTGCCCAGAAAATATGACAGATTCCGCTGGTTGTCATGAAAGTAAAACGCAGCCCCAACTTTGATTTGATTGTGGACCTGTAGACTAAAAACTTGCCTTCGAAGAATTGGTCTTCGTCCATCCCGCTTCCATTCCAAAGATTTTACGAAACTTGAGGGAAGGCACGTTTCAGCCATTTTGCCCTTTTTTTGTTTTGAGGCCAATGAAAAATCAAATCTGTTGAAACATCTGAAAAAAACACGAAAACATGGGTCTGGTGCATCATGAATCATGGAAGTAAGCCACTCAAAACCGGACCAGAGTGGAACCCTGGAACCCTGGAACCTGCTTCTGGGTCGTAAAGCTACACTCTGTAGGATATACACAGAATTACACAGATGACTTGTTGATGACTTGTTGATGACTTGTTGATGATTTGTTGATCCAACGGTCCAACGTGTTGCAGAGGTACTTACGTGGGCACTGATGGCCTTGGCCTCAGTGAAGCTTCCAAGGTCTTCCAAGTCTCAGCCATAGCTTTCGCATAGCTTTCGCAGCCAGGAATTGCTGCTCCTCTTCCTTCTGGAAGCATGACGATGATTGGCACACCAAAGAGCCAGCCCACTTCTGAGGGTTTCGCTAGTTCGCAGGCAGTTGATGGGGGTGAAAGTCATGAGCATCAGAATCAGAAATCTCGCATCTCGATTCTCCCTTGAGTCAGGTGGAGGACGCGTAATTTCTAGTGCGCAAATGCTGGCACATTTTCATACATTTTCATCATTGTTGGTGTCTCTGATACGTTGTCCTGGGACTAAGGTCGGGCAAACCAGGCATCGTTTGAGCAGTTCAAATGCATATTAAACAGTCAAACGGTTCATCAAAGAGCTTCTCAGACCTCGCTTCTTACAGGTGTGAGTTTGACCTGTCTAATGTATATTTTGTATAGCCAAGTGATCACATGCCCCGTTGACATTTGGCTTTAGGGCCCTTGAGTCATACCGCGCTGCCGTGGTAAAAGTTGGGCATTTGACGATCCCGTTTCCAATTCATATTGGTAGCGGAGCAGGTGACGACCTGCATCCGGTGGTACGTCAGTGACCCAGGGAACCCTTTGTGAATTTGAGTCTGGTAACTTTGGGAATCAACTGAACTTCGAGTGTGTCGTGGTTCGGGAATCTGTCTGACCCTGACCAGGGCAGACACTTGTTAACGTTTTTCCTTGTTCGACTCCGAACGGAGCGAGCATCATGTCGATCAATGGCCTTCGTTTCAATCAGGAACGCCATTCGTCGGCACCACTTGAGACGAAGAGTGGATCATACATCTATGCAGGTGATGCGGCGAACTTTCATGATTGGCAGTTCAGGACTCTCCTTCGGATTCGTCTTTATGAGCAACAATTGGAGGAGGAGACAAGTAAGCCTGCGGATCCCGTTGGGACCACAGCAACAGAGCCAGCCGCAGAAGATGCAGAAGAGTATGCTACTTTTCCAGATTTGTCGGGTGCTACTCAAGCAGCCCAGCCTACATCAGCAGTCTCGACTCCGAAGTCTGGAGCGAGCCGAAAATCCTCGAAGTCCGGCAAGCAGAAGACAGACATTGATCGTGGACCATTGGTTAACAAGGTGATTGAAGGACTGAGAGGAGATGCTTTCTCAATAGCTAGGGATCTTGGACTTGAAGTGTTGTCCAAACCTGGTGGCCTTGTGAAACTTGTGGGTGAGATCAAATCCCATGTGTTTCCAAGAGCCCGTGAGGAAGCCAAGGAATTATTTCGAGCAGGACAGAAGCAAGGTGGTCCTTTGTCTCGCCAACCAGGCGAACCCATGCTTTCCTATGTTCAGAGGAGACGACGTTGGTGGCACATGCTATGCGAGTTGGATGACACAATGGTGTTTTCAGACAGCTTGAGGACAGAGTTGATGTTGGAGTTGAGTGGACCCAATCGACAAGAGATCCTCGTTGTGAAGGCTTGTGCAGACACTAAGGATTTTGAAGGTGTTGGCAAGGTGCTGATCGAGAACTACAGTGGCACTCACTTGCGAGAAGGGTCACGATCCTGGACAGGACGTGGCAATCCTCAACAGCATGGCAAGTCGTCAGGCAAGGGTTATGGCAAAGGCAAACCTTCTTCGAAGGGATCGTATTCCCAAGCAGCCTATGCAGCCTACCCCGATGATGGGGAGGAACATGCAGAATCTTGGGATGAAGCTGTGGATCAATCCTGGGAGGATGATTCATATGTTGGCATGCTTGGTGACATTGCAGAAGAGGAGCCAGGAAACCTAGAAGGTGACAACGAATTTGATTACTTTGATGATGTCGATGAGTACGAAGCAGTTGCATTGAACAGCTTGCTTGAACTTGAAGGTGCAGAAGATGATCGACAAGCAGGAGACGCCATCCAGCTACAACTTGCTGCTTTCACCGCAATGGGGAAGGCAGGTGGCAAGGGAAAATCCTTCGGGAAGCCCAAAGGAAAGGGGAAAGGAAAGATCGTGAAGTCCAACCTCACGATCGATCAGAGGAGACGGAAGCTCACAGAGCTGAAGTCGAAGAGCAAATGTTTGAGATGCGGAGTCATAGGGCACTGGGCCGGTGACCCGGAATGTAAATTCCCGGGGTCCAAACCTGGAGCTCCTGGGAAGCCAGCCCCAAAGCCCGCAGCTCACTTTGCCGATATGAGTTATTCTTCAGATGACGATGGTGTGACTCTGACAGCTTCACCTGATCGTGACAGAGATGCAGTTGCTATGATGGCAGTTCGACAAGCGAAGCCTAGCAGCAGACCTTCACGTGCAGCAGCATCCAGCAGCAACGTTGGCTTGATTTCCCGGGATCTCGATGTTACAATGAGACCCGAGGACCATGGGTGCATCTTTCCTGTTGGACAGTTCAAGGGTTTGTCTTTTTGGAATGTGTTGTTTGAACAGAGGGTACTATCATCATGCCAAGAAACATACCCCCAAGAGTCCATACTATGTCACATGGTTGAATTGGGTTGACAAGTACTTTGTAGTTGGTGCTGATGGGATTCACTTGCGCGAAGTCCCTGTTGAGCATGTCGAGCACCGAGATTTGTTGGTGACTCGGGAAACTGGCAGGAGGAAACCCCCAAATCCACCTTTGCCGAACAAGTGTCAGGAATGTCGTGAGTTTACAAAACAAGGTTCTACGGGATACACCATCAGGAAGACCTGTCTTGTGTGCGGTCATTCCGAAACCACAAGACGTGACATGGTACCGTTGATGTCCCCTGAAAATTGCCCTCATGACGACACAGATTTTCGGGGATCCAGCAAATCAACACACCATACTTTCTGCAAGAAGTGTTGCACGTTCATTGATGAAGCTCCTATGCAGATTCGTAAGGAGCGTGTTGCAATTGCCAAGAAGGTTGAAACAGCATCAGTTCGAGCAGTCCCCATTGTTGAATCATTGGTTGAAGAATCGGATGGATTGAATCCAGTCCAGTTGGAAGAGTTGTTGCCCCTGTTTGCCACTCTTGTTACCGAAACCTGTCAATCTGAGGTGATGACCCGTGCACGACTTCATGAACTACTGCATCAAGCCATCAATGACGTGACAGAGGAAGAGGACAGTTTTTCTCTTGTCAATGAAGATGGGCACGGCGACCCCTCGGGCAGGGAGTTAGCTGGGTACGTTGGCATTTGTTTGCATGGAAGTGACACTCAATACCCTCAAGACTTGGTTTACATGAACTATGAAACTGTTGACATTGCCAAGTCACCCCATGTTTTTGCAGTATTGGATGAAGGTTGCAACAGCACTTGTCATAGCAAAGCCTGGGCAGTCGATGCAGAAGCACGACTGGCCCGATTAGGTTACAGCATGCCATTGAAGGATGACAGTTGTAAGAGTTTCGCTGGTCTGGGAAGTGGCAATACCAAGACCGAAGGTGTGAGATCTATTCCTTTTTCGCTGCTGCTTCCAGACGGGAACATGAATGGTGAATTGGATTCATATCAATTGTCAACAGGCAACAGTCCATTGCTTCTTTCATTGCATGCACAAACCAAATTAGGCCTAGTGAAGGACCTAGCAAAAGGAGTGGTTTCCATCAAAGATCAACCATTGAATATCAAGAGGTGTTCAAAATCAGGTTTACTTGTGATGAACTTGACTGAAGGATTGACCAACATCAACAACACACCGCCAAATGAACTTCCCCAAATCCCGAAGTGTCACAGAAAGTACAATATTGCATACACAGCATCCACATCGGAAGTTGCCATGGCCGACCATGACATGTGTGGTTTTCATTCGAGGGACTATGACATCTTGCAGACGAAGTTGAATGAGGAACTGCGCAGTGACAGGCAGGTGATCATCATGACTCGTGGGCGTAGATTTCAACAACATGCGTGCAGAACTAGCAGGAACACTTTGAGCATCAACTGTGAGGACATTTACGATCCTGATCAGGACGTAAACCTTAGATCTCACGTGGGTTGGCATCATGGAATCCTTGAGACGCTGAGCAAGGTGGACAGGTTCATTCAACATCTCAACAACATCCTGGAGTTCGTCACTCAGCAGGAGGCTAACAGCAAGGTGTTGGTGGACCTGGAGTGCAAGTCAGGCCGCCACAGGTCAGTGGGACAAGGATTTGCTGCCTTCAGGTGTCTCAAAGTTCTTGGTTATGACGTTGTTCTCATTCATGCATCATCTTGGAAGTGGGGCGAGATGCGTTGTGGTGGTGTTTGCCATGGTTGTCAAGACATGGCTGCGAGCTTGGGACAAATTCGACATTTGATCCCGAACATGTCAAGGTTGGCACGATCACGAGGCAGTGTGAGTTCAGGCCGTGACGTGCGTGACGCTCCAGCCGATGATGCCTCAGGTGAACATTCATCTCATCCTACATCAGATCATCCCACTGCAGGTCATCCTACATCAGATCAACTTGATGAGATTCGACGTTTGGTACAAGGGCTTGCAACTGACGTTGGACATCTTCGGACAGAACAGGTTGAGATCAAAAGGATGGCTGAAACAGGACGAAGATCAAGGAGCCCTTTGCGTCGACGAAGATTGCCGACGCCGCCCTCACCTCCAAGGCGCAGGAGATCCCCGAGCTTCAGCCGCAAGAAGCTGCCACCTTGGAGACACGCACAAGCATCCAGGGGAAGGAGCTTGGGAAGAGATCGAAGCCCAACCTCGAGACCAGCTCCATCAAGGCCAATTTCTTCGAGACCTGCCCCAAGGAGTCCAGATCACCCACCTCCACATATCTCAGATGTACCAGGGGCCGATGACGGACCCCGAGGGGCCGATGACGGACCCCGATCAACGTTGCCACAACGATCTCGAGAACCTCCCAATGATCGCGATGAGCTTGAGCGACTGATCCGAAACAATTTGGCATCAGATGGAGCGTTCGACAACAAGAACGTGTCAGTGACAACATTGGACGGTGAGCTCCTTAGCGAAGTTGTGTCTTTTTGCATCCGTGAGGGTAACAGGGATCGGCTCTTTTGGATTTGCAAAGATGGCGAAGATCCACTGGTGGAAGGAGTTCGAATGAACGTCCTGATTCGAGATCATATCCGGCCCAATCGGATTATCAAGGTCTCGAATGGCATCAAGCACTGGAAGCGATCTACGTGGTGCAGACCTCGCAATGGAGGCAATTGGGAACTCATTGAAGACAACGTTGACAGCAAGGCAATGGTACGTTTGGACAACTCGTGGATCGATGTGATTGTGTTTCACCACCCACCTGGGGTGTTCGATGACTCCGGGAGGGGAGCATGCATGGGCGTTCGTGTCAAGTTGACCCCCACAACAAAAAACTGAGGGATATAAGGGATGATTTTGAAAAGTCTTTGAATCCAAAAGTTGAGATGAAATCCTCAGAACCCAAAAGGATGTATGCAGTGAAGTCGAAGCCCCAGCCAAAGGTCTTGACGCCCAAGTTGGAACAGGATGATTCCGATTCTTATGAATATGACTATGAGTATTCTCCCACTGGTTTCATGGCCGTGCGTTTTGATCCCAACGTTGATTTGACAGTCCATCCTGATGAGAGGAGGACTATGAGCAAGAAACACAGGAAGATGGTGTTGGAAGGTATCAACAATCTCAACAACCATGACCGGGTAATGCAGTCCAGTCTTGGGATGCAGCCTCAAATTTCCAATGGAACTTCAGGGGTTGCAGTCATCACGTCACACCCGACTCTTTTCCAGGATCTTTTTGAGCACACCTATGACGTCGGTGTGAATGCCGCGTATTTGGACGGCGATGCTGAGCCACGTGGTTGGAGTGACATGTTCGAAGGTTGCACATTGATCATTGTTGCAATTGAGTACAGTTCAGAACATTATCCACTGTGTCATGGGGATCTTGTATTTGAGTTGGAACAGTATTGTGATGCCACAGGGTGTAGATTTCTCATTGTTGATGTCGCGCACACTGAACGATGGGAATCATTCAAAACACCACAGATTCCATATATCAACGAAGTTGGTCTTGCTTTTGTGTCAAATGATGATGAGCTCATTCAAGGTTTTCAAGACTGGTCTATGTATCGACAATTGGATGACGTTTTGAATTGGGAGTTTTGTCAATGGATTCGTGATTGGTCACTTGAACGTGAATTGGAGGAGCAGATGAGCGTTGCCTTTCCAGCAGAGATCATCGAAGAGGCTCAGGAACATGGTGGGAACTGGGATGCAGTCGATGGCCCAGAAGATGTTGCATTGCAGGATCCGGTTGAGGACCTGACACATGAAGAGACTCTTTTGGATGAAGTTGATATCCCTGGTTTGCCAGAGAATGAAACAGAAAGACGTAGGTCTTGGCGCAAACTTCCCCAGCGTGTCAGGATTGCTGTGCGTAGATTGCACAGGGCTTTTGGACATGTCCCCAAGTCGGTGATGGTCAATCTGGTGCGTGCTGCAAAGGTGAGTAAGGAGTTTGTTGATGCAGTGAAGTTGCATAGATGTGAAACATGTGAGAAAACATCAGCAAAGAAACCCACTCACAAAGTTACGCTTCCAAGTGATTATACATTCAACCATACTTTGGGGATTGATGTACTGGAGTTGACAGATATAACTGGGCAGAAGTATCAAGTTCTCAACATGGTTTGCATTGGTACTTGTTTTCAACAGGCTGAAGTCGTGAAGGTTGGAGCAGGTCAAGCTTCTTCGCGATCCTGTTTGGACGCACTCATCAAACGTTGGTTCAGTTGGGCAGGACATCCTGTTGCTATCATGCGTGCTCGAGGTTTGCACAATCGTGGTGTCTTGCAACAATACATGGATGAACACAACATTCAAGTGCACCATGTGCCCCTTGAGAGCCCGGAATCATTGGGCCGAGTAGAGAGGCATGGTGGTTTGTTGAAAGCTCTTTTCAGACGAGTGTGTACAGAAGTTGGGGCTTGTACCAAAGAACAGGTTGAGTCGTGCATCACACAAGTGCTCAGTGTGAAGAACGACTCTGCACGTGTTGGAGGCTTTTCTCCATCTCAGTGGGTGCTTGGTCGAGCTCCACGTGGTGTAGCTTCACTCATGTCTGAGGAAGACCATGCACAGCTCGGAGCCATTCAGGCCCGACATGATCTTTCATCAATTTTTGCATTACAACATTTGGCCAGGATTGAGGCACAAAAGGCTTTTGTTCATCTT
Organism: Cladocopium goreaui; assembly: GCA_947184155.2. NCBI lineage: Eukaryota > Dinophyceae > Suessiales > Symbiodiniaceae > Cladocopium > Cladocopium goreaui. The sequence continues at coordinate 109,662 of CAMXCT020006823.1, read as the reverse complement.
GATTGTTCAAGAAGAGTTCAACGAGCGTTGACACGCAATGCCAGTGTGTTTGACCGTGAGTTCAACATTGGTGATCTCGTCACTTTCAGACGAGACAATCAACGAGGAGGAACGTCCTGGTCACCAACATGCCGTGTGATCGGACACGAGAACCAGAAGAACATATGGTTACTATGTGGTAACGTTCCAGTACTTGTAGCTTCTCACAACATACGCATTGCTTCTTCTTCTGAGGCTCTTGCTCAATCAGTGTTGAATGGTGAACCTGTGATTCCATACAAGATCATCAATGATACAGGTCAACAAGCGTTTCTTGATGCAAGACAATCAGATGAGGTTGAAGTTGTTCGTGATGGTCCAGGACAAGCAGATGATGTTGAGGTTGTCCATGAAGGCAATGTGGATTCAGCACTCCCTCCTATACCAGAAGTATCTGAAGATGAATGGGACATACGACCCGGTTTCTTTGAAGAAGGTGAAGAGGGGGAAGACACTGGTCCTATGGAAGAAGACATTTTCTCACAGAGTAGAACCCCAGAGAGAAGAGTTGAAAGACCACATCCAGGAGATGGAGGTCATGAACGCAACGTGAGACCTCGAGTAGAATCTCAGTTACAACCTGAGTCGGAGAGAGGCTCATCACTTGTGCCATCTCGAAGAGACTCCTTTGTGCCTGATCTTACTCCAAGTGGCTCCGTTTTGGGACCACTATCCTCGCCGTCAGCATCATCTTGGCCATTGCGAAGGGAACTTTTGAATGACTTGCCGCATCAATTGCGAACACATCTTGAAAGAGCTCGTGAGAGAGACTCAGAACGAAGTCCTGAAGAACAACAAGAAGCACGAGCATTGTTTGCATCATTTTTGTCCCAGGAAGTTGAAGTCCCTGAGGACGAAGAGCAAGGTAAGAAAGTGTTGAAATCAATCCACTATGAATCAGCGTCACCTGATGTACAGAAGAACATCATGGATGCCAGAACCAAGGAGTGGAGCAAGTTCCTTGAGTTCGCTGCTGTTGTTGAAATTTCAAAAGAAGATGCTGAGAGGTTGATTGCTGAAGGACATCAATGTATTCCTAGCAAGTGGGTTGATGTCGACAAGAATCAGTTCATGAAAGGAAGATCAGATCAAGAATATGTGCCAAAGTTCAAGAGCCGGTTGGTATCATGCGGCAATTTCGAAGTCAGTGAAGGTTTGAGATCAGACAGTCCTACAGCAGATACGGAAGCTCACAACATTCTTTGCTGTTGGGCGGCGATCCAGGGCGCACAATTGCACAGTGCGGACGTCGCATCCGCATATTTCCAAGGTCGTCCTCTTGATAGAGTTCTCATTATGAGACAACCCCGAGGAGGTCTCCCGGGAGTTGATCCAGAGGTGTTTTTCCTTGTGCGGGTGCCTATATATGGATTAACTGACAGCCGTCGAGGTTTTTGGTTGAGGTTGGACGGAGATGCCCGATCCAGTGGCTTGAAACAATCCAAGTTTTACCCAGGATTGTATTTCCTTCCAGGAACCGACAAAGATTGCGTTGCACTTATGGCGACACATGTGGATGACATCTTGTACGCATACATTCCTGAGGGAAAGTCAGTGATCGACAGCTTCTTGGAGAAGTTCAACTTGGGATCAAGTGAATCAAATTCGTTTCGCTATTGTGGCAAGCAATTTGAGCGTACTGCAGATGGAACCATCACACAAGACACTTGCGACAACACCCGTCGCATCAAGCCGATCAAGATCGCGCCAGGAAGATCAGCGTCCAAGCCGTTGGGTAAGGATGATGTGACCCGATTACGGTCTGTAACGGGATCATTGGCATGGGTGGCAAGACAGACTAGACCCGATTTGGGTTATCGTGTGAGCCGCCTACAGTCCAGTATTTCTGGAGCGACAGTTGCTATTTTGCACGACGCAAATGCCGTAGGCATTGAGAACAAGCTCATTTTTCCAGGTGGACATCTAACCTGGGGAGAGGTTGGTATCATTACAGTAACAGATGCTTCATTTTCAAACGAGAAGAACTACAAATCACAACAAGGACGTTTCCATTTTCTTGGAGACATCAATGAGATCAAAGACCCCAAGACTACATCCTACAGTGCATTTACCGTGTACAGAAGAAGCCTTAGAGCCAACTTTTTCACTAGCATCATGTGATCCTTGAAGAACAGGTTGAGTGTGAGTTTGACCTGTCTAATGTATATTTTGTATAGCCAAGTGATCACATGCCCCGTTGACATTTGGCTTTAGGGCCCTTGAGTCATACCGCGCTGCCGTGGTAAAAGTTGGGCATTTGACGATCCCGTTTCCAATTCATACAGGTTTTGGCTTCTCTCGTTCTGCCACCATGGACGCTGTGCTTGACTCAGTCAAATTGAGATGGCCTACATGGGATCTCCATGGATCTCCATGGATCTCCTGTGAAGCCCGAATTTCCATGCCCAACTCCAGGCGGGTTTGGGTGCAAAGATCGACGAGGATGCTGATGAAGGCGTGCAATTGTTGTAGCTTGAAGCAGCGTGACTGAGATGTCACAGATTGGAAACCAATGAACATATGCTCTATATCCGAACAAGACATTTTGTTGCCCAACCAGGCAAGACACTAGCGCAAGCACTGGAGATAGTATGGATATTGAATTTGAGAAGGACCCTCAACATGTACCAGCACTATCAATATATATATATAATTCAATATCCAATACCGAGCACACCGAAAGCTGACCACAGATGCACCATATCACTCCAAGTGCCTTACTTTGGGGACCATCAAATTCCGGGCATTGAACTTACAGAAGTTGTGCGCCTCAAACAGTCAGAGGCCACAAGCAGGGGGAAAAGAAAAACTCCAGAGCCTTGAGTCAGCCCCGAAGTATCTTTGTGTTTGAAACTCAGACGATAGAGAGAACATGAGAGTCTCTTGCACGCTGTTTGGACAGTGTACAAAGAAAGGAGAGCGTAAGTCTGATTTGTCACTCCGAAAATGGAAACAGCTACTTCATATACAGTATGCGACAGTATATATATATATATGTATAATATATGTATATTATATGTATATCTATATCTTTATATTACTTTATCGCGTTGACGCTCTTGTGAAGTCAATGAGGCATCACATGAGCAGATTCGCTCCGGAGACTGGAGGACTGCTGGTTAAAGCATGCGCAATGCTGCTCGCCAGATTGCCAGAAAAGCTTGGCAGAAAAGCTTGGTGAATGTTGTGCTGGGTAGCTTCTCACAGTTGTTCGCTGCCAAACTGGGAGGATGCGAGGAAATAGACGAAAATGAGAAGGAGGAAGCCTCAAGCTTGCTCCTCGGTTTCTGGTAGGTTGTGTCCGTGCGAATCAGTCTGACACAAGGTTTATCCCGATGGAGTTTTTTGCAGAAGAAGTGCCAATGGCTTGTCAGTTGCTCAGTTCAGCTTCAGTACTGTGGCTGGACTCCTATCGCTCGATATATCGCTCGACACGCGACGAGGTCAGCTTGGAGGCCTTCGACTATATTATGGGTGGGAACCAGAGATATGTCAGATCTGTCGAAAACTTTAGACACTAAACCTACAGTCAAACAATCGAGCAGCCGAGGTTTGGCAATTTTCGCAAATGCAATTCTGTCCTTGACTCGGAACTCAGAACTAGAAGCTGCTCACCCCGACCACACATGTACAATGTACATGTAGACGCACACACACAAGAAGAGATAATTGAGCCAGAAGAGAAGACACAGAAGACACAAGTCCATTCTCACATATCTGCAAATACTTGATCAGGATGGGCATTCAAGCAGATCTTGCCGCAGCTCGCTTAGTTTTGAGGAGTGCATGGTATCCACGCATTCATCATTCACCAAAGGCAACACTTTCCATCATTTTGCATCACAACAGCTGGAAACACTCCCTCATTCCGTAGCCAAAAATTCATCCTGCGCTCAAACTATATAATGGTGTAGTCCTGTGAAAGGATCTCTCGATTTGCTTCGACGAGCTTCACATTGGTGGAACTAACAGCAGCAATTCAATTCACTCTTAATCTATGTCTCAAGTAAACCAAGTGCTCATTTTCAGCCAGAATTCAAAAACCGCTTTTGTCCCTGGATGTTCTTTGTGTCTGGACTTTATTGATATCGACCTGCTCCCCGATCTAAACATCTGAGGTTCAGAGTGCACGCACTGGTGCAATGGAGCCACCAGCTGTGCGCGCAGAGCTGATCTTAGAGCTGACCATGCCAGTCTAAGTTTTCCCGGGGTACATCGATGCGTGGTCTAATGATGTCTAATGGCATTGTGTTATTACGATGCTGTGGTGGACTTGTGATATGTTCCAAAATCTCAGCTGTCTCTCGGCAAGAAGACTCCTTTTTCTGTCAGTGCTTGAGCAGTCGGTGGAAAAACTGACCTATGCGATTCTGCATGATCTCAGATTGCCGTTGTCCTTGGTGTCATCTTCACCATTGAATTGGCACGCGACCCATAAGTGCAGCTGGCAACAAACATCGTTGACACTTTCTGCATAGCAGCTATAGCATTTTGCGTATCTCTTAGGTCCTGCGGATATTTGCCTACCGCTTGGATTTCTTCACAAAACCTGGGCTGATCACTGAGTTTGCTGAGTGTCACTCGCAAGTCCAATTGCAAACATAGATTTGAATCATTTAAACTGTTCATAGTTTTATAATGCTTTAACTCTACTTTCACCTCTGCAGATGTCCGTCCCACGTTGTATTGCTTCTTGAGTTTCACGACACTCCAAGGTGGAAATGGAATGTCTTTGATTTCACCCTCGTGTTCCTTCAGATCAGTACGCAACACAGGAGCATAGAAGCACAGGATGTCTTCACTTGATTTGCCTTGAGGTGAGGAAGTTGTGACTGCAGCTGCCACCACCTCAAGATGAACCATGGACTCTGCTGTACACTGCAGAGATTTGTTTTGAGTCCACATTGCTGCTAGCACCACCCAGAGCACAGCAATAGCAAAATTACTCTACAGCAGAATCAAGAAATGTTTTTTTTTCAGGCCCGCAATCCCTTTTCCAGTTTGTTGAGACCAACAGAGCTTATCCTTCCTCAAGAAAGAGCTCGGAATGTTTGACATGTCTTTTCCAAAAGCAGAACATGAGGCAAATGATAGCAATATACTTCCAATTATTGTAGGGCTCCGCACACCGGCGATGCCCCAAGGGTTCCTGCTGTTGTTGCTGTTGTTGTTGTTGTTGCTGCTGCTGTTGTTGCTGCTGTTGTGTTGTTGCTGCTGTTGCTCTTGCTGGTGCTGGTTGGCATCTGACCGCACATCTTTCATTCAAATTACCTCGCTCAACATAATTGAATATGAATGTCTGGGACTTCTTGATAGTGAATCAGGCCTACACTGGGGCAGACAACTCGCGCTCTGTCAACCTCAGCTTCATGCGGATTTTGAGGGTGTTGCGTTCGGGACTCTGAATTCTTTGAGCTTCCCGATTCAGTGCTCAGCCACGGTTCTGAAATCTTGGCGTTGGAGGTTTGGTTCGGATTGTCCGGCTGGCCTTCTGGACATGTTTTAGATGTTTTAGGAAGGAGAAATGAGTGAAATGAGTAGCTGAAAAGGTTAAGCTTGGCTGTTCTACAGGTGAACACTGGTCTTATCTGGTCTTCATGCTGCATCAGAAATGTCCAATTGTGCCAGGTTAGAGTCTTACGCCTTATCCGTGAACTCAGGACATCATTTTTTTTTCATTTTTCGATGTTGATGATACGGAAGCAACAGATAGGAATATAAATCTAGGATAATCTAGGTGACTCTGAGACTGGCTTGAATCGTTGCTGCATCATGAAGGACCTTGGTGCAATCGATTGCCTCAACGTACCTTGCTAGTGAGAAGTCAATGTTTCTCTGCATTTGTTCGAAGATGGCATGAACCGGTCTGAACTCACGCACATTAAGGATGACATCATTGCTGTGGACAGTTGTCTTGCTTCTTTTGTTGCCGGCATCTCAGCAGAAGGTGCTCTCTTGGTGAACTCTCTTGGTGAACGTTTAACGTTCAACGGGTTCAACAGCTGAGGATTTTCGTTGTGGGCATTTGCTTCACACAAGTTGTCGCCGACGTCGCTGCCGAGTCGTTGGGAAGCCCCAGCTCCGTCAGCTCCGTCAGCTCCCGAGTGAGCTCCCGAGTGACTTGACGTCTGAGGCCGCAGCTCTTGCAGGAGGGAACGGACACCTTCGAGCCGGAAGCCACAGCCAGAAGAAGTTGATCAAGTTCAGAAAAAATTGACCAAATTGAATGGAAGATACCAGAAGCAGAAGCCAAAATGAGTCGATCTTATCCAATGTTCATTAATGCCTGTTAATGTTATTTAATGTTCATCCATTTTCATCCATTTCCCCATTTTGGAGCTGTGGGCTTTCATCATTTTCACCCCAGGTTCTACGGATCGCTCATGAGATCAGCGCTGCCCTGAGATGTTGCTGAAGCCACTTGTGCATCTTTGATAATGTTTGTCAAACGTTTGTGCTCTTTTGCTAGGTCATGTCGCTCTACCAATCAATCACAAGCGGAGCCCTGTGCTAAGAGTTCGCACTCACAAACCTTCCCAAACCTTCGTGTCAGACCTGAATCAGACCTGGACGTCTTAAATGTATTTAAATGTCGGATCCAGCCACTCTGACAATGGAAACCGGGATCAAGTGATCAATGTCAATGAATGGAACGATGGAATGGTTCATTTGGAGAGTTGCCATGACGCGTGAGGTCAGCTGGAGGGATGCATCACTGCCGTTAGTAGATCTCTGAGAAGTAAAACACACACGCGGTTGGTGAATTGTAGGCTGTGGCTGTACTATGCTGTGGTATTGTAAGTCTGCTTGTCGAGGAGAGACATTCAGCAGTCATGGGTCTCGTCTTTGTGACTTGGATTCGATTCATGCTTTTGGTTCTTTGAATTGACACGGGAATATATCAGACTGCCGTCGTCACAGCCAGGCCGTCTACATTGCATTTGCGGCGCTGGCAATGTCTAGACCCCAGTTGAAGACTGTCTGACCACTTTGGAAGCTTGTGCAAGAAATGAAGCCTTTGAATGCCTTTGAGATCCTTTGAGACTGAAATGCTGAAATGCTTTCAATGATTGAGCATTCGTAGTGGCCGAATGTGAATCTCACATTGATTGCACCTTGATATATCTCAAAAGTGCATACAGATAAACGATTCTGTTATCCAGGCATTCTTGGTACCCCGGCCCACAGTCCCACCCCATTTGGAAGAGCGGGAACATCAATGATTTGGAACTGTACAACACATTCAATCAATTCTATGTCCAAGTGTGTTTGCTTGTTTGGGAAGCCGCAATCCAACATCTTTTGTCAGAATTATCAACTGAGGCTGAACGTGATCACAGGCACCTGGAAATGTAGTGTGTTTAGTTCGGTAGGGCGATAGTTTCGCGTGCCCATTTGGACAGCAGTTGTTTGGCTTCCAGGCGTCTTTGTCGAGTCTGCCATGGCAAGCGCACGGGACCTCCGACAATAGATGTATTATTAAATACTGTATTATATGATGTATTGCACTTTTGACCCTGCGAACGATCCGTGCTTTCCGTCAAAGTCGTGTTTTTCCGCTTCCTTCCGGCGAGGAGGAAAACACAGTCACAGTCGTGTCGGACTTAGACCAACCTGCTCTTTCAGGCCTATCTTGTATTAACAAGCGCTCTTGCATACTCTTGCACGCATGTCATTCTGTGCAGACCATTCCCCTTGTCGTGCTGGCACAGTTGAGCTGTCAAAAGGAGTAGTATCATATAATTACAAAGTGGAGGGGTGGCATTTGTTTTTTTTGGCTTCTGGCTTTTGGCTTTTGAAGAAAAACTGAGGGAAACGCTAGAAAATTTTTGAAAACTATGGAAAACTGATGGAACGCGCTAGAAAATCATAGAGAACTATGGAAAATGGAAGAAAAACGCTGGAAAACTAGCGAAAACAATTGGAAAATTGATGAAGACTGCTGGAAAAGCAATGAAAAAGCAAGGAACCCAACCCCGAACCAAAAAAAACAACAAAAAAAAATGCCAACTTAATTCCGCGCCCATTACATATAATTACGTCATTATACGGTTATATGATATATCGTCTTATTTTCTGACATTTGTTTCTCATTAACCAATTCCAGCCACCTTGCTGTACAGTGGTTTTGAGCCGGGATCTCTAGGTGAGCCGCATGCGAGAGATTGTGGAACAGATGAACATTAACGAGCCTGGTACCAAAGAGTTGACGTTGAATCCTCTGAATTGGAACTGCGCCAGAATGGATATGGGTTTACTGTTTACTATACTTAACTCCCAAATCCATGGTATATACACTGGTTTATATATATAATTATATATATATAATGTATTGGCTTTATATGAGTTATGGTTTTATCATGTTTTATCATCATCATTTTCCCTAGGAACGTTGTGAAAAAAAGGGGGGGGGTTCGATTCGCCAAGGTCTGGGCAGATGACATGGGAGCAGTTTGAAGGGCAGCTGGACAATCCTGTGATGGAGGCCACGAACCGAACCCGTCAACGACAGTCGGGTGATGATCGTTTGCAATATCATATGATTCATATGTAATATCGGTTAGTATATGCACAGATAAGGACAGCATTTACAAAGTAAGATATATTATAAGATGATGTAAATTCATGTAAGACCTATTGAATCTATTGTTACAGTCTATTTCATTCTAAATTGATATATATATATCACATATATATTACACACACACACTATTGCATACTTACATGGCTTGCATAGATCCCAAACTTGTTCAGACTTTTCTGTAATTCGATGCTGAGAAGGCGGTTTCCGCACACTACTTACGGTAATATTGTTGCATCATGTTGCATCATCGCCAGGCATATTTCAAGTCCATTGACCTTAGCGTGACAGAAGCACGCAGCGGGCTCCTCAGTGAATGCGAATGCCATGGCCGTTTGGGCCGCTTTAGCCACGAGAGCTTGCAGCTGTCATCATGTCTGCTGTTCACGGTTCACATGATCCTGGCTTCTTGATTTGCTCCCGCAGATTTGAGCCAGACCATGCTTAGAAACGTCAGAGGCAACACATCCATCACGTCTTACGAAACAGGGAATTTTGTTAATAGCGGAGCTTGGCTACACAAAGTAAGACTGCCTTGTTTGAACTTGAACTCATGATTCATGAGATTCACCTTTCTTTTGGTTGATGCTTCCCGTGTCTTCTTGTGCTTCATGGAAGCTTCTGCGCTGGTGATATGGCTGCATGGATTGCAACTGAGATGAGATTATTTGCTCAACGATTCACGCAAATTCGCCCAGCAATCTGTTTGTCATGTCAACAATCTTCAAAGAATGCCAACCTCTGCAGAGGCAATCCTGTGCTTGTCACATCCAGCAGCTACTTATCGCAACCAGGAGAGGTTGGCTGCCACTGATTTTCCCAACAATTTTGCTGAGCTACGTTGGTGCGAGGATTCGGTACCATTTCCCCTGGGTCAAATGGCTGTTGCCAGAATCAGCTCCTTGACTCAGACCTTGGTCGATGTCATCCATGGATCTTGCAACAAAAATGTTGATCTATTTAAGGATTTTGGATCCGTTTGGTTCTTCCTGCAACAGTCAATTTGTGAGACGCCTGCGAACGGGCATACCTATTCCAATTTCAAGGAGATTGGAGAATTGACGATGCTTCCTCAAAAGAGACTCAAGCGAATCTTGGATACGCAAGAGTTTCATATCATTTTGATTCAACTTGTTAGTTGTGGCTTAGTTGTTTCCAAATACCTCAAACTCCTTTCCCTCGCACCCCTCTTCCTACTTCCTGGCAACTTTTTTCCAAGGTTGGTTCGATTTGCATCGACAGCCTATCATTGACGGAGAGGAACATGCGGGCATGCAGGAGGCTATCGACCGTTCCTCGTCCAGTACTAAAGGCATCGGCCAGTATTTGCAGAAACTACTTGAAACAGTTGAAACATGGTGAAAGGGAAGTTGAATCCAATACCAGTAATTTTTCTTGCTCTTTGCAATTCAGAGATGAGGTATCCACAGCTTGCTACAAGCAGCTGTAGATCGAGGCCATCAGGGGATTGGGCTAAGCTAAGCATGGCGTTTGCTCTTGGTGCCAAGCATGGCGTTTGCTCCTTGAAGCAGGTGTCTTTTGAAGCGCTACAATTGCCCATGGCGATTCTACAGAATAAACAATGACATTTCCTGTAAAAAATCTAAAAAGGCTCTGCAATGTATTGATTGCATTTCGTATGCAACTCTATGTCATGTATAGTACCTGGATAATCTGTCGAGGAGATTGGATCCTCACATATCCTCACTGTTAAGTAGACAGTATATGCAATACGAGCTGCTTCTGCCAGCTTTCCTCAAAATCTGACAGCTTTGCATCCTGGCAGGATTTCCTCCGGAGCGCATTGTACTCTGCGGTTTCAGCCAAGGCACCTGAAATATCCAGATTTGCCTTTGTGTTTCCCCGGCGTTCACGAAGTCATTGCTTTATTATTCTCTATCTATAATTGCTTTATTGTCTCTCGACAATCGACATTTGCGGTGAGGGAGTCCACTTTTCACGTCAGCCGTGCAGAAATCATGCCCTATCCCCACGTCCTTGGGCATCACAGTCTGCCACGTTTACGCCAAAGAAGATACTGGATCTATGATCTATGTAGAAAGTACCAAAGTTGACATGCTCACACTCAAGCAGCCTCCTCAAGCCACCAGGAGGCACCACAACAGCCCTGAGCCCTCCATAGCTTTGAACAATACTGCCAATTGAAGTCCTTCTTCTCGATATTTTAAAAAACCCCACTTAACATCCTGTTTCTAACAAAACTCCATTCATTTCCTAACAAGCCACTGAGGACTCAACACTGCATGATATTCCTGTGTGTCTCCATTTTTTCACTCACTGTTCGCCCTGCTTTCTTTTTTACATTTGATGTGGCAGGAGGAGCGTTGGCGTTGCAAGCTGGCCTCTCCTTCCCTCACACTTTGGCTGGCATTTGTTCTGTCGCTGGATGGCTATCTTCAGGGATGCCGGCAGCTGAGGCAGCTGAAAGGTGGGAGATGCCCATTTTGATGTGCCATGGATTTGATGATTCCATGGTTCCCATTGAAGTGGCTCGAAGCAGCTGCGCCTTGGACTTGAACTTGACATAACTTGATCCATCTTGATCCATCTTGATCCTATCAGCACAGCTTTGGACAATTCTGATCAATTCTGGTGCAGCTGAGGCAAAGCCTTGGCAGCTTTGGGCTACAAGAAGGTGAATTTGATTACTTTCAAAGGATTGAGACATCAGTTGAGCACCTTGCAATTTGAAGACATCATGGACTTCTATCGGCAGCTGCTTCCACAAAGACTGGAAGAACCCTGCCCAGTAGTCTCGAAACTTGGTAAATGGAAAACCTTGGCAGGAAGGAGGGCATTGGATTGATTTCCTTTGATGGATTGATGGCGAGTGAAAGTACCAGACTGCCCTCGCAAGAGCGAACCACAGTCCGAAAAAGACATTTGATTCGAAATTGGATGCAATTGGAACAAGTCGGACCATGTGGTTTTCATTCTGTTTCCTGTGAAGAGTTCGAGGATTCCGCGGCCAACTGGGTGCATTGTTTGGATGCACGATGCTAGCATTGCCGGAGATGTAGACGAGCACATTTTAGTTGGAAGGCTCGGGTATTCTGCGATGTTTAGGTTTGGGAGTTTGCTCAAAGCCACATAGCTTGATCCAGGCTGCATCAGTGCCTGCCTGATGTGCAATTGATTCTTCAACGGGTGCCTCCATGCCGCGAGGTGCGAAGGATTGCGAAGGGGCAAAGCCCGTGTTGAAGTACTGGGAATATCTGTGAATGCAAGAGTCATGAACCCCACCTCCTTTGATTTTGTTTGCAGCACCCAAAGCCACCGAATATCACGACATCAATGAGTTGATGACATTGATGACATGTGATGATTCTTTCTGAAGATTCCACCGGCTCTCTTGTGATCTCACCTTCTCAACAAACTTGGTGCAGGGCAAGAGCTTTGGAAGGACATTGCTGGATGAAATCACAGAGCAACTCCGAAAGGCACACCGCTTGTTCTATGCGTGTGGTTTGTATTTTGGTGTAGTGGGCGGCCTTAAGAGATTTATATAGAGTTGGGAAATCTTCCGGAAGGTTTTCACATGTTTTCACCTACTAGGGACTACTCCATTTGCCAAGTGTAGCTCTCCAAATCTTTTTCTTGAAGCCGCTATTGCAAAGTGGTCCATCAGCCATCGCATCCTGCAGGCCAGCGCGGGAGGATGGCCATTGTCCTCGGTGATTCTGGGTGGTTTCGGTGCCGGTGGCACTGCTGCGCTGCTTGGATTGCTCTTCCCACAGCTTGCTGGGCTTGTGTCCCTTGGATAGTCTGAAACACAGGGCTGGTTGTAGCATGTCGAGACATGCTGAGAACAAACAGATATTGTATGATATTGTATGGATAGTCATGGATAGTCCAGATAACTCACATTACTGCAGGGAATCGTCGGTAGCATCCTTAAATATCCTTAAATGATTTATTGACTGCCACAATGATAGGCGCAGCAGGGCGCAGCACACCAGATCTGATTGTCATCGCTTTTGTCGTCGTCTTGTTAAGGTCATGTTCAGGTTTCCTGGCAGATTGCTTCCCTGAGCAACAAGTCGGGTAGCCCAACACGTGCTGTCCCCATTGCTGTCCCCTTTCTTGCAAGTGCTCCATTGGACCATTATCGGACTATTATTGGATCATGTCACCATGTCCTGAAGGCTGAGTCTGGAAGTGACCAGCTCATCCTCTTGACGCATGGAGTGGAGGATGGGGGATCATGACCCAGTGGAACAGTTTTGCACTTCCTTTGCTTCTAAGATTTCTGTGACACCGTTACCTTGGCAAATGCAACAGAGGACAAGATCGTTCCAATCGCTTCAGCTCGACAACAACGAGAAGCTCTAGGCTCTTATGGTAAGTGATTTTGCAAGAGGTTTTCGTGGGTTCATTCGCGTCTGAAGCACGAGCACCATGTTTCTGCAAGCATTGAACTACAAAGTGTGTATGATCTGCCAGCATCCTGTTTCTACAGGATTCTGTTTATCTTTCTTCCATGTTTTCCTATAGTTTTTGAGTTTTCCTGCTCTAGGCTCTTATGGTTATCGAGGAGAGTCTCAGCAAAGTTGGCAGTTGGCAACAATGCAATTTCGATGTCTTTCAAGACTTGCAAGAAGAGGTAACATGGGTATTACATCGCTTCCCATGGTATTACTATTATATACTTAACTTGATATGAACACATCTGGAAACTTCCGAAGTTTGCGGATCTTTGCGGTGGAGCCTTAAGGTGTCCTTCAGCGCCTTTCAAGATCTGGGGCATCATTTCTCTGTCGAAGTTTGGGACAATGTCATTGAATTCGCAGAGATCGCCTTGGATCGCGCGCTTGATGAATGATGAAAACAATGATGCCAATGCGCATCAAGTGGGCACTGGGGACTGCATTCTTTCCCGTGCCAGTTGGTTTAGCTTCAGTGATTGACTCCCTATCCTGTTCAAAGACAAGCAAAACGCTTGAAGATGGGATGGGGATTCATTGCACAGGAAAATCAAATACTACAGGATCCCTACACCGACGGCCGACGGGGCCTTCCATTCCTTATTGAAATTGACCAGCGCTTGGGGCTTCGTGTACATGACATCATTCTGTGCAAAGGCCTCTTTCTGCTGTTGGACATTGATGATCAAGGTGCCAATGATCTTGTTATGGTTTCTGTGTTCAGCTGGCATTGCCACTTAAGTATACTTAAGTCATGGTGTTGAAACCTTTCCCTGTTGCTATTTCCCCTTCTTCCTCCTCTTCTTCTTCTCCTCCTTCTTCTTCTTCTTGGTCTTGTCTCCTCCGACGGCATCCTGTTGCTATTTCAACTTCAACTGCGCGATGAAAGGATTCATCGACGTGGAGGAGTTTATAGCTGGGTGTTGCAGAATTCATGGCCCAGCCAAGGCACCATTGCAGCCATTTGCAAACTGAAACTGACCTGTATTGAATCAAAAACATGTTTTTAGTATCATATATAATGCAACAACATATTTTGCATATGAACGCACTTTCTGCAATGCATATATGAGGTGGACATGGATTTTGCATAGGTCAGCCATCGCTAGCATGTCGACAGGCTATCGATCTGACGACTTTGATGTGCCAGGCTTTTGACACTGTGCTTGCATGGCTGGAACATCCTGGAACATTTGTCGATCCAAAATTCATGTCGTTGACGGGTCCTGCATCTCACAGGTTCGGAAGTTGCATATGGAGCTCCGTGACCATGCGCAGTGGGTTGTGGACTGATGCTGATATGCCTGCCCATGTGTGCAGATATTCTGCTGATCACTGTTGGTGCTTCCTTCATCAAAGGCAGTCAGCAGATCAATCCAGAGGTAGAGACTCATTCTGCTCGTTGCAGGAATGCCTGTCAACAGCTGGATTTGCAACTCCGGCCAGATTTCTACTCGCAGTCAGGCCAAGATTCAAGATTTGCTTACCCTTTCTTGCAAAAAGATGACAGTTCAGAATCCTAACTTAGCAATTTTTGTTTTATTAAAGTCATGTTTTCTTAGATGCGAGATTTCAGAGGCCTGTAGCGATCACATAATGCTTCCTTGGAGAAACTGCTTCCCTACATTCTATGCGGTGCGATGTGGTGCATGCCGTTCCGAGGTGAATAGTATGTACGGAGGCAAAGGCTTAAGGGAGCGCACAGTGCTTGAACCATTGCGCCACACGTGGGATGCACACCCGGCTATCGGTTTCTGGCGCCCTGACAGGCTCACCCAAAAACCGCAGGCACGGCCAGACGGCCAGACTTTCAAATGTGTAAAGTGCTCCTAAATGCTGAGATCTGCGAAGCCATGCAATGCTGAGCTTTTCCAACTTCAGGGCACCCAGCTTCGGTTTGACGGCACACCCAGAGAATGCCATGGAGGCCATTTCACATCATTTCGCTTTGCCGCTTTGCCTTTGCAATTTGAATCTGCTTGCGGAGCAGCGTGAGCACCTGTTTTTCTTGGGCTAAAAGAAGCCTACGGCAGGAAAGTTGTTGTCGACCTACCGCAGGTATGTCTGCATGTCATGTAGTGTACAGATACTACACTTGTTCATAGCCAAAAGGTCAGCTTTGAAAATCCCTTATGCACTCCCCCTTTGGCACGCTGCCAAACCTGTACTGGAGGGTGCACTTTTCAACTGCCTAGAGGCTTTGCTCTTGTCTGATGGCGCAAAACGCCTAGTGGAGTAGCACCTTTAGTGCACTCACTTCCCTACGGCTACCATCAGATTTGGGTCGTAAAGACAAGACCCCTTGCACGCCTAGTGGCCTTAAACACTAGGCCTTGGAAAAATTGCTACGGCCAGTCAGGCCCAAAGCTTCTCTCAGCTGTGCTCTTCATGGGCGAACTCCTCTTCCGGGTCATAGTCCGGAGCGCCCTCTTCTTCTCCATGGCGTTCTTCTTCTCCATCATTCGCCAGGCCATTGCCGTCGTGCGTGCCCTCTGCTCGGCCCACAGCTTCATGGCCTGCTTCTTCATGGCCATCAGTTTCATGGCCTGCTTCGTCATGGCCATCAGTTTCATGGCCACCAAGGTCGTCCTCAGGGATCACCTCGAGCTCCACCTCGACGTAGTCCTCTTCATCACCTTGGTCTTCTTCTTCTTCAATCTCCTCTTCATAGTCTTCTTCTTCAGGGTCTGCTTCGGGGTCAGATCCCTCATCATCTGCAGCTGCATCTGCATGAGCTCGGCTTGTCTTGCCTTTGCCCTTGGTCCGCAGGAAGTCGCGGTAGACCTCCAACCCCAGATTGGCGGCTCCTCTTCCCACTGGGGCTGCGCTTGAGCTCGAAGGTGCTGCGCTGGAGCTTGAAGCGCCCGTTGGCGGGTGTAGGATGGCATCTGCATCCAGGTACTGGTTCACCGCCACGGCTGCCTCCTCATAAGCTGCTTCTGCCCCCTCGCTGCCATTCCCATGGGTGGCCACGGCGTTTTCCGCTCGCCGTACCGCAGCGGAGGCCCGGCTCAGCGACTGCGCCAGTTGCAGTTCGGCCGCTGGATTTGCGCCCTTGCCCTGCAGGACGATGCGGCCCCCACTGCCTTTGCCCCCTTGGTTGGAGACGCGAAGTGCCCTTGGCTGCTTTCCCTTCGCATAGATGCGCTGCCATCCCGTCGTAGGGCTCGTCACGGAGTGGGTTATTGTGGAATCCTCACCCCTGGTGCCCTTGCCACGACGCTCCGGCCACCATCTGACCGTGTGGCCACGCCCCTTTCGGAGCTTCTGGGGCTCCCATGCAGAGCTCTTGCCGACCTGGAACTTGTTTTTCTTTCCAGTCAGCTCATCGGATCTTCTTTTCATCCGATACATGAACTCCTGGGTGGCCGTCCCCTCCACAGAGTCCTCCTCATCGTCTTCGGCTTCAGGCTCAGGGCTTGCCCGGTCGTTGCGCCGTGGGTCATCTCTGTCCCCAGGGCCATCTCCACCGCCGGCACCACTCGCAGCCATCGCCCCATGTTGAGGGTCCCGCCGAAGTTGAGGACGAGCTTTAGGGCGTAAAGCCGTCTGCTCGTTTTGATCCCTGTTGGTTTCATCATACTGCACATCCTCCAGGATCTCAGCCTCTGATGTGCTCGACAGGGTTCTCGACGGTGAAGGCACCCTTGGTGTTGATGGCGGAGTTCCCCCACATATTGGTCCAGCTCCAGCCAACCTGAGAATTCTCTGTAGGAGAGATTCTTCGGCACCTTCTCCTCCACCTTGTCCCTGTTGTTGTTCCGGTTGTGGTGGAGGAACTTCTCGTCGAGGCGGACCTGCCGTCCTTGTTGGTGGTGGTGTCGGCATTCCAGCTTTTGCCCTTGACTTCGCCATGGCCATCGCCAAGTCATGCCGAACCACATCTCCCGGTGTGCGAAGATCCACTTCAGGGCCGCCACGCTGTCGTTCCAACCATGCCGTCGCTTCTGCCAGTTCTTCAGGAGACCTATATCTCACTGGCCCAAGATCCAGCGACATGCTTTGTTGCGCTGGTGCTTGCCCTTGTAGTCCTGGATGAAAGCCTTGAGGTCCTCTTGGAGGTCCTTGGTGTTGTCGCCCTCCACATCCAGGTGCAAACCATTGTTGTCCGTGAGGTGCTTGTGGTCCATGGTGACCTTGTTGCACCCCTTGCCAACGAAAGCCAGGACAACATCCACCTCTCCAAACTCCAGCATATCCCTGCGGAGGTGGTGCCGGCAAATCCGGCTGTGGCGGTTGCATCCCGTGCTTTGGGTCCTTTTGGACCGTTTTGGCCCTTTTGTCTTGCTGCTGCTCTTCATCCTTGTTGGGCATCTCACACTGCCATGGAGGTGCTGGTGGCAACTTTTTCATCATCTGTTGCATCTGCGCCCACTCCTCATCTGTAAGCGGTCCAGATGCCGATGTCGTTGTGCTCCTCAGAACTGCTTCTCTGGTTTCACCTCGTTCTTGTTGTAGAGCTCTGCGGGCAATTTCTCGCTCCAGCCATGACCTCCGCAGTGCTGCTTGGCGCAAGTTCTCATTCTTCTCCTTGCGCTCTTTGTCCCATTCCTCGTAAGAGAGGATTCTGCGGCCTGCTGCTTTTGCCTCCGCAAACTGCCTTTTCGTCTCCTCCTCGGCAGCTTTCCAATCCACCGAAGATGGTGACGGCGTCCTTGGCTGAGGTTCCTTGGGCTCCTCAGCTTTTACTTCCTCAGGTTTTTTGTCTTCCTGAGGTTCTTCTGACGCTGGTAGTTCTTGTTGTCCCGAAGGTTCTGCAGCTTCTTGCCGTCTTCGTCTTTGTTGTTGGAGAAGTCGAAGGCGAGCCATTCTTTCATTTCGGACCCTTCTGGCACTTTGCATCTCCTGGATGTCTTTCTCCAACTGCGTCACTTTCTTTTTCACCCGTACCCTTCGGTACTTCTTCATTTTTGGCCCCTCTTGTTCCTGGGGCTCATCTCTTTCAACTTCTTCTTGATGTTCAGCATCTGCAACCTCTTCTGGATGCGCGGCTTCTTCTGGGCGTTCGGCGTCTCCTGGGTGTAGTTCATCATCCAGCATGATGACCCTTCTGACGCCCTCCTCCTTTTCTTCAGGCGTCCGTGAGGCCGGTCTCAAGGTTGCCCGCGAAGCCGGTTTGAGGCTTATTCTTTTTGGCTTCGGTTTCCCCGGGCATCTTTCAAACAATTTGCCAGGGACATCGCGGTCTATTCGATCATCACGATCTTCTTGTCGACCACGATCACCTTGATCTTCTCCAGGTTCACCGTGGCCACTTCGATCTTCACGATCTTCTTGCCAACCACGGTCACCTCGGTCTTCTCCACCATCGCTCATCACCGCAAAGAAGCGCAGAGCAGGTGGAGGTTGTCCGTCTATGTTTGAACCAGGCCGCAACAAAGTCAAAACTGCAGCCCGTTCACCATCAAAACTTTGCAAATCACCAGCAACATGTCCCAACGAAGTTCCCTTTGTTGTAGTACTCATGTTTTGGGTTTCTAACGACATAGTGCTTCTTTTTGGGTAACCCTTTCTGTTTGGGGACATTTTTTGGATTACTGGCGCAACCCCGGAACCCTTACCTTTTCCACTCCAGCTGCTGTCCACAAGTCGGTCTTGTTTGACCCTTTTGGTCCTCTTTTTGATCAAGCCCTTCGGGATGTCCATCAAATCCAAGCCCATCTCCCCCTCATCCGCGACCAGTCGTGTCGATGCCGAAGTCACCGACGATCCCATGGCTCCATCAGCGGATGAAAAAAGAGACATTGCCCGAAGTTGTGGTCCTTGACCTTGACCACCAGGATCATCATCTTCGACCAACTCAAAGCTGCCATCACCTTCAGCATCCTCATCCAGCTGCGTAGTTGCCACCGGTTGAGTGCTGCTCTGGCTTGGCGGAGCAAGTTGTTGAGGTTCTTCTGAGGGTCGGTCACTTCCAGGTTGTTCTCCTTGCAGAGATCCTTGAAGTGGCCGTTGTGGGTATCCTTGTTGCCCCGTTGAACTGCTGGAAGAAGCCCCATGCTGTTGCTGTTGTTCACGTTGAACAGCTTGGTGAACGCTCCCCCGTTCAGCTTCAACTGCACGTCGGAAGGCTTCTGCACGTTGTTTTGGTTGTGCTTCTTCTGGCCTTCTCGTTGGTCTTACCTTAGGCAATGCTGCCTTAGGCATCTCCGCTTGTTGTTTTGGTTGGGCCGCTGTCGGCCTTCTCTTTGGTTTTGCCTTAGGCGGTGCCGCCTTAGGCGCATGTTGCTGCATCCATTGTACTGGAGGAGCTTTGTAGTTGGGAGGTACCTGTCCAAGTTGCCGTAAATAGGCATTGCCATGAGGGTCTCCATGTGGAAATGGCACACCAGGATCCGTCTCTGACTCCACATCCTCTATGGGATCATCAGGATCTGCTTCATAGCGAATGGCGCTCACCCTCGGCACCTCATGCACTGATTGCAACCTTCCAGTCACATGCACTGATTGCTCCTGCAGAGCACCTTTTGGTGGCCTTGACGACTCCACCCCATTGCTAGCACATGGTCGCGCCCGATCCGTGGATAAACATCCAGGGACGTAAGCTACTCCCCCATACCCTGGAAAGAAGCTCTGTGAGCCATTACACCCAAGATTTTCTTTTGAATCTTCTGCCGTGCTGGCTCGGCTTTGTGGATGGGGTGGATGTGCCGCTTCATCCAAATTCCCTTTTGGGGGTTGGCCACTCTTGTGGTCCTTCTGCGGTCTTTTTGCCAGTCTTGTGGTCATCAGACTCTTTTCTTCCTTTTTTCTCGTTTCATTCAGCTGAGGTTCAGACGCCTCAGCAAGATTTTCAACCCCTGGTAGTAGGTCTCCTCCATGATGTAGGTCGAAACCTTCTTGTTCATATTGAACTCCATGCCGTTGGCGGTACAAAGACACTGCCACCATAGCCAAGCCACCAAGCACCAGTGGCTCTGAGTCCATCAAAGCTCCAACCCCCATGACTGCAGCTCCCACGCCCTCCAACGCTGTGTTGAAGCTAGTTGATGCCGTAGTTGAGCTCGTCCATGAAGGGCCCATCACCTTGGAAACTGAAACCTCTTCATCTTCTGCCATTCCAATCAACCCCAAAAAACGGGTGAATGCTTGTCCTTGGAGTGGCTTTGTCAAACCATCGGCTCCCAGTTCCAAGCCCGAGCAGTGCGACACCGTCCATGGTTCTTCAGGGTCTTGCACCACTTCTCGCAACTTGGCCGACCGAAGTCTCAGATGTCTTGTCCTCCAAGCTCCTGTGTCGGAGGTAAGTTGGCTGATGCCAGACTTGCTGTCACCTTGCATGTGCTTTTTCACTCCCCCGTACCCAAGAACTTCCAGAAGAGCTCCTGTTGATTCCCCATTCTGGTACGCCTCGTTGTACGCCAAGAGCTCTGCCTCCGCGGTGCTCTGGGTGATGAAAGGCTGCCTTGTTGAAGCCCACATGATAGGGTTCCCGCCATGGGTCATCATGATTCCCTGCACTGAGCGGTATCCTTCATGAGGTGGTCCAAAACTTGCATCCACCATCACTTCCAAAACATCGATTGGGCCACCACCCTTGTACTGGAGCTTCTTTGATGCACTTCCGCAAAGGTACTTCAGGCATTGCTGTCCAACTTCCACCACGTAGCCAGGCCTTCTGTGGAGCAGCCTTGACATGACCCCCACCGTGTACGCCACATCTGGTCGTGTCCTTGTAGTGAGCCACATCAACTCCCCGCACAACTGCTGGGCTGCTCGCAGGACTGGCCCTTGGAGGTTCTCAGCAGGCTCATCTGGTCCTTCTTCAACCTTTGGGCACGGGACCCCTGCTGTTTGTTTGATGTTGTGCTTGTCCATGAGGTCGCGGATGTATTTCTCTTGTCCCAGCGCATAGCCCTGGTCGGTCTTCGAGATTTCATAGCCACAAAATGTGACCGTTTTCTCCCCCGTGACCCATTCCGGCATTGCCAGTGTGAACCTCTCCTCCAAGGCCTTCAAGGTCTCCTCGAGGATGTTGTCCGGGGCCACGAGCAAGAGATCATCCACATAAACCCCCATATTGCCAATGACGAACCACTTCTCGCCATTGGAAGTCTTTTCCATTTCTTCAATTGACCACACATGTGGCTCCGGTGTTGGAGCCAGGCGTCGATGTTGACCAGTTTCACCCTTCCAGCTAATGGTCTTGCACGTAGCGTCCCTGTAGACTGCCCAGTCCTTAGGACTTTCCACCAGCCCATAGAGCGCACCCTTGACGAGCCACCATTCTTGGCCACAGACCTGTGCCTCTTTGGTGACCGCCGGTGGTGTGACCAACGTCAATTTGCCCTTTTCTTCACGTCGTGGTGCTTGAAGAAATGCTGTTTTCACATCCACTGTTGCACAGCCCCATTCATTCTGGGCGGCTTTTGACACCAGTGACCTTGTACACACCGTGCAAAGTCCACCTGCTGCCACTTCTGCATCTTCATTCTTTGAAGCCTGATTGCCACATGCCACCAACCTTGCTTTTCTCTTGAAAGGCGGCTTGATTGTTGCCACAAGCTTCCCAGGGATCACCTCGATGTCATGAGTTCTTTGAAGCTCCTGGTACTGCTCCCTGTTGATCGGTTCGATGGCCTTGTGCTTCAAGAGGGACTCATACTCCGACTTGATTGGCTCTTTCCATTCTTCAAGTTCTCGTCGAACCTCATCCAGGGTCAAGGTTTTTGTCACCAGGGTCTCCTGCTCTTTGACCATTGGCTCCAGCTTTGCCAAGCCACGAAGTGCCCCTTCAAGTCTTTGGACTTCATCGTCGATGTCCTTCAAAGTTTCTCCCATCATGTCATAGTCTCCAACTTGGGTTTCTTCTCTCCGAAGTCGACATAGCTCATGATGTTGAAGAAGACAAAGTTGTTGAAGGTGATCCAAGTACCTTCGAATCTCCGGTTTTTGAAGTTGTTGATCGCCTGAAAGTTCATGATCCACCACCGAATCCAGTCCACTCCCCCCTGTTGTGGTCCACAGCAGCTTTGAAACGCTGGGAGGTAGGAGGTCCACATGCTGTTTTCCTTGAAGCCGTCGAGGTCGACTCCCGTCAGCCAAGCGAAGCTCCCCCGGGGTTGGCACCACTGGTTGTCTTGGATTCATGACATGTACTTGAACTTCGGCACCACCTTGGTCAGCATGAAGTTCTTCTACCACATGGTCAGGGCAGATTTCCATGGGCTCCTCCACATCATCTTGAAGATGGTCATCAGCCTCGTCTTCTGGGAGGAACGACGGCGCATAGTCGTCCGCCTCTGGCTCCGGCAGCTGTGGAAGGAGTGGTGGTAGTGTCCCTGGGACAACCACCACTGTCGACCTCATGAACTTGCCCGAGCTCAGGGATTGGATGTAGTACCCCTTTGATGTGGTGCTCATCCCCATCGCTGGCCCCAAGACCCGGATCTTCTCAAAAGGGTGGTCCCAGTCTCGTCGGTGCCATCGCTTGAGCTTTGCATAGCATTCCGTGCCAAACGGTATCAGTGGCGGCAGAGTGATGCCCATTGAGGCCAGTTGATCCCTCTGTCGTTGTTCCACCGTATGCCGCAAGGCCAAAGGCCACCAATTGGCTTCCAGTCCAGCTGCACGAAGTTGCACCCTTGTCTGTGCCTGGATGATGCCCAACTCGGACTCACACCGCCCATTTCCTGCTGATTCATCGCCAGCAGTACTGGTTTGCAGGATGTCCCGTTGTGTGCACCAATCTCGAAGCTTGACACCTGTGAACTCCCGTGCTCGATCACTGTGAAGTCGAAGCACCGGCAGTTGAAGTGTCCTCAGGCGCATGTACACCTCTTGCACAGCTCGAACCACCTCTCTGGAATGCCTGCTTTGCATTGGCACCGCAAACGTGAGGTTGCGGACCTCCACATCTTGAAGTTCAGCGATCTTCTCTTTCCAGAACTGATCCTTCACATCCCACCAACGGATTTCAGCTGCCGTCAGTTCTTCATGTCGATGTGGAACAATTCCCCATAGATCATCTTCATCTTCTTGATCTTCATCTTTCTTTTTGGCAGCGTCTTTTTCCTCCTCTGGCTTTTTCACTTGGTCTTTACCTGGTTGTGGAGCTTGAACTTGCTCTCCTTGTTGGGGGTCTTCTTGTTCAAGATCTTGTGGTGCCACAGCACGTGCCAAGTTCTCTTCCAGCTCCTTTTCACATTGTTCCAGGAGATCATCTCGATCCAAAGGACTGCCTTCAGGAGGTTGTAGGCGACGCTTTTCACCACCTGCGACTTGTTGCAAACCTTCTGGAAGTGGAAAGCTGTCTTGCACAGGGACCGTGTACACCGCCACCATAAAGTAGGTCGGCCGTCCCCGCTGGTCAATCCCCTTCTTGTGAGGCCCGCTCAAGTCTATACTCAGAGTATAGGACTCAGGATGTTGTACCCGACGCCTTGGCCGATCTCTCCCTGCACCTTCAAGACAAACTGCACAATCTCGTCGGAAAGGTTTGTGTCCATTTGAAACATGCAGTTGCCACTCTTTGATTTGTCTTTGCTCCACCGCAGACACTGCACATACTGCAGGAGTCTGCGTGTTGACCCTGTTGATGCCCTTCACCAAGAGGTTCTTCAAGCCCGGTGCCCATGACGCCAAAGAGCTCGAAAGTTCCATGCGCTTATTGAGTTCTGAGGGCCATTCCTTGGAAGATCCCCTTGACATCAATCCTTGTAGGTCAAAAAGTTCTTTCATTGATGTCAAAACCGTAGTTGGTTTGTTCGTTTGATGTCCAAGTGCACCTTGATGGAAACTGATCCTTCGCAAGTGGCATTTCTTCACCATCACCTCAGTCTCAGGCCATGCCAGGAAGCTTGGAAAGCCATTCCAACCAGGGATCTTCTCTTTAATGTCCACCGGTGGTTGCTTCCACTGTTCAGGATCTTGTGGTTGTTCCAAGGTGATCTCCAAGTTCTGGTTCGCCTCATAGGCTTGCACTGCCAGCCAGAGCGTCCTCATCCAGAGCAAGTTGTCATTGCAGACCAGCTTGAGCTCCTCTTCCGTGAGGCCATTTCTGCCAAACCGTTCACTGCCATGTCTTGCCCGAACGATCTGTGGTCCATCATCACCTTCAAGAGATCGTAGTCGGCAAACGCTCACAGACCTGCATGGTGGTCCAGCAAGAAGAACATCGATCCTGCCGCTCCTCGCCAGTTGTTCCAGCCACCCATACAAATGGCCATTTCGAAGGTCAGCCCCCTTCGCCAGCTCAATGCAGATGATGACAACACCATTCTTCTCCTGTGCCATCCAGAACTTTGGATCATCTCCTGAAAAGAGATGCACCACCAAGGTTTTCGCACGTTGAACTTTTCGTCGATGATGTCTGTTGAAAACCACTTGGTTCATGTCGACCTCAGCAAAACCTGGAATTTCCTTTGCTAGATCTGCAGGCACCTCAGGAAAAATTGACTTGAGTCTCTTGACTATCTCCACTTCTGGACACGCTTTTGGCAGTTCCAAGTTTGGTCTGATGGCTGCCAGTTTCATCTGTGTCTCCCGTCGTTGATGATCTTCGACCTGTTGAAGGATGTCTACCCCTTCTCGCCGAGGCAACGTTGGACACCCCTGATCGAGCCGCACTGGTAGTTGAGCTCCATCTGGTGAGTTGATCTTACAGCCAGAGCCTGTCCACTTCACCTCATAGCCCAGCCTTGTCAATGCTGCCATAGGTATGATCATCTGGACGTCATGGAGTGTCAACAAAGACCCTGTTACCGCGTCTTGTTTCAGTTCTGCGGTTCCCGACGCCAAAGCGACTTGAACTGGTTCTCCAAGATCCCATTCTTCTCGAGATTTGGCCTTTCTCAAAACGTGAGTGGCCCCACCATCGATCAAAACCCTTTGATTCTTGCCCATGTCAATCTTCCGGAGGTTCACCGTCTTGACATGGCGGTATGTTGTTGAGGAGGATTCCGGGGTTTTAAGAGTCTTTATCAACGATGATACCTCAGTCACCAAAGTCGAAGTCTCCCCCGTACCAGCACCTGATGTTCCTTTTGAGTCAGCTGGTACTTCTTTTCCTCCATCAGTTTCAACTTTCTTCACATTCTTTTGATCATCTTTGGATCCTGCTGAGTTGCCCTTCTGGTCATCTCTGTTGGCTTTGCCACTTTTACCCTTGTAGCCGTAGCTTTTTCCACCCTGTTTTCCAGAGCTTTTTCCATCACCACCACCGGCACCACTCCCCCCGGCTGGAGAACCTTTTGAAGCTCCAGTCGTAGTGTTGCTCTTGTCCTCCTTGGTTGGAGAGTTGTATGGGCAATCCGGTTTCTTGTGGGTGGTCGCGCCACAAGTATAGCAGTGGTATTTGCCATCTTCATGCGCTGGATGTTGGAACTTGCATTGTGCTCCTTGTCGACATCCTTGATCTGACTTCCAGAAGCGGCATACAGGTTGTGCTGGACTACCAGCTTTGTTATCTTTCAGGGTTTTCACTGCAGGGCTTCCTTGACCTTTTCCATGCGTTTCTTGACTACCCATGGCAAGTTCAACTTCTGCTAGAAGCATCTGATGAAGTTGCTTGACCGTGGCAGCTGTGGGCTTTGTGTCAACTTGTGCCCCCATTCGAAAAGCACTGAGGCGGAAGTTCGCCTGAGGATTCCCTTGTAACAACTTTGACATGATCTTATCAAGCGCACCTACCATCAATGTAGGGTCTGGAACTGTTGCACCCAGCTCTTCAGCTCGTGAGTGATGCCGCTGCCACATTCTCAAAGATGTGGAAGCTTCCAGGTACGTTCCAGCAGGTTGTGTTGTTGTGAGAGCTTGCAAAGTGTTTTGTCGTTCACCCAAGCCCCCTGGTTGGTAGACCTTCATCACCTTGAAGATGATCTGAGCAGCCCCAAGCTGGCGATTTGCAATCATCTCAGCAGCCAGTGTCTTTGGAAGGGCCTGCATGAGCAAAGACGTCACCCTCTGCTCCAACCTCGTAAACCCTTTTGGCAATTCCTCAACTGTAGGAGGTTGCACATTGAGTCGAGTGATGGGGTCACTTCCCAACCATTGTTGATAACGTTGAGTGGTCATGGTCACCAAAGTATCCCACCACCACATTGCACGGTGACTGACGTCAGCAATTTGTGGACGGATTTGGGCCATCCAGTCACCAGCTTCAAGACCTTGATTTTTTCCTCCCAATTCCGGGAGCTTCGGCAGAGTGATGGTCACCGGCTTGAGCTCTTCCTCACGAGGCCGATCATCTTGAACTCCACCACCCAAGGAACTTCTTGGGTCACCAATTCCACCTCCTTGATGTTGACCTCCCCCTTGACCAAGATTCCCAAACTGGCCTCCTTGATATCCAAGTTGGTTTCCAGCCATAGACGGATCTTGTTGATGAAGATATGGATTCTCACTGTTCACCTGGATCCAGTCGCGCATGTTGACGTCATTGCAAGCTTGACGAAGATGCCATTGAGCTCCCGACGGATCAGAAGTTGGAGGTCCCATTCTTTGGAATGGTTGAGATCCATATGCACCCAAAGGTTCTTGACCAGGAACCCGTCGCATAGTCAAAGCTTCGCGAAGTTCCCTGAGTTCTTGCTCAAGTCGTTGAACCCTTTCCGCTTCGGGATCAGGTACTTGTTGGATTCCTCCTCTTCTGCTATTCCAGAAGCCATGTACCTCTCCATCACCTTGTTGAACACCAACACGTACTGCTTGAGGTCCAAGCCACTTGTTCACCCCCGCTTCATTGTGCTCCTCATACCCCCCAAAAAGCATTGGTGGCACCGGAGGCAATGGCGGCGGCATAGGATCCTTCTCCACCTTGTCAATGGGCGGTGGTCCATCTGGAAGTTGAGTTCCACCAGGAGTGACTT
This sequence comes from Cladocopium goreaui, assembly GCA_947184155.2. Taxonomy (NCBI): domain Eukaryota; class Dinophyceae; order Suessiales; family Symbiodiniaceae; genus Cladocopium; species Cladocopium goreaui. The sequence goes on along the minus strand of CAMXCT020006823.1, from coordinate 82,789 downwards.
TGGCCACATCTTTGGTCTGGCGGTTTGTAGGTGTTGTTGGAGTCGCCCTTGAAGGAATCGATTCCCAACTCGAAGTATCTAATTCATCACGTTGTTGATCTTGTTGAGCATGTTGACCTTGTTGTCCATGAGAAGAAGGCTGGTTCTTGTCCATCGCATCCAACCTTTTGCGAAGCTCCTCATTTTCTTGCATCAACTGCTGCACCAACAACGAACTCAAATCTTGCTCCAACGTTGAACCTGTCTGGTCTTTCGGTTGGATTTTCTTGGGTTCCGCACGGAGTTCTTTTCCTTGCAGATGATCTTTGGCACGATCTTCACCTCTAGACCTACTTTGATCGTTCCGATGACGGTCTCCAGAAAGTCCACGTGAGTCTCGAGCGTTTCCATGACGACTTCCTCCACGTTGTGGATCTTTCGGACTTTGGGCCCTTCCACGTTGCAGAGCTGAGACATCACCATGTGAACCTCTTAGAACATCACCCAGAAGATCCAGAGAACGTTGCCTTTGTCCAGGAGGTTCCCTTTCCCTTCCGTCTCGATCTTGCCGTAGAGGTCCTTGAGAACGAAGTCTATCACCTTGTCGTTCTCCATGATCGTTTCCCCCTTGACCTTTCCCTCGATGTCCTTCACCACCAAGAGGGCCAAGAAGATCTACTTGAGGAATTCCTGCACATGAGGATTGCTGCGCCAGGTCCTCATCAAAGTCAAAGAGATTGAAGTTCGAAGCTTCTTCCTCCATCCTGAACACCTGAGTGCCCTGTGGTCCTGGAGTGTGAGGCTCCCAGCCGCTAGGTGTCTCAAATGCCACAGCTGGCATTCTGCCTTGACTTCTCAGCAGTCCCCCACCGCTGCCCATCGCTCGAGGAAGCCCCTGCACCGGTCTTGGTGTTTCATCTCCATCCCAATCATCCGCTGGTACTGGAGGTAGGCTTTCTGGAGTTACCCGGACTGGCGGTAGGTTGGCTGGTCTCAGCCTGTCCACCATTGCTGCCTCTTGTACTCCTTGGGACCAAAAAGGGTTCACCGGCTCACCTTCATTCAAGTGAAGACGCCCTTCTCGGTGTCCTGGAACACTTCTACCTCGTCGATGCGCCATGTTTCAGCGACGAGAGGCACGGTTTGGGCTCATAACCTGCTTGCGGAGCAGCGTGAGCACCTGTTTTTCTTGGGCTAAAAGAAGCCTGCAGCAAGAAGTGGTTGTTACTCACTGCAGTCTTAGTTTGTAGTACAGATACTACACTTGTTCATAGCCATAAGGCCTGTTTCTGAAAACCCTTTTGCAGTCTGAAAATAGGGTATATTCCCAATTATAGCCATTTAATAGGGATAATGATCATTAACCATTGGGCAAAAAGGGGTGCACAACATTTTCAGACACACCCATCGACCAACATCATCTACCATGATCTCATGAACCGCAGCATCTTCCAGCATCGCAGCCAGCATCCCAGCCTTGTCAGTGTGATCCAAGTTCAAGTCTAAAAGCTCCCCAGCAGCCTGAGCGGTCCCCTGGACGGGCCCTTAGGTCCCACCTTTCTGCGGAATAGCTGGATCTTCCAATCCCCTGTCTCCAATCCATAGTTGATATGGTTTGAAATGTCGCTTGATTCTTGATGAAAGGGTTTGTTTAAAAATTAATTGACACTCATTAGACTCATCATCCAAGAGGGCAACATGCCAGTCTTGGCCTGTCAGTCTACTGACTTGGGTGGCATCCTATCATGGCTTGGCTGTGGAGAAACGTGCTTTTTTTTGGGTGAAATCAAATGGTGACCCCAAAAACCCTGGCTACCAGTTGTCAATATACTCACTCAGCTTATAATTTTCAGCCCTAATGGCAAGGCAATTGCTGGGACATCAGTGGGACATTGCTGCAGTCGCTTCATCTGCCTCGATAAGTCTCTCGGAGGCTTCATCCGGAGGTCCTGGATCTGGGCGGAGGATGCGTAAGATTCTTGTGTATTACCTGTAAAAAAAGATATTACCACCATGTATACACAAGATATTCTGTAACACTACCATGCATTACATTCCACTGCATACTGCATATTATATATATAATTATACACGTATATAATTATATATATGTGTGTGTATTTTTATAGTGCATATGTCATATGTCTGCAATTGTCTGCATGTATCACCATGCATCTAGCAAAAAGAAGGATTGCAGAAACCATGATAACCCGCTCATATAATTATAGGGAACTTATCAAGATTCACAAACCACTTGCTAAGTATCCGCGGATCTATTGAAGAACACCAAAAACGGACTTAGCAATTGCACTCAAGATCAACTGACCACTTTTGGTTTGATGATACTCTCTGTTTTGCCAGCAAATAACAGCATGTAGTAACAATGTAACTACATTGTAGTATATAGTAACGGCATGTAACGGCTATGGTGACTGAATCTTTCCATGTAGTTACCAGCTACCAAACACCCATAAGTTTCATCTCTCTCTCTCTCTCTCTCTTAGTAATTGTGATTTGGAAAGGGCCGTTTTTATTGCCAAAAAAACAAGCTGCTGGATAACATTAAGCTTGGACCTGCTCCAGAGATAAACGATATTTCCAGAAACGACTCATTTCTGGTGGACTCACCCATCAGAACATCCAAACAAGTCACCGGCCACCAGCAAATCAAATTTCAAACATGATATATATATATAATAGATATATATATATATATATATATATATATCAGATCTGATTAAACATGGTTAACCCCCATTTTTTTCTGGTTCAACCATGTTAAACCCATCATTTTTCGGCCTTCCACTTGCGGATCCAGCGCCACCGGGAAGACCGTCTCGCCCCCGATGACGCCGGCGCCCAAAGTGGAGAGGTAGATGATGGCCTCAGCGATCCCCTGGGTGGGTTGAAAAAACACATGGCTTGACTAAAGAATAGTTTGTTTAATGCCATTAGGCCTAAGAATTCTAAAAAAAATAAAAACATGTGTTTTTTTTGAATAATCGACACAGGTTGAAGAATAGTTTGTTAAATTGTTTTTGGGTTTTCATGCCATTTTCTGAAAAAAATAAGGGTCGAAGAACAATGAATTGCTGTTGGATTATGAATGCTTATTGCTTTTTTTAAATAACCCCACTAGAAAAACTTGGTATTAAAGAATTACACCAGCCCTGAATCAGCTATTTGACTAGTTGGATTGAATCAAAGTGAACGGTGTATTTGCTAAGCATGATCCCGTTGGTTGAGCCCCTGATTCACACTGGCGACGGCCAAGCGACGGTGCAAAAACGCCAGTGCGCTGCATTGGTATCGACCTCGCAGAGAGTGTTACAAGCGCAAGCCCCGTGGGCTTTCCATGTACATTGCACATACTATACTAATACTGCGATATATTATATATAGTTTTGGGCTATATGTAGTGTATACTCCCATTTATATATAGTTATATTTGGGCCATTCGGCATCATTCCGAATTGCCCTTTGACAAGCAGCCCGGAAAAGCCTGAGGAAAAGGAACACCTTGCTGCTAAGAAACTTATTTTCTGAAAAAAAAAACCTATGGACCACCTGAGGAAAAACCTGAAAAACTTTGGCATCCTGATTTTCTCATGAAATGTTTCCAACCCACAGAGATCATCTGGGTTGCATCGCTGCATCCCTGCGCTTGAGCTTGTGGTTTTTATTCGCCTGGCTAGACACCACGAATTTTCCCTCGGGATTGACGCAGCACAACACGACACCTCCAATTGGGGATGGTTGTTTATTCCATGTCAATTCCGGGGTACCCTCTGGTAATTTGTTACATAGCTACTGAAAATGGTGATTTATAGTGGATTTACCCATTGAAAATGGTGATTTTCCATAGTTTTTTGTATGTTTACCAGAGGGTAAATTGGGGATGAGATGGGATGAGTTACCGTGGGATTTACCACATGGCCGGGAAACAATCAATGCAACTTCCCACTAAAAATTCCTCTGTATGTCCACCCGCTGGGAAGAACTAGCAACTTTTGGATGACAACTGGCAAAGAAGCTGGGAAACTTCACAGTCTAGGTTTCAGGAGAACAGTGGAAAACAATTGCGAACCATTTGGCATTCAAAACCTGCAACCAGCTGATCACTTTTGTTAGGCCCCAATCCAGTGAAACACTGGCCGGCCACCACAGTGACTCGTCGTCGTCACAAGGCCCCTGACATGAAGACCCAAATGCTCACTGATGCCGCCAGAGGCCTGCGGTTTTGCCACACCAAATGCTAAGTTTGACCAACACCCCCATAAGTTGAACCCCACAAAGGTAACTGGTTTTTTCCTTGTGGTTGGTGGTTCATAAGCCCTGACCAGACCCTTGTTATTGGGGCTTACCCTTGCGCAGGGTGGTTGAGGTTGAATTCCAATTATCTTTTATATACATATATATATATGTATTTGTATTATATTGTCTTCATATGGAATTTCGCATGATCCTTGCAGATGCGGAAAGCAACACCAGTCTGAAAAAGCAACACAAATCTGAATCAATCCAGACTGTATATTTTATCTGGAACGTATAACCCAGTTGCCTGTATTTTTCTAGACTAACCATGATTACTGTACATTACTGTCATTACACATCATTGCAGCAATCCATATCAGTTATATATAATATGTCAAAATTAAATGAATGATTATATAATACTATTATGCATATATATATACATATAAAGTAATATCACACACACATATATGTGTTAATAAAATAAAATAAAATATAATATAATATAGTATAATCTAATAATATATAATATCATATATAATATAATATAATATAATATAATTTCATATAATATAATATAATATAATTTCATGACACATAATATAATTTAATAAAATATATATAATATATAATACATAACATACTATAAAATATGTAATATAATATAATATAATTTCATATATATATATATATCTGAATCTTTGCCAAGTGTTCCTCCATCATCTCTGATAGCACCTCAGCACCACCCATCGATCCTCGCCTGCGGCGGTGTTAGCGTACCTTGAGCGATTGAGAGCGACTGGCATCATATCACGCGGACAGGAGGTGTGGATTGCACAAATCCTACTGGCAAGTTGGATTAGTTTAAAAGAAAAACCACTTTGTAAGTAATCAGTAGTAAACAAGTATCCGTTTCCCATCCGTAAATTTGGGGATGTCCAACTGCCTAAGTGTCCAATTCTGTTGGAACATCACATGAAAAGGACCACAATCAACCAGCAAAACTACGACATCTGGGAATAGGATGGATTGGATCAAGGGATCATCAGCATGGGGATTCAACAAAAAACAAACCGGTCAGGTGCACCCGGCCCAACGAATTTTTGGCTTGAGGTTTCTTTTGAAACCAATAAGGGCTCACTAGTCGCGTCTATTTTATATCTATTTTATATTGGGGTCACCTTGATTGAATCCTCGACATTCATACAGGTCATCAAGCTTCACCTGAGGATTTTGGAAGGGGTGGTACTACGGAATGACTATTTTGTGAGTCCAAACCATTCCTTCATATAAACAAATTTCAGTCTTTGAAGATCACCTATTCCAGCCGGAAGAAGGTAGGACACAAGGAAAACAACCCAAAGATTGGAAACATGCTTGCGAACATCTTCTCACCAGGAGGTATTTGGATTTGCCCCAAACAAATGCTGGAAGTACCCCGATATCCATGATTATTTCAATGGAAAAGTGATGAATCGCTGGATTTATTTTGACGGCAACCCATTCTTGAACAACCCACATACCCAAGATGTTCGATTTTATTCCCATCATAAATATTCCAATGTATCCCATAAACTGATTGGTCAGCATCTTCATTTGTGTGGCTATATGTCTGAGTATGTTCTGGCTACATTCCACCATACTCAATTCAATTGCATTACCATTAGATCCCCACTATAAACTCTCATAAGCTGCTTGGTTTTACAACTAATTGCTTAATGTCACTCAGGACCGTTTCTTCTCCCGGATCGCAACATCCCCCAGTATATTCACAGTGTATAATTCTGGTCAGTTTCATCCAATTTCTTGGAGATATAACCACTAAACCGTCACTAGATCATCCTAGACCTACATGTTTCTAGGCACTAAAGGTGCTCCCCCCAGGTCTTATTATCCCCCCCCATGGATTTTTTCATCCCATCACCGGTATCCCCATTTGGCCGCCATGGGTAGCCCTGGTATCCCCAGCCCCCCGGCGGTGCAAGGTACCCACCAGGGCCGTCTCATCCTGGTGCCGCGCAGCGCCTGAGATTTCCGCCACCCGGTCTTCGATCTTCAGAATCAAGGCGCGCCTCGGTGAAGCTCACAGGGGATCACCGTCAAGCGTTGAACATTCCAGCAATGGAACCACGAACCAATATATATATATATATGCCATATAAGATTATATAGGTAATTATTAGTTATCATATGTTATCATTATTTATAGGCAAATTTTATCATATTGTCTCATATTGTTATATATAATGTATTTTTTTCTGAAGCTGCCGCTACGGAACGCCATTGGTTTTTCAAGGAACATCTCAGCTATAAAATGCTATGAATATCTATAAATATGACCGGGGGGAAGCTCTGGGTATGCCTATAATTTGCCATTGCCAGATCTCTGAACTTGGCATGTCGGTCCTGAAAAAACGAAGTCAATGGCGATTTTTCTGTCTGTGTCAAATGGGGGAATCATTTAAAAACCTCGGACACCAGCAGCCACACATAGCCAGGTTGGATATATATAAGCCCAGAGGATCCCAAAGGTGGGGCCGGGTGGGTTAGCTCCCAGGGTAAGAAAAGCTGGTGGCAGAGTCGATGGGACGCCAAGTCCCAAGTCCCGAAACAAGTCATGTTCAGAGAGTATCAGTGAAGCCGTTGCTATGAATATCACAATAAGACAGCCCAGGTTTTTCATGGTTTTTACATCCCTGACCGGTTGTCCCAAGGCACTGCTCAGCCGTCCAGCGTGGATCCTCGGGCTCCAGGGGTGCGCGTAGCTTGGTCTGGAAGTTGCAGCGCTCCTGGGACCGTGGGACACCAATTTAAGGCTTTGGGAAGTAAATTGGGAAGTTAATACACACATATATATAATATAATATAAAATAAAATAATATAATATAATATATATATATAATAATATAATATAATCATCCTTTCAATGGATTTTAGTCAATCTTCCAAAGTAAGGAGAGTCCGAGGGTGATTTTTGGGAAAATCATCCATGGTTATATTTTATAAATGGATTATTCTCACTTTCACACGGGTTACCAGCAGACATTCCGAGTGCAGCAACAGAAAGGTGAATTATATTGATATATGATGATTTGTGTACTCCCCGTTAATGTAATCTGGTAGGCTGGAACCCCCTTCATGTTTAGTTGGGCAACCATTTATCCATGGCTTTTCTTCCAGCCAGCTTAGACTACCAAAGAGAATACAACCGAACACAAGATCCATGCCCAACGGATAGACGGTCCCATGCTGCATCCCCGTTGCTGCTGATGAACTCTCCATTAGAGTCATTTCATTTCATTTCATTTCATTTCATGTCTTGCGCCCTGCGTGCCCGTAATGGCACCTCGGCGCAAAGTTCTTTGCAATTTACAGATCTAGTTTGGTGAAAAAGGTGTGAAAATAAGCAGAAAGCTAGAATCAAAAGGGCAACGGGACAAGGATGGCAAACATCAAGATCTTCAGCTCAAAATCTCCACATCATCATCGGAATCGTCGGAAATAACAATAGCAGGAAGTGCTGGCATATTTCTCTGCTGTCTCCTCAAGCGCTTACGGAAATACTTCTCAGCAGCTTTGGTCACTGACTTCAGCAATATGTTTTTCATACATTCCTTCCATATGTTCGGTATGCGGTCTTGCGTGCCCATCTCACTGTGGATGCTTTGTTGCACTGCCAAGGTGTTCTTCGCAACTAGTTGCCATGCCAGATTTTGCTGATTTGTTGACAAGTTGTTCAGAGAATTCAACATATTGAAAAGAGAGTTGTGCTGAATATGACGTAGTGAATCACCAGGGAAAAGAGATAGGATTTTTGCAAAAGAAAGTCGTCTCTGTTCTGCAGCTCTTACACAGGAAGACAGAGCATGTTGTTCATCCCCAAGGACCCTAAGCCCCAAAGACCGTTTGCATGCTTGAGAAAACCGTTGTTCTCGTTGTTGCCGGATGTACCTGCCAGTCTCTACTTCCAACAAGTGAGAGGACAACAAGAAATTGTTCAGCGAGCGGCCGCAAAGCATACCCAATGATAGCGCAGTAGGTCGAGGGGATTCAAAAGTAGGAATTGCGTGTACAAGAAAACTGTACTTGCCGGAACGAAGAGTCCTCAACATATCTTGCTCAGCAATGTTGTTACAGCGTTCACGAAAAATTGGAAACCAATGCCTTGCTTGAGGCGCGGTCCAATTCAAAACATTGTCACGTCCTCCCATCTGATCTAACAAGTCAATTCGTTTGAAAAAGGAAACCATATCAAAAGCCCATCCGTTGTCATGCAATCTGCAACATTGCTTCCACTGTTCCCAAGCTGCTTTTTCCATAACATCTCCATGTTCCAGAATAGAAATCAAAAACTTGAAGGCTTGAACTGCGGCAAGGACCCAAATGGGATACAGCCCCACAAGCCATAACATGGCCTCAAGCTTTGTTCGGGTGTGTGCCCTAGTGAGAATACGCAATGACTTGGCGTCACTTTTGTCAAGTCTGTATGCCCGACGCCATCCCCAAATGTCAGCACCAAGCAAAGCAAGAGACCGAACTTTTGTAGAGTACAGCGTGGTTCTCATCTCATTGGTCATCATCGGATGTTCGAGGAAAAGTTGTATAAGAGAGCCCCCAGCTACCTCCACCCGCTCAGCATTAACTTCCCATTGCTTTTGGTATCCATCGGCTTCTACATGGAAACCAAGGTATTTGGCCCAATTCCGGCCGGTTTCAAAAATATTCCCACGGTTGCCGTGGAGGACCCACTTGTTGTTTTCCTGAGGTCGTTGGGAGCGAAAAACTGTTAGTTCAGTTTTAGGGTATGAAATACGCAACCCGTCTTCTTCTGAAGTCCTCTCAATGATGTCAAACTGTTCCTGCAAACCCAGGTTTCCAGTATTGGCAGTCAACAAATCGTCCGCATACATAAGCAAGTGCACGGGAATATTTCCAGGAAAGACAACAATACCGGAGCGTATTGTTTGCAAGTTTTCTGCAAGACCAAAATCAACATACAATGTGGCAAGTTCCGGAGACCACCCTGATCCTTGGGGAACACCAACCAAGACCTTAATAGACTCACCGCGAGTTGTATGAGAAGTGACCTTAACCGAATGAGTTTGCATTAACTCCTTCCAAAGCATTATGATATGGTCAAGAATCCCAGCTGTCTGCATTTTGTGAAAAAGACGTTCTTGGCGAAGAGTATCAAAAAATTGTTCGAAGTCCACGAGCAAGAGTCCACATGCATAATTTCTAGATTCTGTGCCTGTTCGCGGCCATAAAGCTGCAAACAGGGTTGCCAAAAGAATGAAAATCCGGCCAGTTGTTCGTTTGCATTGCTTGAACCCGCCCTGATAGGCGCCTGCAGTCCAAAAAGGCTTCATCAGGATGGAACCAAGTTTTTCCACCTGTTTGCGTAAGACACTCATAAGGCTCAGTTTCCTGAATTCATTGTGTGTATGACCTTGTTTCCCAGGTTTGAGAATAGGCTTTATCAAAGAACCACGATGGTGTCTAGGAAGTACAGCAAATTTACCTATCAATCGCAGTAAGTTGTCAAGATCGACGCGTGATTCATCGCAAAGACCACGGAGCAAGCGTAGCCATTCTTCACACCATCCATCCTCCCCCATAGCTTTTCCATTACGTAATTTCCAGAGCTGGTTTGACTGGATGACTTCGTCTGGTACATCATGGGGTGGCGCAGTGAATGCCCGCAACTCCGCTTCCCAAATTTTGGATTCCAATTCATTATGAGGAAACCCTGTTTGCGAAACTTGGCGAAGACCATCTTCAATCATATCCAAAGTAGGTTTGTCAAGAGCATGGTTCACATGTTTAGCTGTCAGTTTTCTCCACATAGCTGCAAACCTTTGTCCCGAAGCTAAAGCACTAATTGTATCCCAATCTCCTTGTTGTTTCTTTCTCTTGTCTCTAGCGTAGCTAATTTTTGCAGCTTTCCTGGCGGCAAGCATGTCAATGTAAAGGCTGTTGTTGACATCGACTGGTGCATTTGCAGTTGATCTTCACCATCTCATTTTCAAGGAGCGAAACCGTCTTTCCAATTGCTTGGTTTGCCATGACTTGTCCTTCATTTGGTTGTTGCTGTTTGTCATCTGCATGTTTGACACACTTTGCCACCTAACAGCACTAAGTTTTTCAACTGCAGCCAGCCATTGTGAAGCCGCCTGTTCCGCAGTGACTCGGTCTCCATGCGCAAGTTGTGAAATCATGTTACGTGAAGCTTCTATTATATCAGAGTTTCCCAAATATTCTACCCGCAAGTTTTCCATGGCCTGTGGATCTGCTGCAACTCGCAAAATGTTCGACCGTCGCATTTTCCATGGAGGCTTCAACTTCTGAATGGAGCTTTGAATGAAGTTATATTGCGCGCAATCAGTGGCACGGCGAGAAACAAGAAAAGGAAAAACCAGACTAATGCGGGCATGGTCAGAGTCAAGGACTGGTCCATCTACCTTTCCATCGAAACTGTTTTCCAAAACCCATTCCGTTCCAAGCCAAGTATCACAATTCGACCGCCCTTGTGTTGCAAAATATGTGCACGAATTGGGTAAACATCGACCATTCAAAACCCACAAGCTGCCAGCCCGAGCCCATGAAATGATTTCATCCCCGTTGCCATTGACCACTTTGTCTTGGTTTGGTTCGCGCTGCTTGGTAAACAAAGTTGTTTCCAAATCTTCATCGATATGCTCATCAAAAATCAGCTTCCCATCATTCAAATCTCCGACGCGTGCATTAGTATCACCAAGGAGCAATACCTCCCCGAAATCAGAAAGTTTCTTCAACAAGGCCGGCATCTGATCTACAATGTCGTTTCTTTCAAGCAAAGCTTCCCTGGACAGAGTGCCAGAAGGAGGAAAATAGACACCAATCAAAAAGAGTTTCCGATTCTCATTCGAAATTTCCAGAACCAAGGTCCCTTTAATGTCAATGTCCAGCTGCTGCGTTATATGCAAATATTTCCGGTGAACTAGCCAAGCTATCCCGCCAGCTTTCCCTGCATTCCTATCTTTCCGAAAAATGTGGTAGTGGGATAGCGGTCGAAACAGCCATCTGCCTTTCGACTGCGTCTCCGACAAAAAGACAAAATCATGTTGCAAAACTTCGCTTGCAACCTCATGCTTGTTTAATTTTTTCTGAATTCCTCCTGCGATGTTCCATCCCAAAATCCGAATTGTTTGCCACCCTTGCCCCTGAGGCGTTTCCTAGGTCGTGGTTTTCAAGGCTTCCTTGAGCCCTGATTCATTCTTGATACGGTGTTGTGGGATCACCCAGTTCACTTCCCATGTGCTGTTGTCTCTCTCAGCCACCGTGTTCCCATGCACCTTGATTTGACCTTCCTTCTTGAAAAGCTTGACTTCCTTTCTGTCTCCTTCCCATTGCTTCCTAACCTCCCCAAAAGCAGCCTTGAGCTGCTTATTTTTCTTTAGGTCAAGCTCTGTCTCCGCATGGACCGAGGAAAACATCAAGTCCGACCCATCACTAGCCGAACTCACAAAGAACTGCACTCATATAGAGCTTTTTCGCAAGAAGAGTGGGGAAGGTCTCATTGTTCAAATAGATGCCGGGGATTTTCAATTCCCTGGACTTATTCACGGCATTTTGGCGGTCAGAAACTGACGCAAAAGTCAAAATTGCTTTTCCCAGACCTTCCCCACTCTTCTTGCGAAAAAGCTCTATATGAGTGCAGTTCTTTGTGAGTTCGGCTAGTGATGGGTCGGACTTGATGTTTTCCTCGGTCCATGTTGAGGTAAAGCCATCCAACTTGGCTTTGCATTTCACATCCTCAATCATCTTTTGGTGGATGAAATCCTGAAAGGCATCGTTTCTTGTTTTGAGTTCCTGGAGGTGGCTTTCAACTTCTGCTTTCACGTTATCTTTAATGATTCTGTCTTGCTCTTCTTTGAACTCTTCCAACTCCTCCTTTGTCACCATGTTACCTTTGATTGCGGCAAGATCCTCTTTCATCTCACTCATGTCCATAGTAATGGTTGACATCATCCTTCCAAGATCCTTTAATGTAACCTCATCATCTGCCCTTTCTCCTTTGTGATGTTTGCCTGCATCTGGTTTACTAGGGGAAGACATGGGCCCTCGCCTCGCCATTGTCAATTGAGAAAGCGAGCAATAAACACTTGAGCAATAAACACTTGTCTAGAGTCATTAGACCTCGTTAAGTCCCTATCTATTACACAGTATTCCCCCCAAACCAGTATACGACCTACTAACAATCCTTCTTCATCCCATTCATCATATTTCATAATCCATAATTCAATATCATTAACATTCATTAACCATTACAACCATCAATCCCGTATTAAAATACCATGAAAATAACCTATGAAAACAATCCAGTGATGGGATCCGGGTGTCCTTTCTCTGGAGTATCCTGGGCTCGTGGTGAAGGTAACATGGATATCATGGACGGATGAAAAAGGAGCACGCTAAAAAGAAACGTGGATATATGTGGAGATGGTCGTTTGTCCGAAAATTTTGAATATACCATGATATACCATGATATACCCATATACCACCAAATTGGCGTGTTTTTTTTGGGGGGAGGCCGGGGCGTACCATGATCCAAAGTTTCAGCTGGCAACAAATGTGGAGAAAGCCATATGGTTTGGCAGGGGGAAGCGCTGGCTCACTGGTTCAAAAGGATGTACTGATGTACATGTTTTATTATGTTTTATTCCTTTTACGTCTTGATATGTATATGTACATATATATATATTATATATATATATGTATGTAAATGTACAGTCGGACAGTTGATGCAATGTGAGTTTTTAATGTCCCATACATTGATCATTTTATGGATGTTAAACCCACTGGTGGACTTCACGGTCCATCAACTGGGGCCCAGCAAAAAATGCTTCGTACAACGCCTGACTATAGCCAGTGGTTTAGACCGGATACTGCATATGCTGAAGAATAGCCATTGGAATTATATGGAATTATTATGTATATCGTGGTATCTCATCGTATTTCATGGTATATCATGGTATATCATGGTACATGTAGAGCTGGATGGGCTTAAAGCGCTGTCTCCAACTGCCAGGCAACATGTGCATGAGCATCTGACACTCCGCTGGCTGCAGGAATTGCGACCTCACTAGGGCAGGGCTAATAGGACACTTGGGACAAGTATGGAAACAAGTTGTGAAATCATGGTTTTACTGAGTTGTTTTTGTCTCCCAAATTACGACACAACCACGGCTTCAGTGAAGATGCTGGACAAAGTGAGACAGCAGGGATAAACTTGTAGGTGCATTGCACAGCAAGTCTCGCATGAAAGGATCAACAGACTCATTCCTGAACCATTTACCTAGTGGCAAGTGTGAATATGATGGCTGATTGTTGCTTGAAGCCATCCCCCAAAAAACATATAATGATTTCAGGATCATTCAGGATAATTAATTATTCATCTGTCATCCAAAAAAGAGGCCAAACATGAAGACTGTTTGAAACCACTAGGTAGCTGTGGACTGGACTCAGGGTAACCCTCTGCATGCCATTGTCACCCCTATGAAAAATTCAGTGAGCTCAATTTTTTCCGAACAGAGGCGGCCAACGCAGCTCAAACTCTAGAGTCACTGAGTTAAGTGCAACCCAGTTTCATCATCCCAAAAAAGGGTACCCTCTGGTAAACTAACATAGCTATAGAAAATTGCCATTTATAGTGGATTTACCCATAAAAAATGGTGATTTTCCATGGTTATGTTACATCACAAAAAGAGGCAGTGATAACGTGATATGATTGGGTCGTGATGAGTCCCCATCATCCAGCAATATGGATACCTCGAAACAACATGCATTTCAGACTTAAAATATACCAACATATGAGGGGTTTTATGCGTGTCCCCAAAGGCTAAAATTTTATACATGTTTGACCCGTAGCAGTACGAAACCATGAACTGGCATACTCCCACTTCAATCAGTTTATCTCAAATGGAACCCATTATCATTATCTGGTTGGTGGTATACCTACCCTTCTGAAAAATATGAAAGTCAGATTGGATCATCATCCCAACTATTGGGGAAAATAAAATTCATGTTCAAACCACCAAATGGAATGAGGGAATGATCCATAATCACTAGTAATAATCATCCCATTCCCCCATTCCCATCCGTTCCCTGCTAAGCACCAGTAAGATTATAAGCTGATTGAGGATATTGACAACTGGTAGCTGTTCTCAAATATCTCTATTGTGGAACCCACTATCACCTATCATTATCCATCACTATCTGGTTGGTGGTATACCTACCCTTCTGAAAAATATGAAAGTCAGATTGGATCATCATCCCAACTATTGGGGAACATAAAATTCATGTTCCAAACCACCAAATGGGATGAGGGAATGATCCATAATCACTAGTAATCATCATCCCATTCCCCCATTCCCATCCGTTCCCTGCTAAGCACCAGTAAGATTATAAGCTGATTGAGGATATTGACAACTGGTAGCTGTTCTCAAATATCTCTATTGTGGAACCCACTATCACCTATCATTATCCATCACTATCTGGTTGGTGGTTTAGGTCTACCCTTCTGAAAAATATGAAAGTCAGATTGGATCATCATCCCAACTATTGGGGAACATAAAATTCATGTTCCAAACCACCAAATGGAATGAGGGAATGATCCATAATCACTAGTAATAATCATCCCATTCCCCCATTCCCATCCGTTCCCTGCTAAGCACCAGTAAGATTATAAGCTGATTGAGGATATTGACAACTGGTAGCTGTTCTCAAATATCTCTACTGTGGAACCCACTATCACCTATCATTATCTATCACTATCTGGTTGGTGGTATACCTACCCTTCTGAAAAATATGAAAGTCAGATTGGATCATCATCCCAACTATTGGGACATAAAATTCATGTTCCAAACCACCAAATGGAATGAGGGAATGAATCCATAATCACTAGTAATCATCATCCCTTCCCCCATTCCCATCCGTTCCCTGCCCTAAGCACCAGTAAGATTATAAGCTGATGAGGATCTTGGGGAACACTGGTAGCTGTTCTCAAATATCTCTGCACTGTGGAACCGCCTATCACTATCTTATCCAATCACTATCTGGTTGGTGGAATACCTACCCTCTGAAAATATGAACAGTCAGATTGGATCATCAATCCAACTATTGGGGAACATAAATTCATGTTCCAAACCACCAAATGGAATGAGGGATGTCCTATCACTGTACTAATCATCCCATTCCCCCATTCCCATCCGTCTCCCTTCTAGCACCATAAGATTATAAAAGCTGACTTGAGGATCTTGAACACTGGTAGTCTTTCTCAAATATTCTCTCACTGTTGAACCCAACATACCTCTCATTATCTTCACTCTCTGGTTGGTGGTTTAGGTCTACCCTTCTGAACATATAAAGGTCAGATTGGAATCAATCATCCCAACTATTGGGGAACATAAAATTCATGTTCCAAACCACCAAATGGAATGAGGGAATGATCCATAATCACTAGTAATAATCATCCCATTCCCCCATTCCCATCCGTTCCCTGCTAAGCACCAGTAAGATTATAAGCTGATTGAGGATATTGACAACTGGTAGCTGTTCTCAAATATCTCTACTGTGGAACCCACTATCACCTATCATTATCTATCACTATCTGGTTGGTGGTTTAGGTCTACCCTTCTGAAAAATATGAAAGTCAGATTGGATCATCATCCCAACTATTGGGGAACATAAAATTCATGTTCCAAACCACCAAATGGAATGAGGGAATGATCCATAATCACTAGTAATAATCATCCCATTCCCCCCATTCCCATCCGTTCCCTGCTAAGCACCAGTAAGATTATAAGCTGATTGAGGATATTGACAACTGGTAGCTGTTCTCAAATATCTCTACTGTGGAACCCACTATCACCTATCATTATCTATCACTATCTGGTTGGTGGTTTAGGTCTACCCTTCTGAAAAATATGAAAGTCAGATTGGATCATCATCCCAACTATTGGGGAACATAAAATTCATGTTCCAAACCACCAAATGGAATGAGGGAATGATCCATAATCACTAGTAATAATCATCCCATTCCCCCATTCCCATCCGTTCCCTGCTAAGCACCAGTAAGATTATAAGCTGATTGAGGATATTGACAACTGGTAGCTGTTCTCAAATATCTCTACTGTGGAACCCACTATCACCTATCATTATCTATCACTATCTGGTTGGTGGTATACCTACCCTTCTGAAAAATATGAAAGTCAGATTGGATCATCATCCCAACTATTGGGGAACATAAAATTCATGTTCCAAACCGCCAAATGGAATGAGGGAATGATCCATAATCACTAGTAATAATCATCCCATTCCCCCATTCCCATCCGTTCCCTGCTAAGCACCAGTAAGATTATAAGCTGATTGAGGATATTGACAACTGGTAGCTGTTCTCAAATCTCTAC
The DNA here is from genome assembly GCA_947184155.2 of Cladocopium goreaui. Classification (NCBI taxonomy): domain Eukaryota; class Dinophyceae; order Suessiales; family Symbiodiniaceae; genus Cladocopium; species Cladocopium goreaui. The sequence continues at coordinate 66,107 of CAMXCT020006823.1, read as the reverse complement.
TGTGGAACCCACTATCACCTATCATTATCTATCACTATCTGGTTGGTGGTATACCTACCCTTCTGAAAAATATGAAAGTCAGATTGGATCATCATCCCAACTATTGGGAACATAAAATTCATGTTCCAAACCGCCAAATGGAATGAGGGAATGATCCATAATCACTAGTAATAATCATCCTCATTCCCCCATTCCCATCCGTTCCCTGCTAAGCACCAGTAAGATTATAAGCTGATTGAGGATATTGACAACTGGTAGCTGTTCTCAAATATCTCTACTGTGGAACCCACTATCACCTATCATTATCTATCACTATCTGGTTGGTGGTATACCTACCCTTCTGAAAAATATGAAAGTCAGATTGGATCATCATCCCAACTATTGGGGAACATAAAATTCATGTTCCAAACCACCAAATGGAATGAGGGAATGATCCATAATCACTAGTAATCATCATCCCATTCCCCCATTCCCATCCGTTCCCTGCTAAGCACCAGTAAGATTATAAGCTGATTGAGGATATTGACAACTGGTAGCTGTTCTCAAATATCTCTACTGTGGAACCCACTATCACCTATCATTATCTATCACTATCTGGTTGGTGGTTTAGGTCTACCCTTCTGAAAAATATGAAAGTCAGTTCGTCAGATTGGATCATCCCTACGTTCAGCACCAGTACCCTCTGGTAATTTAACATAGCTATTGAAAATCACCATTTTTCATGGGAAAACTCACTATAAATGGCCATTTTCAATAGCTATTTTGACATAACCAGAGGGTAAGTCAGATTATCCTCACTCCCCTGGTCCCAGCGGTCCCAGCTGCTGCAGGTAGATCCGGGGTTTCCTGGAAATCATCCGCAGTGGCCCGATGCCGGAGCCAACGCAGCCAACGGAGCCAACGGAGCCCACGGACGGAGCCGTTTTCGCCCCTTGGGCCTGGACAAACGTGGCGCCTGGAAGATCTCAGGAGTTTCTGCATCTTTTTGTGGAATCAATGGATTGGTTTAAGGGAAATTTTGCAGGAACGCCCCATCTTTCATGGGAAAAATTGGGACAATCTATGGTTTCCGGATGTTTCCGGTTAAGATTTTCCCTTAAATCCAACCCATTGAATAAACAGTTGCAATCATGAACAGTTGTGATAAGTGTGAACTATCTCAATGATGATGCTGATAGTATTTATATACACCGAGCCAAATATCTATGATTATGTCTATGTATTATATGATATTGATATTCTATGTATATATATAATGTGTATGAGTATGAGCTATTATTATGTTTCATTCAACCGACTGCATTGGCCAAAGGGTGAAAAAACATTTGCCAAGTTGGAACAAGCTGCACCTTTAACCTCAGACTTAGGATATACCCTCTGGTAAACTAACATAACTATGGAAAATCACCATTTTTAATGGCTAAATCCACTATATATAGATCACCATTTTCAAATATTTTCAATAGCAAACTGTGAATGTTTACCAGCGGGTACCCTACCGCCAATCATTCAAGATCTTCCATCCCAGTCCCGCAACGTCGACCACAAGGTAGATAGATCTTGAAGGTTGTGGCCCCTGAACAGGCTATGTCTATCCCCAAACCTCATGGCTTTGTCGTAACTGGACTCAAGGCCGGAGGTACGCCCGGTCCACGCCATCTATATATATAGTGGGATGATTCCTGAACTTACTAAGTGATTACGCTGATTGCAGAGTAGCTTACCATCCCAAACCTGCATGCCTGATGGATCGTGTCCAGGAAGCTTCTGGTGTGCTTTAGAACTTTAACATTAGGAAAATGGGTTAACCTTTCACTTTGACCCTCAGACTTTTGTATCAAATAGAGTGGTTGAAACAATTCCCAAGACTCCCAAAGAGAACTAAGAAAACGGTGGAATTCGATGTGCGGCCATGGTGATCATTATGTTTTCCCCTTTTTCAGGCACCCGTCAAGCAGCAGCGCGCCGTCTTGCGAAACACGGGGTGCGATAGCTGGAAGGAGGCCGGGGGTCCTGGCAGCAGCCCTGGACTCAAAGCCATGGCTGGCTGGAAAATTCCACATTTGTATCATGTATTATCATGTTGTATATATATATATATATATACGATATCAACGATATCCATCGAATACATCTACAGTAATTTATTTTCATTATTTCTTCCGTTGGAACTTTCCAAAGCTTACAATTTTTACCATCCCACTTGCAGAATAATTTTTGAAGGGATGTGAATGAGGAGCTGTTGATTGAACATGTTTGATTACTGCAGGGCAGGCCACAAGGTGAACATGATGACATGGTAAAGGGAAGGTTGACATGTTCGGTTTAGCAGCGTTGGATTTCATGGTGTGCGTGTTATAAATGTCATATACGGACTTTGCGACAGTGTTTGTTTTATACCCTCTGGTTATTTAACATAGCCATGGTATAGATGGCCCATAGAAATAGATCGTTTACAGTACCGTTCTTAAAAATGGTGGATCTTTGCACGGCAAACTGTTTGTCATAACCCTTTGTTTTAAACATCTTTTGGGAGGTTTGAGGCCATGCCGATACCACCTGTGCATCTCAAATTGGAAGATACCACCAATTTCAACCCCACATCTGATATTGGAAAGGACATGGTGGCGCCCCCCCACTTAGGTTTGTGAGTGTATAAGCCCAATTGACTACATGTCTATTCTATATATACTATATACACATCTTTAATTTATCCACAACAAACTCCAATAAACCATAGGCAACCTAGTTGTAGACCAACTTAGCTATGTAGCGGCCCCACCTTGAAGGTATTGATACCCGCCTCCGTTGCACACGCCTGCGGCGGACCCTTGAAGATCATTGAAGATCTCTATGCTTCAACTTGGGCCACATGTCAATTCGACCATAAAAAACGCCATCGAATATGTGGTCGAAATTTCCGCCCATTGGGCGGAAATTGTGACCATCCACACATAGGGGAACACGTGTTTTTTTCTGGATGGCCCTGCAGGCATGTCTTGCTCACTGGCCATTTGAACAAAAACACCACATTTACCACAAGAACCAATCCAAAATCGCAATTTGAAAATCAGTCATGAGTAGATGATTCGCATCTTTAACATGGTTATTTTTGAATGCCATGTCCGGGTGTCCCAGTGGTCTTGATCTGTGCAGCCTATTCCTTGATATCTCCCAGCTCCAAGGAGCAACAGGCCCTTTCCAAACTTTGGTTCAACATATACAGAAAGTCAATGAAAATCATCCATATTTGGGATGGTCAAAATTCTTTGTTTTCCCATGTGGAATAAATAAATATATATATATATATACTGTATATTATGAATATACATGTTTTCCTCTAGACCCTGTTCATCCAGCGGTTTCCCAGCGGCGCTAAACGCAGCGGGTTTCGCCGCCTATGGCGGGGGACTTTTCTTCAAAGTGCCGCTGCCAATCACGGAAGGCCTTGTCGACTGCCTCCCGCACCTCCGCATTTCGCGAAATCCAAGGAGAGGAAAAACTATAAAACCAGGACTCTACAGGAAACCATGGCTTTGACCGTTCAAATCTGTTAAAATATCTAGGGGGTCCTAAAGATTCTCCATTCAAACAGGTTTAGGAACATTGGATATGGGCCAATATGTGCACATATATCTGAATCATTCATATATTTGAATAGTTTTAAAAGGGTATATAAAATCTGTCCACATTATTGGAAGTACCATCATGTACCATCTAGATTTGAATTCTGACTAGTTGGCGGGTCACCCTATTGGTAAACATCCTTTATTGAAATATGGCTAGAAATTCTCCAATGTTAGTTGGAAAATAATCGATCCATTGACTTTCCTACAGGATCAAGTCACACTTTTTGACCCCTTGGAGAATGGTACGGCTTCAAATAATCCAAGCGCCTATGCAATTTAGACCTCTGTTTGGATTTCAATGGGCCATGAAAAATGGCCTCAGATGGGTGAAAACGATGATTTATCCGATGAACATATGCAGATTTAAGTCGCAAAAAAGGCGACAAACTGATGGGATATTATGTCGGCACCAAAACGTGTTTATGGTCTGGATTACAAAATTTGCCCCCAAACATCCTAAACAAAGGCCACACATCAGCAATGTTCTGGTCAATAGGCCAATGCTTGGCTATGCTTGGCTTATTTGCAGTAAATCCCAGGAACCAATTGGACAATTTTGGAACCCTGATCTGTAAAAATTGCTTAAACATATACCCATTTGGCTAACCTTAGAAACTTTTTTTTTAAAGTTGCGCTGGCTATATCTGGGCATGAAATCGTCCCAACCCAGTGCCCGGCCCGGTGAAGATGGGTAGTAGTAACCTTATATATATATATATATCTATATTCATGTATGTATCTGTTGTCTGTTTGCGGTAAGGGTCAATCATTGCAGAAAGTGGATCATTGAAAAGTTGATCTCAAAAATGAGACTGTAATGGTTTTGCTCCAGTCAACATGATGAAACGGATACGAAGTATCATTATACTGCGAACAATTCCGTTGCAACCCTGGTACAGTAATGGATTTCTGAGAAAGCATCTTTTTTCAAGCTGGGCCACGGCCGTGATTGCCAACGAGTCTTCTTCTACAGTAGATAATTCGGTTCCAAAGTGGCTTATCATCCAGACAGGGATTCTACCCTATAGCAGCTTCTGACATGGACAGTCCGCATTTGTAGTCGGAAAAACGCGTTCCCAGGAAGTGAACTACACTCGGTGGATTTTTCAGAATATGTTATTCCACTTGGTCGTTCATGCCACTTAGTAGGTTATATCCCTGCTTCAAAGTGGAATAGGCAGGCTCAATATGCTTACTCATAACTAGGATTGTAACATACTAAAATATGGTGTAATGTGGGTAAAACAATGCCATTTGCACCATCCCCCAGCCATCACCATTTTTATGTGGTATGTATGACCAATTCCCAGTCATGGGTGGTTTATGGCATTGTTTTACCCACAACATTAACCCACTTACTATACAGCTGGAAAATCCCTATCACCCGACTGGAAAAATCCTCTTTTTCTCAGAGCTCTAAACCTCGATACAGCTGCGCCTCGGTTGCTGACATCACATGCCTTGCTGGACGGCCCCCAAAAAGCAAGCGATATTGTTCTGCTGGGATTATCCCAACATGGGATTATATAACAACATCTGGAAAATTATGGGAGAATAATCAATTGATACCAACCATAATCCCATAATTCTTCTCCATGGTGCTGGAATATTTACCAACATTAGGGCCTAATTTTGGGGTGAATGTTGGTGAATATTCCAGCACCAACCATATGGACATGATGATCATGTTTGTGTTTTTTCAGTCTCTTGTAGGATGACCCTATTTTGCTTAGAACCCAGCGGCTGGTGAACATCAATCTCGTGGTAATCGTGGTATGTGGATGTTCATCCCACCAAATAGAAATTTAGAGTTTTTCCAGGTTTTTGCTGGTAAAGCATCACTGCATCACCATATTTTTTCTCGTTGGTTGCGAGAAAAGACATGCAAAAAAACGGCCCCGGAGCTGGAGAACTTGGAGAACGCTTCCTCCATGACATTCCAGTCGGCTTACCTTGTGCCAGTTGGAATTCTCATATTAGAATTCCACCTTGGATCAAGCTTTGATCAATTCCCCATTTACAGTTAAGACTATCCTGCTCGAAGCAATTCAATCACAGAATTGGTCGGAGGGAAAAAATCAACCGGAAACTGCATGAAACACCTATATGGTGCTCAAAAGAGCAACTTTTCGGTAGGTTTTGCCAGCAACGTATAACAAAACCAATCCGATGAATCGTGTTGGTGGTTTCAACTCCCAAATCCTTTCCATATGTGGGTCATTGCCATTAAAGACAATGACCACCTCCTCAGGTCACCCAGAAATGTTGGGGCTTAAATCCCAACACAAATCAAAGGCCATAGGGGGTTGAATCCCCACCAACTATGTAGCCTCTGGTTATGACTAACATAGCCATGGAAAATCCCAACCATAAATGGAGGTTTCTAGATGGGAAAATCATCTATTTCTATGGGCCATCTATACCATGGCTATGTGACAAATAACCAGAGGGTATATCTTTTCTCCAGTGTTGTTGACTATCTGTATATGGCTATTCTATCCCCAGTATATCAGGGGCAACCGACCAGGTCATCTTAGCTCCCCTTTGGAAAAAATGCTAATATCTTTGGCTCGTCGGTGGCCGTATCCCATGTACAGCTAAAGATCTAAAATTCTAGGAAGTACTAAAGAAGCCAAGGTTTTGCCTAGGATAAATAGCGTTGATTCAGAATCCCTTCACATGAAAACACAAATTTTGACCCACATATCAGTAGAAATTGGGATGGCAGCCCCATATTTGAGCCTAATTTGTTGTTAATTCTATTTAGATGAATCCCAATTTCTTGCGGTATCCAACCATATTCAACCATCTTCCACCATCAAACAGCGTTGAATCCCCATTTTTAACCTTACCAGGCCCAAACCATACAGTGGATGGTTGCGAAATCCTGCACCAGTTGAAAGCGGTGGTAAGCATCCCATTATCTAGGATGGGTTTCAACATGTTTCAACCATCCTTTTGGGTTTCTTTTTTGGATTCCATAGGCTTTCAACATGTTTCCCAGAAAAAAATATTAACAGGATATTCCCAGTATATTCTCAGTCATAGATATATATATATATTCCCATCAACATCCTCCAGTCTTTCTACTTAGATGGTCAACATCCAATCTAGGTGGTACAGGATTTCATCCAATCGCAACCACCAAGGGCCAAGAAACTCCAACTTCTTCACCAACTGTTGGATGTCTTCCAGGTCTCGTCGCCCCACATCCGCCAGGTCCAGAGACATGGTGGACAGGGCCCGGGCACCTGGGGAAGGGCGGGGTCCCCGCCCCCCCAAAAAAGGCGGAAAATCCCAAGGTCATGACATTCCAAGATGGTTTAGTGTCATATGAAATCCAATTGGAATTCGAAGTGTTTTTTTTAAATATAGTAAAGTCATATGAAGTTGATCCTTTGTTCCATGCACTAAGCCATTGGTGAAAATCCACTTCTAGTAGAATTATGATATGTGATAGTGATCGTTTATACTTTTCTCGATCTTGTTTGGAGGTTGCAAGAAAGTAAATCTAGAAATCACTGGTACCCCGAAAGGATCTTGAACTGACTTTCCCATTTGCACAGCACCTTTTTCTCGCTCATAGCTCATCGATCCTTGACTTCTATTTTTCCAACAATGTTGGGCGCCCCCAAATGCATCGGTGTTAAGATCGGAACCTCATATGTACCCTTCGGTAATCAACAGTTTCAATGGGAAATCCCCCGAAAAATGAAGGTTTAAATATGGCCGGTGGCCAGCCGCGTGCGAAGATTTCCTGATATGTCATGGAGTTCGGGGAGCCGCTAATCTGGGACACATCTTCAGAATACGCCAAAGAATCGAGGTATCTCATGGTATATCTCCTAAATGTCGCTTGGAATTGTACTACCAATGAAAGCAAAGTTCCTGTGTCACTTCATGTCACTTCAAACTATATTGAGCTGAAATGGGCTTGGAAAAATACATTTTTTTCCCCAACTGTATCCCTCGTGCAACGAGAACACTCAAGAAATCCAGGTGCCGCAGGAACTGCATTCTGTATTATTTAAGCATCCCAGGGAAACGCAAGGATTCCAAACATACGTAACAGACCTTTAAACAAATTCAACAACCATTCACAACAAATCTTTGAAGCCACTCTCATTTCACATGAGCAGTGGCAAATCCCTCACAGGTACCCTCTGGTACTTTGTCACATAGCTATTGCAAATGGCTATGAAAATAGTTGATTTACATCGTAAAAATGGTGGACCTTTCCATAGCAAACTGTTGGTTTACCAGTTACCAGAGGGTATATCCATGAATATCCCAGTAGCCCATCATTATCCCATTATCATCCCTCCCTATTAAACATTGTGAAGTTTGCAGCTGCAACTTGAGCACATGGGTCTTTACAGACATTTCACCTTGTTTCCGCCGCTGTTTCCAATCACAGTGGTGGGCAGCTAAAGCCATTTGACGGCAACGCATAGCGGTGCTTCTCGGAAAAGCATTGCAGCGCTTAGGCGCACTTTCCGTTGGGTTTGGACTTCGTGGGCCATAACCTCCAACTTGACATTAGTAGCGGAGCCGGCCTGGCCCTACCTTGTCTTGCACCTTTTGGCCTTGTGCTGGCCCTTGGTGGACATCGCCTTCTTGCTGCTGCTCATTGGCCCTGTGCAGGCCTTGCTCTGGCTTTTGATCTGGCCTTGTGCTGGCCTCGCTTCTTTGCGCTTTTGATCTGGCCCTGGGCAGGCCACGCTGCATACAGGTCCTGAGCAGGCCTTGACTCTCTGCATTGCTGTTCTAGGCCCTGTGCTGGCCTCTTGCTGTTCTACCTGGACAAGCTCTGGTGTGGTGGCAACTACGTGCCTGGTGATTGACTGCCCGGCCTACTACCTGGTCTACATCCCCTTCACTGCCTGAGGCAATGTCGGCTGGAACTGGATCGGCGAGTGCCGCCGGAGACTACAACACCACGAAGGACTCCTACATCCCCCTGTTCAGCGGTGCACCCTCCGACTACAAGGAATGGAGGAAGAGGATCAACATCTATGTGATGAAGATGAGGGTCGCCAAACGAGAACCTGAAGGACTCCTGAGCATCATCGGAAGCCTCACTGGCACAGCATGGAAGCTCCTTGAGAACTTCCCCATCGACGAGATCGAGAAAGCGGGAGCCTTTGAGAAGATGTTGAAGACGCTCGACAAAGCCTTTGAGTATGACCGGACGGTCCAGCTTCCGAATGACTTCGACAGGTACTTCAGCCAACTCCAACTTCGACCTGGTCAGACCCTCTTGGAGTACACGACCGAGCACGACCACCTCTACAGCAAGCTGGCTGACCATGATGTGACACTTCCATCAAAGGTCCAAGGATGGCATCTGCTCCGAAGAGCTGGCCTTAGCAAAGAGCAGAAGCAATTGGTGACCACCCAGGCGCCCAACATGGAGCGGAACAAAGTTCAGGAAGCCCTCTTTCTCATCTTGGGACAAGACCACAAGACAGTAGCTGGTGGAGGACATCACCATGCCCAACACCGTGGTTTTCGCGGTAAGGGACGTGGCTATGCGGTCTACTATGAGGACGACAACCAGCATGAAGCTGATGATTGGGCTGATGACAACGACTATGACCATGACTATGAGGGAGGGTACTACGAAGATGATGCCTACTCCCAAGATCCATCGCCCACAGCTGCTGACAGCTACTATGATGAGACTTTTGAGGACTTCGACACCGATGCCGCGTACTACCAGACCTTGGAAGATGCAGATCCCTCTGAGCAGGCTGAAGAGTATGACTCAGCCTACGCATCGTACATCGATGCCCGCAGACGCTTCAACGAGATCAAGCTCAGCAGAGGATACCTGCCAATTGTGGCATTGACTGATGGAGGCAACCCGGCCTCACCATCTTCCTCCTTGTCACCGGTCTCTCCGGGACGCGGCAAGGGCAAGACCAAAGCAAAGAAAGGAAAGGGCAAAGGTAGCTCCACCCTGGTGAAATACCCTGCCAGGGGCAAAGGGAAAGAGCCCGATCCCAAAGGGAGGGCAAAAGCCAGTGGCAACACGCCTACCTGTTTGAGGTGTGGCCAAGTGGGGCAAATGACCTACAACTGCCCTGTGCCCAAAGCTGGTGGTGGTGCATCCAAGCGCAAGACGGCACCGACAGAAAGCACCGTCGGCGACGTGGAGCACGGCCATGTGATCTTCACGGACGACCATGGGTGCGAGCGCCATGACTGCGCAATGTTGGACCCTGGCGCAAGTGCCTTCTTGTCAGGGTACGGTCCCTTCTATCGCTACATGCTGAAGCTCAAGGAGACCGACTACGACATCACCAACATCAAGTTCATGCGTTGCAAACGCACCTTCTACTTTGGTGGTGACGCCAGCTTGGAGTGCACCTGGACTGTTCGCCTGCCCTTATGCATCGGTGGCAAGTACGGCTATGTGCAGATGTACCTGCTGCCTGGTGAAACCCCTATGCTGCTTGGAAGACCGATCATGGAATCCCTTGGATTGGTCCTGGACTGCCGCAGCCGCATGATCAAGCTCGACGACATGCCCTGGCAACATGCCGTGGTGGGTGCCCATGGAGAGTACCTCATCTCCCTGCAGAACGAGTTTGACTCCAGCATGTGGCAATTTCCACCTGCCTTTGAACTTGTTGTGCCTGCTGATGGAGGAGTTGCCGGAGAGCTCATGGACTTCCAGACCTTCAACGCTGAGGTCAAGCTCTTCAACTCCCAAGATGCTGTTCAAGCTGCAGCCCAAGATGACATGCGTCCGACGCGACGCCACTTGCTCCAGACCTGTGACACCAAGCTCACTGCCCTTGAGAACGAGCTCCACGCCTACATCACTGAAGAGCTGCATCAGCCTGAGCGCAAACGAGTGCTCTGGGAAGTCTACTGCGGTGGAGCACGCGTCTCAGCTCTTGCAGAAGCGATGGGCATGGATGTGGAGATCTTCAGCTACGAGACTGGCTGGGACTTCGACTTGCAGGAGCACCAGGACCTCTTCATGCAGAGGCTTCGAACAGAGATGCCGGATGAAGTCTATCTGGCACCTTCCTGTCACTTGTGGAGCCAGATGCAGAACCTGGCTGCTCGAACAGAAGCCCAGCAGCACCAGCTCTACCTCAAGAGGAAGGAGCACCACTCATGCCACTTGATGTTTGTGGCCCGGGTCTACAAGGAGCAAGTTGACAACGCGCGGCACGCGCACATCGAGCAGCCCGAACGAGCTCTTAGCTGGCACACAGCAGCCTTGAAGGATCTACCTGGCTATTGGATCCTCCTGCACCAGTGCATGTTTGGCTGTGCGTGTTTGGACCAGGACGGACTCTGGAAGCTTGTGAAGAAACCGACAGGCATTCTGTCGAGCAAGGTCTCCATGCAGGTCGCACTGGCAAAGCAGTGCGATGGGCAACACTTGCACTGTCCTTTGGAGGGATCGGCACCTGGACTTGGCCGACGCACCTCCTATTTAGAGGATTACCAACCTGGCCTTGCAGCCACAATTGCAGCTGCCATCAACGCCCCAGACCCAGCTCAGCTTTGGGACTATGGACTTGCAGTCGCTGAGCAGAAAGAGGTCGCTGGGTGCCTTGTGAAGCTCCAGACAGCCCTGAAGACCGAAGCAGTGCGCACCGTGCAGCGTCTGCACAGGAAGCTTGGGCATCCCAAACCTGAGGCTTTGGTTGAACTTCTTCAAAGCCGAGGAGCTAGCGATCAAGTGATTGAGGCAGCTCGCCACTTCCAATGCACTGCATGCCTGCGCTACAAGCGACCCAACCAGGTGGCACCTTCGACACTGCGAAACCAAGCCCATGAGGTTGGAGAACGTTTGCAGGCCGATGTGCTGTGGATCAAGTGCAATGTCAGTGCCAAGAAGTTCCCCGTTTTGAGCATCATCGACCAGGCCACGAAATACACCGTGGCGACGTTGCTTCATGGAGAACGTGGTGAACACCTGATCCACGGACTTGAACGAGCCTGGATCAGGCACTTTGGACTTCCTCAGTGCTTGTGCTCAGATGAAGGACGTGGATGGGTTGGTGAGGAGATGAATGCCTGGACAACCCAACACTCTGTGGAGCACATCGTTGCACCTGCTGAGTCTCATCGCTTGTCACTTGTGGAGCGCCGGCACACCACCTTGCGCAAAGCCATCGAGATCTACATGGACGACATGAAGGTCTCCGGAAGCAAAGGCATCCGGAAAGCGCTGACCTATGTGGTACCCCAGCTCAACGACACCTTGAGCGTTGCTGGCTACACGCCTTCACAGTGGCTGCTTGGAAAGATCCCACGCTTGCCTGGTGGACTTTCACATGATGAACTCAGTCCTGCACAGCTTGGAGACCATGACCAATTCGAACAACTACTTCGACAACGAGCTGCAGCAAAGAAAGCACTGATCTCAGCTGACTTGGACGCCAAGCTCAGACGGGCCCTGCTGCGCCAATATCAGGGAGCTGACTTGCCCCTGCAGATTGGCCAGAAGTGTTTCTTTTGGAGAGACCAACGCCAGGACAAGCTGGTCAAAATCCGTTGGCATGGCCCTGCACGGATTGTGATGGTCGAGCACTCCAAAGATGACAGGCCCGAGCTCTACTGGCTCTCCTACAAGACCCAGCTCATCAGATGCTCGCCGCACCATGTGCGCGCTGACTTCACTGCAGCCGACACTCAACTTGCTGATGCTCAGGAAGCTCGACGAGAGGTGGCTACTCTTCGCTCTCGAGGCGTGACACGCTTCTTGGACCTCGACAAGGTCAACAAGCGGCACCACCCTGATGAACTCAACGATGATGAAATGGCTTCTGGTTCAGAGCCAGATGATGATGAGGGTGGTGGAGATGATCTACAACCTCCTTCACGACGACAGCGAACCACCTATGACATGATCCCGCAGGATGAACCTTCCTTTGAAGAAGCCATGGATCAGATGCAGCAACAGCTGGACCGAGAACAACAGCAGAACCAGGATGAAGAGCTCTATGAGCCCAGCTTGGCACCAACTTCTCCAGCGAACACTCCTGCGGAACACCCTGAGTTCCCTGGCCAAGCACGACCTCCTGTTCTACCTGCACCAGCTGATCCTGCTCTACTGGCTCCTGATCCAGTTCCACAACCACCTGCACCGATCAATGTCGACGAGCCTGAGCCCAGCCGAGAACCATCGATTATGGCAACAGCCCCAAACACACCGATGAATGCTGCAGATCCTCTTTCAGTACAACCTCCTACTGTGACTTCCACGGACATGCACCTCTACGAGCCCACAACAGCTCCTGACTTCCTGCAGCGTCGACGACAAATGGATCGACAGGAAACCATGCAGTTTGGCCCATTTGGACCGATGCGACGTCGAGCTGCCCAAAGACATGCTCCATATGATCAGGATCCACCCGAAGGTGAACAACACCCAGGTCAACGTGACCCTGCTTCTGAGCTCATTGGCCAAGCCTTCACGGTCTCTGACATTGGTGGTGACTTCTTGCCAACTGGTTGGAGTGTCGATGAAGAAGGTTACTTCCAGCTTGACACCAAGAACTACCATGACTATTGGGAGATCCGCGCTGGATGCCTCATCAGACACCATCTACAACCTCGGCATCGACCTCACGACATCACCAAGACCAAGGATTGCCCTATGGAGCTGAAGCAGCTGGACCCTTTACGGGTTACTCTGATGCGACTTCCCAATGGCATCAGACAGATCACCACTGACCGCTATGACGCTGCCCAGAGTACGCCTTATTGAAAAGATTCAATATAGTTATTGAAATTTGATCCATATATTGAAATGAAGGGTTTATTGAAAATTACAATATAGATATTGAAATTTATTTCAACAGAGGTAACATCAAAATTTCAACATACCATATTGAAAAAAACAACAATATCATGTTGAAATTGATGTTGAAACATGTTTCAACATATGTGGAAAATGCTGTTTCAATAAGGTGAAATGGCTGTTCTCAATCTGTTGCAAATTGGCTGAGTTTCAAACTGCTTTCTTTTCAAATGGCCATGCAACAAACAGTGGCAGCAGAAGTTGGTCTCCCTGGAACCTAGCTTTTTGGCCCAAGCTCCTGAGTCGCCTTTTTTAAGCCTTGAAAAAGGGCAGTGCCTTGAAAAGGGCATTGCCTTGAAGAAGGGCCATGGAGGAAGAGCAAAACATTGATGAAGCACAGCTGGATGTTTTAGACATGCTGATGAGACCCCCTCTTCCTGGGACCATGCAAGAGGCCATGGCCTACCGGGAGTACTTGGACTGCCAGACTGTGTCCTGTGATGCCTGGCTGTGGAGGAGGAACCTGGGCAAACCAGACTGGGGGATTAGGTGCTGGAAATGTGGAAGGGAATGGAGAAACACCTTCCAAAGAAGTGGGTCCTATTTTAAATATTGGAACCCAATAGACAAATGTCCAGCTAGGTGAAATTGCCTTGAAAAAGGGCATTGAAATTGCTTTGAAAAAAGGCATTGAAATTGCCTTGAAAAAGGGCTGTAAAATTGCCTTGAAAAAGGGCTGTAAAATTGCCTTGACAAAGGGCTGTAAAATTGCCTTGAAAAGGGCATAGATTGGAGACAGCTGCTGAAAAAGGGGAGAAAAGCTAGCAAGCTGACATGTAAGAACAGTGTGGCATTGAAACACAGCACTGGGCAGGGCAATTGGTGTGCAGTGTCAGGCTGTTTCCCTTGCATTTCCCTTGCAGTACAGGCTCAAGCTGAAACTTTGCTTCATTGTTTGATTTGCTGCAAAGGGCCAAACCTTGAAGAAAGGCAAAGCTCTGAAAAAGGGCATGGCCCTGATGAAACCAGTCAAGAAAAAAGGTGCAGGAAACCCACAGCCCAAGCTGAGAAAAAGTTTCCCTGAAGTTGACCAGGATGCTTTAGATGATGCCCTTGACAGCCACATCAGGCAGATTGGTGTGCAAGAAGCATTGAACCTGCTGGACTACGGGCATCTCCAGCCACAGCAGGCTGAGATCCCCAGAGCCATGTTCAAATTGCACCCTCTCCTCAAAGCATTGGTGCAAGTCAGCCCCAGTGCAGAAATCAGGTACAGGAATCTGAAACACAGTCTGACTGTGGCTGTCCACAAGTTTGGGGCTGAACTCTTGAACAAGTACTGGGAGGTGGAAGCAGCTTTGCTACCTGGGAGGGCTGCTGACAGCATACTTGTCCTCCTTAAACACTGGAGGAGGGTGACAGCCAGTCCAGCAGGTTGGGAAAGGTTTGGCACCAAACTTGACACAGCACAGTTCCAAGTGCTCACTGGTCTATACAAAAAAACTGGTAAAAAGGTTGGTGGGTCACCAGGCAAGAGGAAGCTGAAGAAAGAGGTGTCAGATGTTACAATGGCATCTGATGGCTTCCCTGCAATGTTGGCCACTTCTTCTGCATCAGAGGCAGAGGATGGTTCTGATGGTGAAGCTTCTGAAGCTTCTGAAGCTTCTGAAGCTTCTGCTGCACCCAGCAACTCTTTGCTTGGGTCTCCACCTCCTGTGACCAAAGCTATGTGGAGGGAAAAGGCTGGCAAGCCTGTGAAGAAAAGGCCTGCTGGGAAAGGAAGTAAAGAGAAGGACGGTGCCAAGAAAAAACCAGCAGCAGGAAAAAAACCAGCAGCAGAAGTGAAAAAGAAGCCAGGTGACACAGGCTTGGGGCCAGATACCCCAATTGCCCAGGAGACCCTGAGCATAGGTGGTGGCAAGAACCAGTCCTACATACAACACATGCCTTTTGGCCCAAACACTGTCAAGAAGCTTGTGGTCAGTGTGTCTTTGGCCCAAGCTGCCAAGCTCAAGGTTTCCCATAAGCAGCTGGTGGAGGAGCTCTTGCCTGCTTGCAAGCAGGCTGGTGCCACCAAGGCCTCAGTATTAGCTGCCAGGTTGAAACTGTTTCAAAAATATGAAAAGGCATGATGTGGATTGCCTTGCAAAGGGCTGTAGCCTTGAATAAAGGCAGTAGCCTTGCAAAAGGGCTGTGCAAGCACACACCAAAGCCTTGCACAAGGCAGTAGCCTTGTATAAGGGCTGTGCAAGCTGTAAATATTGTACATACAGCAGCACCACTCTTCTGCATACATGAGTGAAAAAAAGGTGCTGCAATACATGGCCAGGTGCTGCCAAGCCAAAAGCAACATGTTGTGTAAGCAAAACCAAGTACAACCTGAACAATGTTGCATATTCTGTTTCAATTTTGGGCTCAAGCTGCTAAAGCTGTAAGGCTTCCTTGGTTTGCAACAAGACCAAGGGCCAAACCTCGCGAAAGGGCACTTCAATTTGACTTGCCTTGAAAAGGGCATTCTGTCCTGCAGAAGGGCCAAGCCTTGTGTAAGGGCAGTGTATGGTATCATCCCCTTCCAGCCCTGACTACTCCAGGCCTTCACCACCTAAGTCACCCAGCAGAAGCAGGAGCAAAAGCAAGGCCCCAATGGCCAGAAACAGCTGGAGTGATGATGGGTGGGAAAAAGGGTGGCAAGATGGGTGGGAAGAGTGGGAGGGCTGGGGGGATGACAAGGAAGAAAAAGAATGGGCTTCCACATGGAAGACCAGAGGGAGGTGGGAAGAAGAAAAATGGGAAGATGGAGGGGAAAGGAGGTGGAGGAGGGATGAACATGGCAAAAGCCTGACTTCAGGCAGTGCCCATATGAGGCAAAGGCTGCAACTCCTGCAGGAGAAACAAGGGCTGCCAAAAAACAAGGATGAGGAGTATGTCCAAAGACTGGCTGCTATGGGCCAAAGCAGGTTCAAAAGGATGATGGGGAGGAAGGAGAAACAAGAGAAAGCTGAGAGGGAGAAGCAAGAAGCTTTCCAACAAGGGGCAGCATACCAGCAGCAGCTGGTATGGCAACAGCAGCAGCAGTGGCAGCAACACCAATGGCCACAAGGGTGGTCACAGCAGTGGCCACAACAGTGGCCACAACAGTGGCCAGCACAAGGTGGCATTACACTCATGCTGTTTTTTGTTTTCAAATTTGCATGTGCACTTTTTTTGTGGCAGGTGGCTATGGGTATGGTACCAGCCAAGCAGCTGCATCCCAGCCTCCAAGCCCCAAAGGCCTGGCCATGAGAGTGTGCACAGTTCAGTTCATACTTCATACCTGTTTTTGTGCAATGCCCATTCAGTTCATGATTTTTTGGGCAGGTGCAGCACAGGCAAGTGAACCAAATGCTGCAGGACTGTCTGGTTTTCTCATTGCACCTTTTTTCAAATCCATGCTGTCCAATTTTCAGGTATACTTCCCATATTTCTCTGCCAGGACCACCCAGGGATCAGAGGAGTGGCCTTGGGAAAGGGCAAACAAAAGGCCTTGGGAAAGGGCATGCAAAAGGCCTTGAAAAAGGGCAAACAAAAGGCCTTGAGAAAGGGCAGAACCAGCAAAGCAGCAGCACCAGCAGCTCCAACAGTGGGCAGTCCAGCCCTTCCCCACCACCAGGCAAAGGCAGGGGGGGTCCAAAAGGTGCCAAGCCTAAGAATAAAGGAAGGCCTGGGCCAAAGGCTGCACCTGAGGTCAAAGAGGAAGAGGGAGGAAGAGGGTAGCTGGGTTGAAGTAGCCAGAAAAGGCAATAGAAGAAAAAATTGAAAGCCTTGAAGAAGGGCTAAAGCCTTGAAGAAGGGCCAAAGCCTTGAGGAAGGGCCAGCCTTGGGTAAGGGCTTCTATTTTTTGAAAAAGTTCCAAAGGGACTTTGGGCCACCTCCTGCACTGTGAGCAGTTGAGAAAAAAGAGGTTGCTGGGGAGCTTGGGCATGAATAGCCCACTGATTGCTGAATGAAACATATATTGAAAAAATGAGCAGTCCAGTCATTACCCAAAAAAAACAGTTCAAAGTGGAATCCAAAATTTTGAAAAGGTCTGCATTGTTTTTTTAAAATCAAATCAGTTTGGCACAGGTTCCAAAATGACCACAAAAAGTGGATCCATCATATTGCATCATATGATGTCATATGATGGGTGGGGCCATCATATGATGGGCTTGGGCCATCATATGATGGGCTTGGGCCATCATATGATGGGTTGTGGCCATCATATGATGGGTGGTGCCATCATATTGCATCATATGATGTCATATGATGGGTGGCAGTTTTCTGGGTAGAAATGATTGGTGTCATTTTTTTTTTGAAATCTGTAGCTTTCAAAAGCTCAAGGTTGAAACCTGCAATTTTCTTTGGCCTTGCCAAGGGCAACCTCTCAACCCAAAGCCTTGCAGAAGGGCAAAGGCAATGGGAAAGACAATGAAGGCCATGAAAGCTACCCCAAAAAAAACAAAGCAAACAGAGACCAGCCCTGCACAAGGGCAAAGCCCTGCAAAAGGGCAAAGCCTTGCAAAAGGGCCAGGCATTTTGAAAAGGCCCAGTTCCATTTTGAAATTACCAAAAAATGAGGCAGACCTGAGCCTGGAAGAAAAGATGGAAACCTTCCAAAAGAAAGCCAATGGAAATGTTCAGACTTTCCTTGACAGCCTCACCCCTGGCCAGAGAGAAGCCCTTTGGGGTCGCTTTAGCAGGGCAAGGGATGCCTTGAAGGATCCCAAAGCCACAGAGCTGTGGAACACCCACTGTAAGGGGAAGGGAAGTGAAGAGAAAAAAAACAGTTGCTGGCTGTGTTTTTGAAGAACAGGGGTGATCTGAAGAAGGCTGGCATCTACCACAAAGAGTTGGTTGCCTTGACCGAAGTTTCAGGCAGCTTGGCTGGCAGAACCCAAATTTCAATGGGTGTTCTGAGTGCCATCACTCCTGCTGCTTGCTTGTGACTTGTGAGTGTGTTTCTCTGAGGCAGCAGGGAAACAGAGGAATGGGTGCCATTCCAAGCCATACTGACAAGGTTTGGATTACAGGAAGCCATGAGGAGAGCACCCTGGCAGCAATATGCATTGCACATCTTGCACTCAACCCCCTGACTTGGAATGCCAACCTTTGCTGGCATATGGTGAGGTGAACAGGGGGTCCATCAGGGTCAGAAAAGACCCAAAGGACCAACAAGAGTGGCAGTTCTGCCTGGAGACAGCAATTGTCTACAGTGACAAGCAGTCCAAGCATGAGATGAACATGGAGGCTGCCACCAAACTGGAAGCCATCCAATGGATGGAAGCCAGAAAGGCTGGCACCATGTTGAGCCCTGAGGAAGGGCTGGCAGCAAATGCCTTGAATGATGTCCTCCCCACCAGTGCCAAAAACAAGGGGGGGGCCTGAGAACCCAAAAGCAAAACGACAGCAAACAAATTTGAGTAATACTGATAATTGGTTTATTTCTTTTTCGCCTCTTGCCAGCTTCTTTTTAGAAGATGAACATTATGGGCGCATTCACTGCAAATTTCATTTTTCCCCACCTGCCAGGTGAGGGTTGTTAGATTTTATCAGAGTTGTTCTCCTCGGCTAGCTGTCCTCCTCGTCCTCGTCCTCCTCCTCCTCCTCGTCCTCCGCCTTCTCCTCCTCCTCTGCCTCCTCCTCCAGTTTCTCCTCGATCATGTCTGCATCAACTTCCACCTCAACTTCCGCCTTGCCAACTCTTCGCCAAGCTCTTTGCCAACTTCCCAGCTCAGTGCACCGGTGGACCTCAACCTGGGACCAAACCAGCTCAGTGTGCACCGCTGGACCTCAACCTGGGGATCTGCCCAGCTCAGTGTGCATCGCTGGACCTCAACCTGGGACCTTCCCAGCTCAGTGTGCACCGCTGGACCTCAACCTGGGACCTTCCCAGCTCAGTGTGCACTGCTGGACCTCAACGGCCAGATAGAATACCAGAAGATATGCCAGATAGAGTGTTAGAAGATATGTCAGATAGAATGCCAGAAGATATGCCAGAACATATTGCAGAAGATATGCCAGGTAGAATGCCAGAAGATATGCCAGAAGATATGCTAGATAAAATGCCAGAAGATATGCTAGATAAAATGCCAGAAGATATGTCAGATAGAATGCCAGAAGATTTGCCAGTAACAAAACGTATAAATGTCATGGTGGGGATAACTCGAACTAAAGTAATTTCAGCTCTGCGCGGAAACATTGAGTGACAGTGTGCAATAGCCAAGCAAGCTCATTTGAGCACGGTCATGCGACGGCGGCTGATTTCCAAATCAACCTCTCCTTCCCTTTCCCTTCCTTTCCTTCCTTTCCCGTCCTTTCCCTTCCTTTCCCTTCCTTTTCCGTCCTTTCCCTTCCTTTCCCTTTCTTTCCCTTTCTTTCCCTTCCTTTCCCTTTCTTTCCGTTCCTTTCCCGTCCTTTCCATTCCTTTCCCTTCCTTTCCCTTCCTTTCCGTCCCTTCCGTTCCCTTCCTTTCCCTGTCTTTCCCGAAGCAAGGGTTCCCGTTGCCCAACCGTCCGCAACCACTCGCAACCGTCCGCGCGATTGCTATTTGGCCGTGCCTCTGGTAAGTTCTCCAGAAGGGCTAATTTTTGCGTTTCGCGTGGCAGGCGTGGCACTTCGTGACATTCAGACGTGTTTTGTAACGTGTCGAAAGTCATTTTGTGTGGCAGGCGCACTACTTTTGCGACGTTTTCAGAAGATGCGTTGCAGTTTTCGTGGCCGGCGCAGCACTTTGGACGTGTCCATCGTCATTTTGCGTAGCAGGCGCAGCACTTTAGACGCGTCGTGTTGCGTGTTTTTACGAATCGCATTGGCAGGGCTGCGTCAAGTGGCGACAAGGTGCAGATTCCGTGGCAGACGTGGCATTTTGTGAGATGTGCTGAAAATTGACGGAAGCCTACCACGAAACATCGATTTTGAGGTAGCAAATTTAAAGGCTCGTACGAAAACTCGCAGGAAAACGTCAATTTTGAAGCTATATACAAAGTGTGAAAATTGGAGGAAGTCTCGCACGAAAGGCTCGTTTTGATGCTCCCACATCTCTCGTCTCAAGTCTCTGGTTTTCCTGTAGCGTCGCCGTGTCTATGGGGGAAGCTGCAAAATCTCTCCTTTTCGAAGGTTTCCAAGCAGGTTGTCATGTCGTTTTGCGTGGCAAGGGTGGCACTTTACACTCTACACTCCACCACACTCTACACTTTGCACACTCCTCACTCTACACTCCACCACACTCTACACTTTGCACACTCCTCACTCCACACTTTAAATTAAAACTCTACACGCCACACTCCACACTCGACACTTTCCACTCCACACTCTACACTCCACACTTTACACTCCACACTCCTCACTCCACAATTTACACTTTACACTCCTCACTCCACACTCTACACTTTACACTTTGCACTTTCCACTCCCCCTTCACACTCTACACTTTACACTCTACACTCCACAATTTACACTTTGGACTCCACACTTTAAACTTTGCACTCCACACTTTACACCTACACACTCCTACACACTCCTACACACTCCACACTCTACACCCCACACTCCACCACACTCCACACTCTACACCCCACACTCCACCACACTCCACACTCTACACCCCACACCCCACCACACTCCACACTTTACACTCCACACTCCACAAACTACACTTTACACTCCACACTCCACACTCCACACTTTACACTCCACACTCCTCACTCCACAATTTACACTTTACACTCCTCACTCCACACTCTACACTTTACACTTTGCACTTTGCACTCCTCACTCCACACTTTACACTCCACACTTTACTCTCCACACTCTGCACACTACACTTTACGCTGTACACTTTACACTCTACACTCCACACTTTACATTTTTGACTCCTCACTCCACACTTTACATTTTACACTCCTCACTCCACACTTTACACTCCACACTCCACACTCTACACTTTCCAGTCCACACTTCACACTCTGCACTTTCCACTCCACACTCCACACTCTACACTTTACACTCCATACTCTACACTTTACATTTTTCACTCCACACTTTAAATTTTACACTCCTCACTCCACGCTTTACACTCCACACTCCACACTTCCCACTTTTCACTCCACACTCTACACTTTACACTCCACACTTTACACTCCAGACTCCACACTCTACAGTTTCCACTCCAGACTCTAGACTCTACACTTTACACTCCTCACTCCTCACTCCACACTTTATACTTTACACTCAACACTTTACAGTTTGCACTTTACACTCCTCACTCCACACTTTACACTCCACACTCCACACTTTACACTCCACACTCTACACTTTACACTCTACACTTTACACTCTACACTCCACACTCCACACTTTACACTCCATGCTTTCCTCTCCACGCTTTACACTCCACACTTTACACTCCACACTTTTACACTCCACACTCCACAGTCTACACTTCACACTCCACACTCTACACTCCACACTTTACCCACTGCACACTCCACCCTTTACACTCCTCACTCCTCACTCCACACTTTACACTCCACACTTCCCACTTTACACTCCACACTCTACACTTTACACTCCACACTTTACACTCCACACTCCACACTCCACACTTTACACTCTACACTCCACACTCTACACTGTCCACTCCACACTGCAGACTGGTCACAGGGGAAATATGTATATACAAGACTGTTCAAACAAACTATTGCAGAAAATTGTTCTGAGTGACTGCATATACATTAACATACGTGTGAGCATTCGGGTTCGTGGGCTGCATCTTGTTCTTCTCCCCCCCCATTTCCAGCCACTCCGTTGCACCCACGCCGTCCGCAGCCGTCCGCGCAATTCTCCCCACCCATTTCCCGTCCGCAGCCGTCGGCGCAGCCAAGCTCGCTCATCCCCAGCGACTTCTTCTCCCCAACTATTTCCAGCCACTCCCTTGCACCCACGCCGTCCGCAGCCGTCCGCGAAATTCTCCCCACCCATTTCCCATCCGCAGCCGTCCGCGCAGCCACGCTCTCTCATCTCCAGCGCCTTCGTCTCCCCACCCATTTCCAGCCACTCCCTCGCACCCACGCCGTCCGCAACCGTCCGCGCAATTCTCCCCACCCATTTGCCGTCCGCAGCCGTCCGCGCAGCCAAGCTCGCTCATGACCAGCGGCTTCTTCTCCCCATCCATTTCCAGCCACTCCCTTGCACCCACGCCGTCCGCAGCCGTGCGCACAATTCTCCGAACCCATTTCCCGTCCGCGACCGTCCGCGCAGCCGAGCTCGCTCATCACCAGCGGCTTCTTCTCCTCATCCATTTCTATCGGTACTCCCTTGCACCCACGCCGTCCGCAGCCGTGCGCGCAATTCTCCGCACCCATTTCCCGTCCGCAACCATCCGCGCAGCTAAGCTCGCACATCACCAGCGGCTTCTTCTCCCCACCCATTTCCAGCCACTCCGTTGCACCCACGCCTGCAGCCGTCCGCGCAATTCTCCGCACCCATTTCCCGTCCGCAGCCGTCCGCACGGTCAAGCTCGCTGATCTCCAGCGGCTTCTTCTCCCCACCCATTTCCAGCCACAACCTGGAACCCATGCCGTCCGCAGCCGTCCGCGCAATTCTCCCAACCCATTTGCCGTCCGCAGCCGTCCGCGCAGCCAAGCTCGCTCATCATCAGCGACTTCTTCTCCCCACCCATTTCCAGCCACTCCCTTGCACCCACGCCGTCCGCAACCGTCCGTGCACTTCTCCGCACCCATTGCCCGTCCGCAGCCGTCCGCGCAGCCAAGCTCGCTCATCACCAGCGGCTTCTTCTCCCCACCCATTTCCACCGACTCAGTTGCACCCAGGCCGTCCGCAACCGTCCGTGCACTTCTCCGCACCCATTTGCCGTCCGCAGCCGTCCGCGCAGCCAAGCTCGCTCATCACCAGCAGCTTCTTCTCCCCATCCATTTCCAGCCACGCCGTTGCACTCGCGCCATCCACAACCGTCCGCGCAGTTCTCCGCACCCATTTCCCGTCCGCAGCCGTCCGCGCAGCCAAGCTCGCTCATCACCAGCGGCTTCTTCTCCCCACCCATTTCCAGGGACTCCCTTGCACCCACGCGTCCGCAACCGTCCGCGCACTTCTCCGCACCCATTGCCCGTCCGCAGCCGTCCGCGCAGCCAAGCTCGCTCATCACCAACGGCTTCTTCTCCCCACCCATTTCCAGCCACTCCCTTGGACCCACGCCGTCCGCAACCGTCTGCGCAGTCTCCGCAACCATGACCCGTCCGAGCCGTCGCGCAGCCAAGGTCGCTCATCACCAGCGGCTTCTTCTCCCCACCCATTTCCAGCCACCCCCTTGCACCCACGCCGTCCGCAGCCGTCCGCGCCATTCTCCGCACCCATTTGCCGTCCGCAGCCGTCCGCGCAGCCAAGCTCGCTCATCACCAGCGGCTTCTTCTCCCCACCCACTCCGTTGCACCCACGCCGTCCGCAGCCGTCCACGCAGTTCTCCGCACCCATTTGCCGTCCGCAGCCGTCCGCGCAGCCACGCTCGCTCATCACCAGCGGCTTCTTCTCCCCATCCATTTCCAGCCACGCCGTTGCACTCGCGCCATCCACAACCGTCCGCGCACTTCTCCGCACCCATTCCCCGTCCGCAGCCGTCCGCGCGGCCAAGCTCGCTCATCACCAGCGGCTTCTTCTCCCCACACCCACCTCCAGCCACTCCCTTGCACCCAGGCCGTCCGCAGCCGTCCGCGCACTTCTCCGCACCCATTGGCCCGTCCGCAGACCAGACGTCCGCGCCAGCGGCTTCTTCCCCCCACCCATTTCCAGCCACTCCGTTGCACCCACGCCGTCCGCAGCCGTCCACGCAGTTCTCCGCACCCATTTGCCGTCCGCAGCCGTCCGCGCAGCCAAGGTCGCTCATCACCAGCGGCTTCTTCTCCCCACCCATTTCCAGCCACCCCCCTGCACCCACGCCGTCCGCAGCCGTCCGCGCAGTTCTCCGCACCCATTTGCCGTCCGCAGCCGTCCGCGCAGCCAAGGTCGCTCATCACCAGCGGCTTCTTCTCCCCACCAATTTCCAGCCACTCCGTTGCACCCACGCCGTCCGCAGCCGTCCACGCAGTTCTCCGCACCCATTTGCCGTCCGCAGCCGTCCGCGCAGCCAAGGTCGCTCATCACCAGCGACTTCTTCTCCCCATCCATTTCCAGCCACGCCGTTGCACTCGCGCCATCCACAACCGTCCGCGCAGTTCTCCGCACCCATTTGCCGTCCGCAGCCGTCCGCGCAGCCAGGCTCGCTCATCACCAGCGGCTTCTTCTCCCCACCCATTTCCAGCCACTCCGTTGCACCCACGCCGTCCGCAGCCGTCCGCGCAATTCTCCCAACCCATTTGCCGTCCGCAGCCGTCCGCGCAGCCAAGGTCGCTCATCACCAGCGGCTTCTTCTCCCCACCCATTTCCAGCCACTCCGTTGCACCCACGCCGTCCGGAGCCATCCGCGCAGTTCTCCGCACCCATGCCGTCCGCAGCCGTCCGCGCAGCCAAGGTCGCTCATCACCAGCGGCTTCTTCTCCCCACCGATTTCCAGCCACCCCCTTGCACCCACGCCGTCCGCAGCGGTCCGCGCAGTTCTCCGCACCCATTTGCCGTCCGCAGCCGTCCGCGCAGCCAAGGTCGCTCATCACCAGCGGCTTCATCTCCCCACCCATTTCCAGCCACTCCGTTGCACCCACGCCAACCGCAGCCGTCCACGCAGTTCTCCGCACCCATTTGCCGTCCGCAGCTGTCCGCGCAGCCAAGGTCGCTCATCACCAACGGCTTCTTCTCTCAGCCGTCCGCGCAGTTCTCCGCACCCATTTGCCGTCCGCAGCCGTCCGCGCAGCCAAGGTCGCTCATCACCAGCGGCTTCTTTTCCCCACCCATTTCCAGCCACCCCCTTGCACCCACGCCGCCCGCAGCCGTCCGCGCTGCAGTTCTCCGCACCCATTTGCCGTCCGCAGCCGTCCGCGCAGCCAAGGTCGCTCATCACCAGCGGCTTCTTCTCCCCACCCATTTCCAGCCACTCCCTTGCACCCACGCCGTCTGCAGCCGTCCACGCAGTTCTCCGCACCCATTTGCCGTCCGCAGCCGTCCGCGCAGCCAAGGTCGCTCATCACCAGCGGCTTCTTCTCCCCACCCGTTTCCAGCCACTCCGTTGCACCCACGCCGTCCGCAGCCGTCCGCGCAGTTCTCCGCACCCATTTGCCGTCCGCAGCCGTCCGCGCAGCCAAGGTCGCTCATCACCAGCGGCTTCTTCTCCCCACCCATTTCCAGCCACTCCGTTGCACCCACACCGTCCGCAGCCGTCCACGCAGTTCTCCGCACCCATTTGCCGTCCGCAGCCGTCCGCACAGCCAAGGTCGCTCATCACCAGCGGCTTCTTCTCCCCACCCATTTCCAGCCACCCCCTTGCACCCACGCCGTCCGCAGCCGTCCGCGCAAGTTCTCCGCACCCATTTGCCGTCCGCAGCCGTCCGCGCAGCTGGTCGCTCATCACCAGCGGCTTCTTCTCCCCACCCATTTCCAGCCACTCCGTTGCACCCACGCCGTCCGCAGCCGTCCACACAGTTCTCCGCACCCATTTGCCGTCCGCAGCCGTCCGCACAGCCAAGGTCGCTCATCACCAGCGGCTTCTTCTCCCCACCCATTTCCAGCCACCCCCTTGCACCCACGCCGTCCGCAGCCGTCCGCGCAGTTCTCCGCAACCATTTGCCGTCCGCAGCCGTCCGCGCAGCCAAGGTCGCTCATCACCAGCGGCTTCTTCTCCCCACCCATTTCCAGCCACCCCCTTGCACCCACGCCGTCCACAGCCGTCCGCGCAGTTCTCCGCACCCATTTGCCGTCCGTCGCTCATCACCAGCGGCTTCTTCTCCCCACCCATTTCCAACCACTCCGTTGCACCCACGCCGTCCGCAGCCGTCCACGCAGTTCTCCGCACCCATTTGCCGTCCGCAGCCGTCCGCGCAGCCAAGCTCGCTCATCACCAGGGGCTTCTTCTCCCCACCCATTTCCAGCCACTCCGTTGCACCCACGCCGTCCGCAGCCATCCGCGCAGTTCTCTGCACCCGCCGTCCGCAGCCGTCCGCGCAGCTAAGGTCGCTCATCACCAGCGGCTTCTTCTCCCACCCATTTCCAGCCACTCCGTTGCACCCACGCCGTCCGCAGCCGTCCGCGCAGTTCTCCGCACCCATTTGCCGTCCGCAGCCGTCCGCGCAGCCAAGGTCGCTCATCACCAGCGGCTTCTTCTCCCCACCCATTTCCAGCCACCCCCTTGCACCCACGCCGTCCGCAGCCGTCCGCGCAGTTCTCCGCACCCATTCCCCGTCCGCAGCCGTCCGCGCAGCCAAGCTCGCTCATCACCAGCGGCTTCTTCTCCCCACCCATTTCCAGCCACTCCCTTGCACCCAGGCCGTCCGCAGCCGTCCGCTCCATTCCTTTCCCTTCCTTTCCCATCCTTTTCCGTTCCTTTCCCATCCTTTCCCTTCCTTTCCCTTCCTTTCCCCTTCCTTTCCCTTCCTTTCCCTTCCTTTTCCTTCCTTTCCCTTCCTTTCCCTTCCCTTTTCCTTCCTTTCCCATCCTTTCCCTTCCTTTCCCTTCCTGTCCCTTCCTTTCCCTTCCTGTCCCTTCCTTTCCCATCCTTTCCCTTCCTTTCCCTTCCTTTCCCTTCCTTTCCCTTCCTTTCCCTTCCTTTCCCTTCCTTTCCCTTCCTTTCCCTTCCTTTTTCCTTCCTTTTTCCTTCCTTTCCCTTCCTTTTTCCTTCCTTTCCCTTCCTTTCCCTTCCTTTTCCTTCCTTTCCCTTCCTTTCCCTTCCTTCCCTTCCTTTCCCTTCCTTTCCCTTCCTTTCCCTTCCTTTCCCTTCCTTTCCTTTCCTTTCCTTTCCTTTCCCTTCCTTTCCTTTCCTTTCCTTTCCCTTGCACCCACGCTGTCCGCACACCACCGTTCGAGCCAGGTCGCTCCCCCACGCGGTTAAACAACTAAACGAGAACCCAAGCATCGAAGATGCTTTTGGGAAAAATTGAAGCAATGACTGGCAAAAATATAAATATTAAGTTTAAGGTTGGAGGTTGCTCTGGAAACGGAGCGGGAAGTTGCAAGGTTGCTCAGAAATTAATTTCAAAGTTTCATTGCACTTTACGAAAATTAAATTCCGCACCGAACAATGTTGCCGGAACCCAAATCAAAGGTTACAACATTGTACTTTTGCATTTCCAATACATGATTTTGTGGTTGAAAGCACAGTCATCCTGTGTGCAATATTTTTGGGGTTGATTTTTGTCCAAAACATAAATACATGTTGCAATTGGAAAAAACAAAATTCCACAGCATAATGTAATCACAAATGCCACGAAATCTACATCTTGCAGCGAGAACCAAACAGATTTGTTCCACTAATTTTCGGTGTTTTTCCACCTCACATCAAGCAAAATGTGTTTTTCTAACAATTTTTTCCACCTGCTGTCTCTGAGTATCTGAGCCACTGTAGGCAACGAGTGCACTGAATTTGTGTGTGCGTCATCATGCAGACAACTGGCCATGCTAGTCTTCTCTGTTTCGTTTCAACTACCTGGAACCTACATGCCTGTACATGTGCATGAGTGGAGTAGCTCAAGTTTCACACCCCACCTTGGCACTGCAGCAATTTCTGGTGCTGTGCCACATCTATTATAGGTTGGCCCTTACAAAGCCACCGTGCTGAATTAATGGTTCCAGCTCTGTTGAAATTTTCTATGCCACTCTCACTGTCCGTATTTTGACCAACTGGAGTGTGTAGTGCACCTGCATGTCTCATGCTATGATTGCGCACCACTTTGCCCAGCATCACCACAGTTGCTAGGCAATGTCCATGAGGCTCTCAATCTCTGCCATTGCACGTCCGTAGTTGCCAGCTTCTTCCCAATTGCCATCCACTTCCGCTATGTTGCGTTTCATCCTCAAAAACCCGAGCGCGTTCTCCAAGGCCTCACCACAGCTGCTAGGCAATGTCCATGAGGCTCTCAATCTCTGCCATTGCACGTCCGTAGTGGCCAGTTTCTTCCCAATTGCCATCCACTTCCGCTATGTTGCGCTTCATCCTCAAAGTCCCGAGCGCGTTCTCCAAGCGAAGTCTGTTGGCTCGGGAAAAGGCAACCATTCTTTCATAGTCATCCCATGCCAGCCCTCCATCATGAGTTTCTACCCATTCCTCCGGGTCTGACACTTCTTCTTGGCGAGAGGTCTGGTATCTGTTTCGCCTCTCTGCTGGGGTTCCTCCACATCCATTTTACCATCTTCCTCCATCTCCTCTTTTTGTCCTTCTAAATGGGCTCCATGAACTCCACGGGTTGCATTGGCTCTCTCATCTGCTTCTGTCTCACCAACTGTTTGGTCAATGTTACGACCATTGAGCTGGTAGACATGGTTCAAAGCAGCTTCTGCCACGTCAACTCCTTGGAAAGGTTCTTCTTCTGGAGCTTCTGGAGGTTCATCATCCTGTCTCGGATCTGGTGAGTCCAAGACACCTGCCCCAACTGGAAAGTTTCCATCAGTCAAGTACTCATCCAGGCAGCCATATACGTTCTCCACGTCCACCATGAAGTCACCACGCTGCTCAGACTC
This sequence comes from Cladocopium goreaui, assembly GCA_947184155.2. Taxonomy (NCBI): domain Eukaryota; class Dinophyceae; order Suessiales; family Symbiodiniaceae; genus Cladocopium; species Cladocopium goreaui. The sequence continues at coordinate 37,079 of CAMXCT020006823.1, read as the reverse complement.
ATGATAGCGCTCATGCAAATACGCTATCTCCTTCTTCAAGATCCACCATGCAACCCAAAGACTCGGTTTCACCAATGCTCGAAACCTCAGTTCCATCAGCCATGCCGCATGTCGTAAGGCAACTTGTTGAAGCCATCCATAGTGACTCCACACCATTGGTCCAGCGCAAGCAAAACCAACTGCAGCAAACATCATCGCAAATCCAATGAACTGCGCCATCACGGAAAGTACCTTGTAGGCCATCATCAACCCTCCAAAGGCACATTGCGCTGGAGTAGACAACCATTCCACCAGCGTCCACCATACCATCTGCAGCTTGCCATCATCTACGCTTCCACCTGTCACAGGACCATGATGAGAAAATACCTCACTGTTGCAACCCTTCAACTGCATACACATACCAAGAGTGACATTGCCATTTGGATCAAATGGACACATTGCTCTCTTGTTGCTCGATTGATTCTGCGGATTCTTCTCACTGTGTCGTCATCATTTCTTTCTGCATCATTTGGACTGAAAAGTCCCATCAATCTTCCAAGACATCGTCTCCGTTCACCTCCAAGTCGTTTGGTGTCACCAGGGTTCAATTTTGTGTGAAATTTGAAAATGGAAAAGACACCAGTACGCAGCAAATTTTGAAGAAAGAATTGCTTGATCTGAATTTGCTTCAAACGTCCAGGTCCAGTTCGTCGGATAAGTGCCAATGCTGATGCTGAGTCCATGTACAATCTCTGTTGCACCTTGTCACTGTCCCCTTCGCTTTCATCTCCAACAAGAAACTTGCACAAGCGGTACAAGACAAGACTCTCCACCATCAAACCATTGGCAGCATACAACTCAGCCTCGCAACTGGAAAATGCTACTGAAGCTTGGGTTCGGCAAATTCCTGTGAGTAATGATCCATTGAGAAAGATCAATCCTGAATTGGTAAACCTTCGAGCTGTCTTACAATCAGCCCATGAGGAATCGCTGAATGCCTCCAAAATGAATCTTCCATCTACCGTCCAATCTGGAATTGTAACCTCATCCTGGATAAAGCCATCCTCTTTCCAAAAGTCACTGACCATCTTGCCTTCTTCAGTTGAACATAGGAATATACCATCATCTGGAGTTCCTTCAAGATATGAAGCCAAATGTTTCAATGCCGAAAGTGCCTTCACGCTAGGACGAGACATGTAGGATGATAAGGCTTTTACTGCAAACTGAATGCCTGGCCTGTGCATTGCCATGTACAAAGTCAGACCCAAACCAGATCTGACCAGTCCAGCCTGTTGTCCATCCAACATCTCAGACTCCACTGCAAACTCAGCGTTGAAGGTTTCCAGCGTAGCATGATATGGCAATCCCTTCTTTCTCCTTCCACTGACTTTCATCATTGCTACCAACTTTGGAACCTATGTTGCATTTGGTTGGATGAGGATTCCATCTTCTCGCATTGTAATCCTCTTCTTCAAATACATCAACTGCTCTCCACTAGCTGGTAGATGAGGTCCGTCCACCTTCATTGTCAAAGTTGAACCAACTGCATCTTGAAACCACTGCACTTCTTCTGGCTTGCACACCAAAAGAATGTCGTCCACATGAACGTTCACATAGATCTTCCTCATCAGGTTTTCATGTCGCAACACTGTCGGTGAACCAGGAAAAGATCTCAGCCCTGCGGCTTCACAAATCTTTTCAAAGTGTTGATGCCATCTGAGCGCTGCATTGCGCTGTCCTGGCAAGCACCTTCGAAGTAGCCAGTGTGTCTCTGACTTTCCTGTACTCTCACGCACCCGTTGGGGAATCTCCACATACATCACTTCCACTTGAGGTACCATCAAGAATGCATCTTTGATGTCGAGAGAGGTCACTGCAAGGCCATACAGGACTGCACATGTAAGTAGCATTCTGACTGCAGAGAAAGCCGAAGTGGGAGAAAAACTGTTTTCATCAGTGCTGGTTGTTCGACACTAGCAACGACACTACATCTGCGAATCCAACTGTTGCACAACATGTTCCAGTGTGACCCAGCTGTTGTATTTGGTCAAATCTAAGTTGAAGGTCTTGACCTTGGTGTTATGCTTGTTGTGCTCGTGGTCGACAGCCATTGTATGGAACCCCGCACTGGCCACTGTAGCAGAAAGAATACCACATCCAGAACAAAGCTCAATAAAAAGGGGGCTTTGCATGCCCTTCAAATCAGCAACGATGCCCTGTAAATCGCACTCGTGAAAATCACTTGCATGAATTGGTCCTCCATCACGGCTTGTGCCCTGGGGACTCTGCGGGTCCAATTGACTTGCCGCAGCATGTGGGGAAAATTGCGGAAACTGATCATTGTGTGCTTCGTCACAAATTGTTCCATTGTCATTGCATTTCATGTCCGCCTCAGGTATTCAGTCTTTCTTGCGTCCCGGACATTCCATAGCGGGATGCTGCTTGAAGCATCCCTTCACCGCGCAAAGGTGTAAGCCCTTTTCACAGCGTTGATTCTGAACCTGGGCACTGCACTTCTTGAGGTTATATGAGAAACATAGCCCATGCCCTTGTGGTGTGGACCCTGTGCAACCCAAATTGAGAAGGTCGAGAGGGATTCGCATGTTCTGTCCTCCCGATGTTTTGCCCTTTGATTTTCCTTTGCCTTTGCCCTTCGGTGTCGATGGCTGCATGTCGGCACCTGGTCTGTCGGTTCTCAGCTTCTTGAACGGTGGTTCATCATCCTTCCCTTTGACAGCAAGAGGCTTTGGTTGCAAAAGTGCTGTAACTTCAGTGCTATTCATGCATGTCTCAAAGTGCTTGTCACATGGTCGTCCATCAGGTCCAGACTTCAAACCGGCTCGCGTCTTCTCGGCCAACAACACGAACAACCTTTTGTCTGCTGCCTCAATTTGTTGGAAAGTCGTCCTGCTGTAACCTGGAGGGACGGTTTCGAGTCTGCATGCAAGAATTTTCTCCAACCATTTGTCGTGGTTTGTGAAGGCCAAGATGTTTGCTTGTTCCATAGCCAATCCCCTGCGTATAGTACCTCAAAAGGATCTCTGATGATGTGTCACAAGGTTCAACTTTGCTCGAAGATGTCAGCTTCAATTCGCCTGAGCTCTGTACCACCAAGCGCTGGTCGCGCTTCGAACTGCTAAGCAACTCATGTTCACGTGACACACACATGTCCCATGATACCTATTGAATCCTGTCATTTTCATAGAAACTCACAAAACGGTCCACCAGCGCGTCTCCTGGTTCGTAAGGCCCTCGAATGCTGATTCCACTGAGCCTTGCCTGTTGCTCGTCAAGTCGAGCTGCTCTGTCAGCTGGTGCAAGTTTCCTTTGGGTTTCCTCACTCGTTTGCTCTGTTTGGGCCTTGATGTCTGAAGCAACTGTCGCATATGACTCAGTGTAAAGTCTCCTAAGACATGATTCTTCCACCAAAGACGGTTCCCGGCCGAGTACCTTGGTCAGCAACTCACTGAACGGTTTGTCATCACTACCTCCAGGTGAGTAGTTGCAACTGAATGCAAATTTTGCCATGGTGTCCAGGGATTTGTCTTTGAAACATGCCACAACTGCTTCATCTAAACCAATGGCCCTGGCCCTTTGCTCGAAAACGGCTTTGCTGTCTCCGAAACTCATCTTTCCCTTGAGGAAAAATGCTGCTCATTGCGACAAGACTGCATTGTGATCTGGTGTCATCAACTGCCGCATTGTGACAAAATTGCATGTATGAAACATCAAATCTAACCGCACTGGTTGAAATGCATGGACAAGCATGGCGTGGCATGAAGTGCTTACTTCAAATGAGTCTGCATCAACTCCAAAGTGCATTGCTTCATGGCAAGCGCCTGCAATGACGCAATTTTTCACCAAGCTTATAGGTTGACAAATGCCGGCACAAGTGATGCTTGTCACTCACCTTCTAAAGCATGCTGTGCAGGATGGGTGCAAGAACTGTGGGGCCGACTTGCATCTGTCGTATTGGGCTGTGATCATACGCCCGCATTTGAGCAGCATACCCGTTTCGTCTGCTGTCACGTGTAGGCAACGGGAAACTCGGTGCCTGAAGTACACCGCCGCATCACCACATGTCTCACCACCCCATCGCCCTGCAACTGTCTCCAAGGCGCTCTCGTCTGCCGAGTGCTCGAAATGCTCGTCATCCCTCGAGTCACATGAGGATGACGATGATTCTTGGTCCTTGCCTTCGTAGACATCTGGAGCACCTGCAGGGAAGTATCCACTCCTCGATGCATCGGGATCGAAGTGGTTGCCATTGATCTGGGTGATCATCTCCTCCATCACAAACGCACAGGCCACGACATTGCATCTCTGCTGTATGTGAGCATGCTCTTGTCCTTGCCAGAGGAGTGGTATCCTAGGTATCTCCTAGCTGATGGTTCCATGCCATACTTGGCACACATCGACAGCATCGAAGACTTGCAAGAGTGCGTGGCGATCCTCACACCCGTCTTTCTGGCCGGGACGTCTTTGAGAAGAGATCTAAGCCAGTCACCTGCTACTTCGCAGGACACGGGCACTCTTGTCCATCCTCCTCCAACTGCTGGTTTTGGTAGGACCGGTTTGTCTCGTCCCAAAACCAAACCTTGTTGTTCTCTGCATTCCAACCATGGTTCAACCCATCCACCATCTGTAAAGCTCAGGGTTGGTACAACCACTGGGTCGCCGTCTTGCATCGTTCTGCGGCGCACTCCAAGTAGCCCTTGTTTGACCCAACAGGCACCTCAAGCTCCATGGATGATATGGATTGTCCATCAGAGAAGCGGAGGCGCCCAAACACAAGCAGCAGGAAAAATCCTGAGGCAATGCGATCATACATTGTCCTGTTCTCGTCTTTCACGCAAATCTCAAGGTGTTGGATCTGCTTCACAGTCAGTGGAGGTCTCTGCACTAGTCTGCGTTTCTTGGCAAAGTGTATGGCCATGTACCCTTTGACACGGCCTGAGTTCAGCACCTCGTCTGCCTGCATCAAGCCCATGACGTGCTTTGCAAAAGACACCGATGTAATGAAAGATCTTGGAAACGTGGGTGCAGTGTCAGAGTCTTTCAAAAACCTGTATACCAACTCCTCCTTGATTGGAAAAGGAGCGACATTGCGATCCCTTGCAAACTGAACGTAACGCACTATTGGGTTTGCACGCCCATGCAGAGTGCTTGTTGCTTTGATCCCCAAGGCGTCCTTAATGGACTCGTTGAGGCCCTGCTGCAAGAACTCCGTCAATGTGTCGCCCGGTTTAGGCCTTGCAATGTTCCATGACCCTGGGTCTTCCAGAATGAGCGCAGTCCATTTCTTATATGCAGCCTTTCTGTCAAAGCTAATCTGTTGTTCCCAAAAGGTTTCATCGGTTCGCTTCATCAAACGAAGGCCAGCGTCTGCAAAACTGCTGCGCTTCTTGTCAAAGAGGTCCACAGGGTCGGCAAGCTTGGGATTGCTGCATGGTCCCATATTGCCGCAAACTTTGACACGTTTGCTGAACGGTTCCAGAGCTTCTTTACTTAAAGCAGGTAAAGATATCTCCCATGGAAGTTTCATGCCTGAGGTGTGCATTGATGTCCAAACATGTCTGATATGATAATTCACATGCTCATCTCCCACTTCGTTCGGCATGGTTGTCCTGAGATCCAAGTCCCCGGTCAGCTTCAGCAAAATTGGGGGCACTATGCCCGGGTGGCCCTGACAAAAACTGCAGTCGATCCAAAAGTAGTGACAGTTGGTCCTTGACAAATTGCAGATCTGTTTGAACCTGAGAAATCTGGCGTTTCAGAGCAGCCTGATGTGCCACAAGGTTATGCAAAATGGCCTCTTGGGTGGTATCCGATGACTCAGATTCACTCATCCATGTATGGGGCTAAAAGCCAACAAATCACTGCAATCGCTGTTACAAATCCACAAATGAAGAAAAAGATGGAGGAACACTGCAGAAATTGAACTGAAGTCCCGAAAGTCAAGGGGGACGAGTATGCAATCTGTCCACGTTGCGTCAGAGATCCACGCCGGCGCATTCAAAATTGTAATGACATGGCAAGTTGAAGTAGGCGATGAGCCCACCCTCCCACCGCATGCTTGAATCAAAATGTCCATTCATTCAAAAGTTCGATGTGCACTGAAACGAACCGCAAATCATATTATATTGTTGTATATATTGACATCATCAACTATAGCTTATATACAACGATATCACGAAATAAAGTGGTGGCAAAACCACGGTTGACATAAACGGCGTTGTTGCACAAAACTGTGTTTGCATTGATGGTTTGGATCGCATGGTCCATAAACAGAAGTTGGGCAACAACACGCGTTCCTCGCGGAGGAAGAAGGACATGTAGGTTCAAGAGGAGACGCATACCTCGACCTATTGCCTGGCAAACAAGCGCATAGCAAGAGCATCGCATAGTTTGGTTTTTGCGCAGGGGAAGCAGCACAGCTTCAATCACTTGCACCATAAACTGCTATTGGCAAGCCAACGGCAACAGTCTGCGGCGATCTCGCCTGATGTCTTGAGGAATGCAAAATCGGCCTGAATAGAAACCTCTTTCCTGTCACCTTTGTCTCTCCTGTGCTGAAAGACGGAACGACCCTTGGCACACTCCAAGCAATTCGGATTGAATGGAATATGTCCCTGTCTCCGGTGACGTGCCAGTTCATTGTCGTCTCCTCCAGACACAGCTGCGACAGAAAAGTCATGAGTGTTACTCACAGTCAAGTCAGACCTGTATGCACTACTACTACCAACATCGGGATACAAACGAACCCAAGGACAATTGGCAAAATAAGCAACATCAAGACAATGCATTCCAAGCTTCTCATGGAACAAATCAAAACCTTTCGGACCTTGTGTGAATCTCCATCCCGAATCTGCCAATGAAGTGATTGACAAAATGTTGTGCCGGATGGAACCCACCAAAACATTCAAACGTGCTTTCTTCCAACACCAATCATCACCTGATGTGCCTGACATGTGCATCTGTACTCCAATCTCAGCAGTGCCTGACATGTTGACTGAGGATCCATTGGCAGCTCGGTAGCCACCTAATCCCTCACTGTCCTGCAGCACTGACCTGAAGGCTGACAAGTTTGACTCAGCCAAAACACTTGTGGATGCACCAGAGTCAAGAAGCCACCAAGAGGCATCGGTGTTGTCAGCGACCTGTGAAAGCAAAGGTCGCAAAAATTCAAAATAAGGTTCAATCTGTTGTTCAACCGAAACCTCACTGTGGTCGTCAAACCAATCATGTGCACGCACCAAAACGACTTTCATCGGTACAGTGGCACACAAGTCTCGGCTGGGGTCATTAACAAAACGTGTCTCCAAGTCGGAACTGTCACCAAGTCCAACTTCATCTCCACACTTCAAACCACAAAACCATGGCTCATGAGTACAGCTGTCGCAACCTCTTGCCAGCACACAACCCATGTCAGCCGGTTCACTTTTCACTACTTCTGACTCACGAGTACAGCTGTCGCAACCTCTTGCCAGCACACAACCCATGTCAGTCAGCTCATCTCTCTCTTCTGACTCATGAGTACAGCTGTCGCAACTCCTTGCCAGCACACAACCCATGTCAGCCAGCTCACTTCTGACTACTTCTGACTCACGAGTACAGCTGTCGCAACCTCTTGCCAGCACACAACCCATGTCAGTCAGCTCATCTCTCTCTTCTGACTCATGAGTACAGCTGTCGCAACTCCTTGCCCGCACACAACCCATGTCAGCCAGTTCATCTTCTTTTGACTCACGAGTACAGCTGTCGCAGCTCCCTGCCAGCACACAACCCGTGTCAGCCAATTCACTTTCAAACTCTTTGCAATCAACCACAAGCCTATTTTCGGTTTCCATGTCAGCAACCTCATGCTCATGCACAAACCTAAGACCTCCAGTGGTTTCATGTGTCATGTCAAACAACAAAGGATTTATGATCATGCTGCCGACACTGCCGGTCTTTTGGACATCAGACTTATTGTCGTGGCTTGCACTCGGTTCCGCACTTTGGACTGGTCCCTGTTGCCAGGTATACCCATACCCGTCGCAATACCATCCAGAACCATCGTCCCACCATGTCTGCGAAACCCCCCATTGACCATCACAGCTCTCCGGCCATTGGTCATGCCACCAATAGTCATCATCGTCCCAACTCTCTGCAGTCCAGTCGGTCCAATCCTCTGAAACTTCATTCAACTTACCTTTCTTTCCTTTTCCTTTGCTACCTTTAGAGCCTTTTCCTTTGGAACCTTTCTTGTCCCAAGCGTCAGTCCTCACACTACCCTTACCTTCTTTGCTCTCAGGGCAGTTGAAGCTGATGTGCCCGTTCCTACCGCATCTAAAGCACCGGATCCTGCTCATGTCTGCGTTACAAGCTGCTGCTGTGTGTTTCCGACTTCCACACTTCCCGCATCTGCCTTCCATTGCATCTACAAGTTCGGCATCAAGAGAATGATGTTCTACATTCCCCTCCAGGGAACTCAATCTCTTGCTGTGGCCTGTTGTCTCAAAATCGCTAAACAGGCGCTGTTGTTCTTCCCACCGCATCGCAGCGTTCCTGTAGGACTCGTAATTGTCTGCGCCGCTGTGGTGGAGAACGTAGTTCTTCACTATTTCAGGCAAGCTTTTCAACAGAACAACTAGCATGTCAGAATCTGCCAGCTTCAGTCCTGTGGTGTCCACCTGCATAGGGAGAGTTCCTAGCAACCTTGAGAACCTTGCAGCTTCATAGTCAATTCTTCTGATAGTATCACTAACCAAGGAACTCGGCGATGTCTGTGTCGCCGCCAGGACAAAGGATTTCCCTGCAATCTGCGTCCTTAGTGAGAGCGCTTCGGATCTTGACCTCAGAGAAAATTCAAGAGTAAGTTGCCTAAGCAGTTCAAACCCGTTTGCTTGTTGGTTTACTGCTACTGCCACTCTGTCACTAGATCCTACTCCATGTAATGCCACACCCTCACTGAAAGCGTTCACCAACGCCACACACCTGGGGTTGTCGTGAAACGCAGCTTTTAAGATGGACATAAGCCTTCGAGACCTTGCCTGTTGTGCTCCACTGAGCGCACTCCATCTGATGGGACCGGGCCAACGGCTACTATGCTGGATTTCTACAGAAAATTCTAAACTTCCACCAGCTGCCCAGGATGACAACTCATCCAAATAACCAGCCCAACCTAACACCTCTTCTTCTCTTGTCTTCCAAGTTCCTACTGGTGTTGGTGCCGGTGTCAACCATTTTTCGCTTTTGGCGAAGACATCCAATTGCTGTGAATTTCCATGATTTGATTGTTGAACACCAAAACCAGGCAAAACATCAAATGGCTGCGGAGTCACAAACGACGAATCAGCTGCCCTACCAAGACCATCACCAAACACTTCTGGAACCCCTCTTCTCTGTTGCATAGTTACAAAACGATCTTGCATATGCTGCTGCACTGTCTGTAGCTGTCCCTCACTCATGCTACCTAACATGGCCATGACCTCTTGGATCTGCGCCGCCTGAGGCGTCAAACCTCCCAAGCTCGCTCCAACCGGGCCACTCGGCATGTTTCCTTGGCAACTCATTGGGTTCACTCCTAAGTTTGGAAAATCTCCAGACCTTGGTCCACCAGGCATACTCGCACAACCATAACTTGGCACACGCGCTTGCGAATTCTGTTGCATAAACGTTTGTTGTTGGGGAATCCATTGCGCACCAAACCATGCTGGTCCCGGTCCTTGCATTCCGGGGACATTTCCTTGTTGACATCCCTGCACCGGACCTACCTGACCACCTGCATCCAGGTTTGTCGTGCTCGCAAATCCCTGTACGTTCTGTGACACATTTGCTTGTTGTTGCTGTGGCTGCTGCTGGGGCATGTTACTTACTTCAGGTGTTTGTCCATCCATCCCAGATCCACTACCTTGCTGACTAGGCGTTCCTGGCACTGGCGGCAATCCGTCACTACGGTTACAACCACCATTTCCGGTACCACTAATTCCTTCACCTCTTTCAGCCATACCAGGACTAGGACAACCTTGCACACCTTGACTCGCACTACCTGAATCCATTCCTACTTACGCGCAGCAAGCAGGCAGCTCCGCTACCATGCGGAAGGCCGACAGCCTTCGAAACCTACTTGGGTCAGCGTCCAGGACGTCGTCCTTAAATCACTAAGACCGTCCACGCAACCAAGTCAACCACTCCCAGAGCTCAGCCACTTTTACCAAACACACAAGCAACAAGGGAACATGTCTTGCTCATGTCGCTATGGTTCTTGTTGGTGTGTCACGCCTTGACACAAAAATGATGCGGAGTCGCCAGTCAGCATCTTTCTGCTAACTTTCACAAAAGCGATCAAAAACACATGTCCTCACAAAAAGTCTTTACATCAAGACATGGTTTGTTTGTTTAAATAAGTTTGAGTGTTTGAAAAACGTTGAAACATTTCAAGCACCAAAACATGATTCATGATGTCTCCCTCAGATCTGTTAGCAACTCCAGTTCTGAATGCCTTTCAGAACGTTGCTCTCGCTATCATCATTGAGAGACAAAACAAACTAAACTTCTCCGATCAATGTCAAACAAAGTTCCTTCTTCCGAAGTCACAAAATGAATTCTACGATCTTCTCACGATTCCTTCGTGTACTTCGTCGACGACAACTAATGCAAAAGGTATGGAAAATAGTTTGATTTTCCATGTCACTATACAAATTCAAATCCTCACGATGTTCTCCGTGCAATCAAAGTACTCAAAGAAGACGAAAAGTATATCGTTGTTGGGTTTCGTCATCTCCAATAAAACGTGCAAAACATGAAACGTGCAAATCCGATGTCAACCATCATGGTTGAGCTCATCATCAAGATGAAAAACCAAATTCACTTCTTCCAATGCAGAAAGACCAATGAAAAGACCAATGGATTCATCTCACCACAGATGTCAAATTTTCACACGCAGAGTGTAAAGACAGTGCACCTGCTTGCTACATACCATCATATCAATGACATGTGTACTCCGGAAGAAACTTTGGCATATCAAGGAGATCAGGCTGTTGCGTGGCATGAATGCAAGTCAACATGTGCGAATAGCGCAGGAATACACTGCATATTGCTACCTTTTGGCTCAAATTGCCCCCTGCCCCAGTCCCACTAGTGAGGCGAGGGCTCTCACACTTCTGGCCGTAGACTGGTTCAGGGGTGTACCCTCTCCTTACCCTCCCTCCCTCTCTCTCTTTCCCTCCCCGTCTGTCCTCCTCCTCCCTTCTCTGCGGTCTGTCCTGCTGCCTCGCTCCCCATTGCCTGTACTCTTTGCCTTGCCACCTTGCTAGCCTATCCCGCCTGGTATACCTGGCACCTTGCGCTGTGTCATCTCTACCCACCACTTCACAACCGGAACGGGAGTAGCCTGTGGCAATTAGCAGATTCATCATGACGCAATGGATTGGGGACAATTGGAGATTGAAGGCAGGCCCTCAGCTTGGTCCTATGAACAGCAACAAGCAAGCTGAGGGTTCAACTACAGAAAGTGACCCAGAACTCCGGCGTTGCGGATACAAAGAATCCTTTGTCCAAGAATACGATGGTATCAAAGTGTATCTTCATCAAGGTAGATATCAGCATATCGGCCCGCAAATCTATTCTTGGGCTTTCTATGAGTACCGTATGGTCATCAACTCGGAATGTTGGAACATCATTATCGATGAGAACATAAAGGAGGTCCCAAGCAATTTCCCAGGCTCCAGCTCCGTCAAGCTCACGCATGACTTTTGCCATATTGATTCCGACAATAGTGATGATGTATATACCAACTTGAGTTTTGTAGAAATGGGAGGCCGCACAATATGGCCCTTTTATACAACCGAGTCCTTCCAGGAAGACCTATGGATCTGGGTTAGCCCTCGCAGATTTGCCATCATCTCCAACCATCCGCACAACGAAAAGCTGGGTAGGGGGATGGTCCCCAATACCATGGCTTTAACAGGGGGAGGTGGACCCGAGAGGGTCCGGGGGGACTTTAAACTCGTTGTATAGCGCTGGGGAGTTGCTGAAGGCCCCCGTCCCTAACGAACCGTGAATTAACACGGTACCTTGGTACCCCCTAGTCGGCGTGTGTTGACATGTTGGGTTGCTTCTCATGTCACACCCTCGTTTGTGTTTGCGCACATCCTTGGGTGATCGTGCGGTATCTCGGGGTTCTCCCGGACCGATCGGTACACACGTGGTACGGGACCGACGGGTCTCACCTTACCTTGTGTCTAGGGTAGCATCACCCTATGATGACACGGGGGAACAGGCAAGGTCGGTGAACCTCTTAGAGACTTGGAGACTTGTCTCGAGGAGGGGTCAACGGGGCAACCCGTTGGCTAACGGTCAATATTCATCGTTGGGTAGCTAAGCTCGCGGTAGACAAGGCGTCGGTTCCTCCCTAACAGTGTTAGGGTCCTGTCGCAAGACAGGTGTATCCCCCCGGGATACATGGGATCGCTAACGACTGGGTCACCGATCGGTTCACTCTCAACCTTCGGGGAGAGTGGGCTCAATGCACAGTCTGACCACAGTGAGGACCTTGTTGTCGGCTCTAAGGTCCGAGCTGTGCTCCATAGGGACTGGGGTCACTGAAAAGGTGACTAAGACTTTCCACTCCTTTCTTGGATCGTCTTCTCCAGTAGCCGCTGGAGTCCGGGAACCTATGGGGACATCATGAGTTGGTCTCTCTTGGATTGTCATATTGGATGAAATGAATGGGTTCCGTCTCCACGTCCATTCGGGGTGTACGGTTTACGCCGTACATCGTTGAGGCGACCCGATGGCTCAGTTGGTATGGCGTTGGTCTTGGCAGCGCTGACAGACTGCCGGTGGTGGTTCGAATGCCTGCTGGTCCACTCGGGAGTCTCAAGTGCGACCCGCCGAAAGGCAACGGGCGCCGACCACAAAAAAATTACGCCGTACATCCTTGGTGGAAATGAATGACTTGCATTTCCCCCGGCCTGGGTCAGCCAGACGTATTTGGTTTGCAAGCCCTGGCTAACTCCAACATCCTTCCGCCGAAGCAGCAGCCGACCACTATGTTGGAACTGGCAGTAGAACTTGGAAACTTGCATCTTGTCCAGTTACTCCTTGACTAAGAAGCAACTGTGAACCCGGAAGTTAGTGTGGTGCAGCCTTTAATGATCGCTGTTCTGCATCGACATAGAGGAAATGTCCAATTGCTGCTGGATGCCCGAGCAGACCCGTGGCAAGCTATACCGATCGTTTCTCTGTGTGACCATCCCTGCTATCGGTTTGGATTCTTGTCACGACATGAATCGGTCAACGTCGTGCAGATATCCGTTGCTCAAGGCCTAGAGGATACAGTGGCTGATCTACTTCCCCAAAGCCAAGATACTCAGAGGCGGAAAAAAGCAGAAGGACCTCCACAATCAAGTCGTGACGGAACTGCCATGACGGAGCATGCCACGCTCCTCTTGGGCAGTATAGTCCAGAAGTATCTGTTATACTTCGCACCGATGGAGACGAATATTGGCAGGCCTCTATCTACCGGTTCGAATTGGACAGGAACTCCACCGACCAGCTGGGCTGACCCGTCCGGAAACATGGCTAGATCAGGGAGACCAATGCCACTTAAAGGTAGTGCTTGTAGCTCGCATCAGCAAAGGAGTGATCACCAGCCGATGCGATCGACGCCGTATTGGTCTGTGCTCTACGTCAACTCTCCCCGCTATCCCTTGCCTATGCTCTCGGAGTGGCTTCTCGGTGTCGCTGCGGGCGGTTTATCGGCCTTGTCTCTTTCTACCGTCTTGTCTGTACTTTTCTGTTGTTTTCTTTCTTCTCCAGTGTGATCGGTGGGTATCTGGCTTTTCTGGCCGTGACTGGCCCAGGACTGTCAGTGCCTCACGCCCCATTTTCCTTGTTTCTCTGTGCCCTCTGCCCTTTCCGTTGTTTGTTGTTTGTTTCCGTCTCTACTTGCTTGGCGTGCCCCCTTTTGACCTCGCTCTGGGCAGTCTTTGCTCGGTTCTGGTCTATCTGGGAACGGCGGTGGGTGGTACTTCCCCCTCTCTTGTTTCTCTTGCTCCTGTTCTCTTGCCCCTCCTTTGTGTTGTTTACCCGATTGGTTGCCTCTTCCCTCCCCCTTCTCCTTCACCTCTTTGGCTCTCTGCTTTCCTCGGACGCAGTGCCTGGTCTTTCTAGCCGCAGACTGGGGATTTCCAGCACCCCTTCCTCTCTCCCCCTCGTCTTGGCTTGTCTTTCTCTTCCTGTTTCCCCTGTTCCCCATTGCCACTCCCTCAACAAGTGTTCCAGTGTGGTACTTCTGGCCGTAGACTGGTCAGGGGTATCACTCCGCTGGTCCCCCTAAACCTTAGAGGCTTTGCCTTCTAATCCTGCTCATGGAGCTTCTTACTAGGCAGCAAGCTGAGCATCCAACCGCTTTGCTGGCCGATGCTCACGTTGCTCCCTTCCCCTCATCGTGCAATGTTGTGGTACGCCGCAGAATGCGGACAACGACTATTTGAGTCTAGCAAAGTTCATGCGCCTCGGTTCTTTAAAGTCTGACAGCTACAGTGACAGCGATGACAAAACACAGCCTGTACAACTTCTCGTCAAACAAAGAAGCGGATCTCAAAGCGTAGACAGGCTTGCGAAGCCCCGCAAAGCTTTAGCACATGATTCAAAACATTGCAATCATCCGAACCCTCTCCTCTCCCGGCCCAATAACCAAAGCGAATCCAACCGAAACAACAATCACAAGGCGCAATGCAAATCGTAGCCCAAGACAAACAAGCGGCTGACATGGGCTTAGAATACGCTAAAAATGCTTCATTTTTTTTGTGGACGGCGCCAATTGGCTTTCGCCTGGTCACCACACTTTGAGGCTTACCTGCGGACCAGCGGGGAATCGAACCGCCACCGGTAGTCTGTCCGCGACCTTAACGTCGCCCCACCAACTACTCCACAGGGACGCCCACGCTAAAAATGCTTCATTGTCACAAAAGCAAGGTACTTGTCCAACATTGCCGCATGGGGGGGCAGGGGGCATTCTACGCCTCTACGCTTTCCTAACACTATTGCTGCCCCTCCAACCCAACTTACAGCAAACAGAAAGTGAAATACGCGCAGCGCTGTAGAATGCAGTGAAACGCGCACGGCGCTGTGAAACGCAGTGAAACGCACAGTGAAACACAGCACGAAACGCGGTAATTTACGACGTTTCGTGCTTGCGGGAAGAAAAAAAGCTAGGACTTTTTTGAATGCAGCAGCCCTTGCTTCTACTTAAAACGCAAAACCATTGTAAATTACAACGTTTCGCGCTGTGTTTCACTGTGTGTTTCACTGTGTGTTTCACTGTGTGTTTCACTGTGCGTTTCACTGCGTTACACAGCGCCGTGCGCGTTTCACTGTGCGTTTCACTGCGTTTCACAGCGCCGCGCGTATTTCACTGCAGCCCAAAGTCTGCCGTGGCAATTCCAATCAGCAACGCTATAAAATCTTCTTCTGGTCGTGTAAATCTTCAACGCGTCTGGCGAGAACAACCCGAGCTTGGAAAGAAAAGCTTGCAAACGATTGACTACAAGTCTTCTAGCCCAACTACGAGACACTGCTACGAGATGGTCTAAGATGCAGATGCCTGATAATCACGAGTAACAGCAACTCCGTTTTTAGCAGTCGGGCAAGCTGCCAAAACCAGGCCCACCAGCTGGGGCCTCCCCAGTGCAGGAACGCCGCAGCAGAATGCTATTTATGTGTCCTAAATTGCACTAAGCGAGACACACTTTGCCAACAGAGGGTTCAACCCAGAATTTAAAAACTTGCGCTTGCAAATTATCAAATTCCGCTTTCGAATGCCAAGCAATACCTTCAAAAAAACACACAATGCGGCCTCCGTTTTGGGAGTCGTTTCTTGACCCCAAAATGGGGGCAATCGCCACGCCTCATTTACTTTTGCAATAACAACGGCGCCGACTCCCATTTTGGGAGTCGCTTTCCGGCTCCCAAAATGGGAGCTAATTTTGAATCGTTTTTTTCGTATTTCAATAAAGACGTTGAAACGAAAACTTCTGGATCCACACTTTTGTAAGATGCTGGGATGGTTTTCGAGTAGCCAGTACGGTCATGATCAACCGGCGTGCATGTCCTAACGGGATAGGTTAGAGAGATTCTTGGAAGGTATTAAATATAATATTTTTTTTCGTCGTAGATATTAGACGAGGCCAACGAGATAAATATATTACAGGGGAGGCCCCAACTCCGTCTCCAAAAATCATATCAGTTTCAGGTGCTAAAAACGAACCCAAAAGAAGCCTCTTTTCCTTGCTTGTCTTCGTGATGACAACCTTTCCCTTTCTAATATGCTGATGAAAGAATCCAAAGCCTGCAAGCGAGGCGCTTCGAGGCTCGGCGAGGCCTGGCCGAGGCCACGCCTCGGACGCAAAACCTATTGGCACGAGGACAAAGCGAGGCTCACGGGGACTCGAAACTATATAATACTATTGTTGAAGTCCCAGCAAAGCTGAACTTGAAGCAGTTGGCAACTGTGCTGCCTCGCTAGAATTTTAGGCCGCAGCTGGCGCAAAGAGACGGCCTCAACGCAAGCCTCGAGGCCTCAAGGATATGGAAATTGCAGCCAAACAAAAAGTTTAGAAGATGAAGTATAGTTGGAGGCAGGCCTCAATGCAAGTCTCGAGCTCCAGCGTCGCGAGACCATGGGAATTAGAACAAAACACTTCGGGGCAAGCTTCGAGGCAGGCCTCGAGGCAGGCCTCGAGGGCCTCAAGGCTATGGAAATTGGAGAAAACAATGTGACAAAGAAGGTCCCTGTTTTGGTCCTCAAAACGTACGAAAAAGCGGGCGCGCAAAAATGGGCCTCCCCAGTTCAAGATTCCAGCCGCAGCTGCTGCTGATCAAATCAGCTTCAACTTGAAATAAACGCTTCAACAAATTTGCGACAATGAAGGTGCCAAAAAAGGGACCAAAACTGGACCCTCCAGGGGGGACCACTTTTGATTTCAAGGGGTCCACTTTTTGACCCCTTTTGGAAACACGTTTCCTTTGCAAGGGGGTCCAAAACTGGACCCTCAACAGGTTGAATCCGGTGCCTTCTTGGAGGTCCGGTTTTAAGCCCACACAAGCACCTTCTTCAGCTGAGCTGTTCCAATGTAGAAACGCATCAACGTCACACAAAATAACCAGCAAGTTGGCAATAAGGGCCTCGAACAGGGGAGGCCCCAACTCCGTCTCCAAAAATCATATCAGTTTCAGGTGCTAAAAACGAACCCAAAAGAAGCCTCTTTTCCTTGCTTGTCTTCGTGATGACAACCTTTCCCTTTCTAATATGCTGATGAAAGAATCCAAAGCCTGCAAGCGAGGCGCTTCGAGGCTCGGCGAGGCCTTTTTTTTTCCTCCGGTTTGGCCGATTCGCACTAGGCACGGTCCTTACAATAGCGTAAGCGGTGAAAAGCATCAAGAAAAAGGACTCGTGTGGTCCAAAACCGCGGGCAAATCATCACAACACATAAAACAAACCAAAAAAACGCAACCAACAACGACCCGCAAATCCCCCAGCCAGATTTGCGTTTCGCCAAAAAGCAAAACAGCGAAGCAACAAAGAACGGGGCCGGGCCCAAACAAGAACCAACAAATCAACTTGAGATTTGCCTTGGACACAGTGACCTAAGTCACTGTATCATCACCAAAAACATGCAAACTAATTAAGTGCGGCAGAGCGAAAACGATAGTACACGACCACCCAGATTCTCATCGTCCATACAACCGTGACTGTCACTTCAGCTCTCTGAAAGGTAGGCAAAGCAGGAATAGCTGACAATACAGCTCATACCAGCTGCCATTCTCATTGCCAAAGTTTGTCCTATGATGATAAGTGAAGTTGGAGTCCAGTCTCTGTAGTAAGATACTGCCGCAGTGGTGATGTGACTCAACACCCCCCTCAAGGGGGGTGGGGATTGACAGCCTGTAGGTCATGCAGGACAATAACTGTAATTCATCACAGATGCTGTCATATCGTAAGAAGCAAAGGGGACCTGAAACGGTGCCAATGGTGAAAGATCTCCGCAGATAAAAAGGATCCTCTCCGTAAGGTCATTGCAGATGAATAAAATACACTCGTGCAGAGGGTAGGCTTAAGCAAAGGAAGATTGCTACTCAGCGACCTGTACTCAATTGCGCCGCTCGCACATGGCAATCGTGCTCAAGCCACAAACTTGAAGAGGTGGCTAGGTTCGCTGTACCAGCACCAGATGACTAGCAGGATTCACTAGGTGTCATCGTCCTAGCAAAAACTGCTGCAGTTCAGATGTTCCAGAGGTTCGCAGTGCATCTCACATAGGCCACTCTCCCCTAGAGTGAGCCATGAGCAGAATCACTACGTCCCATCAGCGCACCGATCCATGTTGGCAGGCTTTGCTGCACTAGGGCGCTCCAGACTGAACAGCAGGAAGCACCACTGGACAGCGCCAGTAGAGCTCACTGCAGTGCAGCCTGGTCCATGGCTCTATCAGGGATCTACCGCCCCTCCCGGAGAATCGCAGAAACAAAACAGAGCGAGAAGGGCCCTCCCCAGACAGCCAACGAAAAAGCCACATGAATCAAACAGCCCAAAACCACAAAAAGACATAAAAGAGGGATAACGGAGAGGGGGGACGGTGACAGGAATCTGCCACACCGCAAAAGAATTTAGAGTAACTAAAGATACAACCAATGAAGTTAAGGTGAAATGACAGAGCAATTATGTAGAGCGGTAACCTCAGTATCCAGGCAACAGATGGACCAGATGACACAAAAACCACCACAGAGAACCCTGCCTACATGGGGGGAAGCAAACCACCAAAGGGGGGAGAGGCCAAAACAAAACACACACAACGACACCGGCCACACACAAGGAGCGAGGAGAGGAGCCAGGAGGCAGCAGAGGACAGAGGGAGAGGGACACACCCGCACCAGAAGGGGTACAAACGTGCCTTAGCGGAGTTCAAAAAAGGGGCCAAGGATCATACTATGATGAATACCTCAGTGAGGGTGCGCACAGCACTCCAACAACACAGGAAACATGGTGTAGAGGGAAAGATCCCCACACAGGGCCAAAGGCCTTTAGTGCCATGAGACACCATGAAGAGGGGAAATCAATGCACAACAATCACTCCAATCACAAAGGCAAGGCAACCAGGCCGTCGCCGGAAGCAACGATACCCAGAGGGAGGGACCAGTAAAACCTGGACCAAGGCGCCAAGGAGGAACATCCGAGGGGGAGTGAGGGTCACGTCAGGCAGGGAACAGTAATCACAAACAGAAAAAGAACGAAAAAGGCACCAACACCTAATGTAGCTCTGCGGATGGCAAAACCTATGGATGAGTCAGCGAATTCAAGTGCCTTAGTTGGTGGAAGGGGTGGGGGAGTGGGTGGCTCATCAAGACTGCATCTGGGGACAACAACAGCATCTTTACCCATCGATGATTGTCAGGCAACGACTGCGAGAAAGCGAGTGCGTGCACTAGGCTTCATGGCAGAGGCAACCTTAGTACAAGCTAAGCTCTCAACGGGACAGCTCGTGCAGAAAACGGGTATTAACGAAGCCATGCGGCCCGATCTGTTATGCCTAAGCTGGCACTCGCACACACAGCCAACTGTGGCTCCCAACTGATGGAGAGATCGGGGTTGGTTGGAGCCAGGCATGTGTCGCTTGCTGAACCTAACAATTATAAATGGGGAAGCTGTGTCTCCTGCTGCATACCAGTGCACCTGTCACGTCTTTGGACAGACACACTGGGTATGAGCAGTACACTTAAAGTAGATGTGACAAATGAACCAATTAGACACGTAAATCATCTTCCACCACCGTGATTGATGAAACAAAAGCCAACCTAAGGGTGAAAGCCCCGAGTGAAACAGAAAAAGATAAGGGGAGGGGAGAGGGGGTGGACATACGAAGGAAAGCGTGATACTGGGGGGTTGAGCTGGGGATCATGTCATACCTCTCGTGAAATGTTCCAAATGGTGTTTTTTGTCTGCTGTAATGGTGTCATACCATTCATTGGTGAGCCCAAATGAAACTGGGTTCACTGCTTGCTGGGCAGTAGCACGCTGATGAAGCGCTCTGAGCGCCCTTCGATGTTCATCCAGATCTTCCGGAGGGACCCTGCGGCGGACTCGCCTGTCTGGGAAGTTTCGTTCCCGCAGGTTGGTTTGCAAGGCATGTTCCGCTATATAGACTGCTGGTTGCTGGAATAAAGCTCGCTCCGCAAATCTGTCGAGGTGGACTGTCCACTCAGCAAACATGTGGCTGTGTGACAGTTGCTTCCTGAGTCGCGCCTCTGTTTGATGAAGGCTCCCATTCATGTGCCACAATAGTAAAAGACTGTAGTTGGAAGGCCAGTCAAGTGGACACAGTGTGGCTGTTTCTTTCCATTTTTCAGGGGTAAGGCCTTCTGAAGAGGGAATAATCACTTCAAGAGTAGTACGATTCGATCCAAGGGGTTGGAGACCTCGCAGCATACATGGTTCAACGAGCCCTGTGGTGTAACCATTGATGAGCTCCTGGAAGCTTCCAGCCATTTGAAAGTCTTCATCCAACCCCAGGTGAAAACCAGGCAAATTTTTAGCAACAAATTTAACTGCTTGGAGCAGCTGCTTTTCTCCTTCCACGGGAGTCTCGTCATAGGAACGTTTCGGGCACGTGATGTTGATTTCTTGAGGTTTCTGTGCATTCTCAGGAGCATTCTCGAGGAGTTTGGGAGCAATTTTACTGGCCCAGCTAGCCGGAAACCATGCCAAGAGGGCAGAGGCGCCACTCGTAAGGTCCACTAACCCAGTAGTGCGCCGATGCGGTCGATCTGTGACTAGGACTTTCACAGGGCCACTCGGCGCTCGACTCCGATTCACTTCAGAGCTCTCGCGGGCTGAGCCAATGAGTTCAGACAGGATGGGCCGAAACCAGTAAGTGGCATACAAAAGGCATTCAGTTTCTGGAGTCACCATGGATTCAGCCAATCTCATCAACGAGCTCATCGCCTGGGCGAGCTTCTCTGCCAATCGAATTGTGAGAGCCCTAGCTGTTTGATTAAGGACATCCTCCACCTTGGCACCTTGCCCGCGCAACCACAGTTCACCGGCCACACTCAGCAAGACGCGCGCAAACTTTTCTTGGATGGCAATCAAGGACAACGTCAGTCTCGCCTGGAGCCATAGCGGCGGGAGAACGCCAAGGTTTTCTGGTATGCAGAAAGGGTTTCCGTCAGGTTGGATATTGTCAATTAACATTGCTAGCTTATCAGCTGCGCTCAAGATCTCGTCCTCAGAGGGATCTTCGGCTGCTTCAGGTATGGGTGGACACCATGAGATGGTAGGTTCTTCTGGATCACTTTCTCCATCGGTAGAGGCGGCTTCTTCATCCGAGGATGGGTCACTCACTGTGTCTCTTGCACCCTCCGGGCTTGCAAATTTCATAGTGCCTGGATCAAATTGGCGATCTAGTGTGGCCAAAAGCTCAGGTTGCAACCGATGGGCATCAAAGTAATGGATACCAGGGATTACCACAAGTTGTCGATCCTGTATGCCAGCATGAAAGAAGACCTTGTGACCTCTGTGTCGATGAACGAGGGCTGGGGACCCATTGTAAGCTGCACACAGCCAGAGGGGAGATCTGTAACCATCCGCGGCGTAACCATACAAGTACTCACGATCAATTGAGCAGGGGAAAAATCCGCTGGTCGTCAGCACATGGTCACGTGTGCGGGACTCTAGCGCTGCGAGGACATTAGGGGGAAGCCGTAGCCTGTCTCTGCATGCCACCACCAGTCGATATCGTCTCCACGCTCGTGTGCCATTGGTGGTCACTATCATGGCAATAGCAAGGGGCGGTTTATCTTGGGGAGTAAAGGGCACCGATAATCCCCAGTCCAGTATGGCACATCTGTCGCTAGGGTAGTGTGTAGGGCCATGGTACTGAATGTCACGGGCTTTCAACGTGAAGTATCCGTAATGGTAAACCCCTATTGTCTGGGCCATTCCAATCATGCCTGCCATGTCAAGAGGCGAGACAATATAGGTATGGTCGATGGCTCTTGTCAGCGCTACTGTTGCCCTTCCATAGCAGTCCTCGCGCTCGTCTGCTGTTGAATCTCTCCGTCCTCCACTAAGAAAGCCTACCCCTGTTTGAACAATGACAGCAATGCGAGCTGTCGCTCCTGCAGCAGAGGAGGTGGTGGAAACTCGCAGCCCGCCATACCACTCGGTCTGAAAGCCATGTTGGAGTAGCAGATTATGTACAGCCGTACGATTGCATAAGACAAGCAGCTGCGAGGTCGCTCCCTGTTGCAAGTTACGATAATAATTCTTCAGGTAGGTACAGAAGGCAACCACATCCTCAACTGCAGACCTGAGATCCTTAGGGGCTTTCCACAGTACTGTGCGGAAGCCTCCAATGGCTACAGTGGACTCATGTGGCACGAAATGGCCAATGTAGATATGGTTGGACTCATGGAGGACTAACTCCGGATATCGAACTGCAACAATGGCTTGGTAGGTCAGCATGGAAACTCGTGAGCTGTTAGGGAGAATGATGCCCCATCGATGAGGACCACAGAGTCCAGCTGCTTCAAGGGTCGTGGTGCACGCAGGTACCCCAAACTCCTCTGGTGCTGTGGCAATTAGCAAGACTGCAAGCACCGCTGCAATGAGGCTGCTGTGTGCATCCAGCTGGCACGAAATTCGGCAGTGGAACGCCCGCCTGAGGGCGACAGGCAGCTCGTAATCTTGCGGAGTGGATGTCCATGGGCCACTGTGCGGCTTGTTTGCAAGCCTCAGCAGACTGAAGAGCTCCGACTCCGGATCTTGGCTCGCATCGGGCCACAGCTGAGCTACAAGGGCTGCCATTCGTGCTGGTGGAAAATAGTCGCCGGACTTATGAAGTGCTCGAAGCCCCAACGGCCGTTGCAACAGTTTGCGTCGATTGACAGCCGCTGCTCGGCCTTTGGATAGCCCTCCTGGAGTTTGCCTGTGGTCTCCAATGAAGACAGTAAGCATTGGCGGTTGGATGGCAGCAAGAGCTGCAATCTCATGGTAGTTGCCATACTGTTGACTTTCGTCCATAAAGGCAAGCCAGGTGCGAGAAATCCAATGGCCAAAAGAGGAGTAGCGCATCGCCATTTCCGCCGTAGCTGAGCCACCTGTTGCGATGAGTATATTCTTATGTGAGATGATTCTATTACGGTCGCTACAACGGACGTCAATTTTGGAGGCGTATGCCTCTCCTTTGCCCTCCTCCATGCGTCCAATTAGCCTGCCGAAGTTCTTGATTGTGGGGGGCGCAAGATCACTCACTTGATCCGCTAGTGCTTTGGCAGCTACATTCTCTTTAGTGTAGACGATTGCAACAAAGTCATTCAGTTCGCAGCTTAGGGCAATGAGCAGGACCGCAAGGGACCGCGTTTTGCCAGCACTAAAAACCCCTGCAATACATAAGTCAGATCTTCCAGTCATAATGGCCAACAGGAGTGCAATTGAGACTGTCAGGACATGTCCATCACCGTGTGCTGCTAGAGGAAGGAGATGTTCACGATAGTAACTATCATGGGCCCCATCCATCGAGATCGCAGCTGGTGTCAAAAATCTGCTCAGAATTCTGACTAATGCATCAGTCAGTTGCGTTTTGCGCTCGCTAGCCATACGGCGAACAGGTATATGCGGCTGCACAATGCCCATTGCCAATGGGAGGCGCGACTGATTAGCTTGTGCAAACACTAAGAGTTCATGGCGGCTGCGTGTGTCTCCCAGAAAGGCCAACTCTTCCCAGACAACGGCCATGGACGGGTGGTCTTCAATGGGTTTCAGCCAATCCTGTGCAGGATCAAAATAACTCATGGTTCTAAGATGCAGATCCAAAAGTCGCCCACAAAAGGTCCGAGCAATAGGCAGAGAGACAATAACCAGCTCCAGCATCTTTGGGGCAATGCGCTTGAGCGCTCTTTGAACAGGGTTTTTGCTAGTTCCACTCGACATCACCTTCTCGTGTACCAATGCTATCGAGGCTCGGCGAGGCCTGGCCGAGGCCACTCCTCGGACGCAAAACCTATTGGCACGAGGACAAAGCGAGGCTCACGGGGACTCGAAACTATATAATACTATTGTTGAAGTCCCAGCAAAGCTGAACTTGAAGCAGTTGGCAACTGTGCTGCCTCGGGCAGGCCTCAATGCAAGTCTCGAGCTCCAGCGTCGCGAGACCATGGGAATTAGAACAAAACACTTCGGGGCAAGCTTCGAGGCAGGCCTCGAGGCAGGCCTCGAGGGCCTCAAGGCTATGGAAATTGGAGAAAACAATGTGACAAAGAAGGTCCCTGTTTTGGTCCTCAAAACGTACGAAAAAGCGGGCGCGCAAAAATGGGCCTCCCCAGTTCAAGATTGCCGCAGCTGCTGCTGATCAAATCAGCTTCAACTTGAAATAAACGCTTCAACAAATTTGCGACAATGAAGGTGCCAAAAAAGGGACCAAAACTGGACCCTCCAAGGGGAACCACTTTTGATTTCAAGAGGTCCACTTTTTGACCCCTTTTGGAAACACGTTTCCTTTGCAAGGGGATCCAAAACTGGACCCTCAACAGGTTGAATCCGGTGCCTTCTTGGAGGTCCGGTTTTAAGCTCACACAAGCACCTTCTTCAGCTGAGCTGTTCCAATGTAGAAACGCATCAACGTCACACAAAATAACCAGCAAGTTGGCAATAAGGGCCTCGAACAGGGGAGGTCCCAACTCCATCTCCAAAAATCATATCAGTTTCAGGTGCTAAAAACGAACCCAAAAGAAGCCTCTTTTCCTTGCTTGTCTTCGTGATGACAACCTTTCCCTTTCTAATATGCTGATGAAAGAATCCAAAGCCTGCAAGCGAGGCGCTTCGAGGCTCGGCGAGGCCTGGCCGAGGCCACGCCTCGGACGTAAAACCTATTGGCACGAGGACAAAGCGAGGCTCACGGGGACTCGAAACTACTCGGGAGGACCACCTTTGGGAGTCCAAAATCTATATACATTTCCATTCCCAAAAACGGGCATCAAACAAATCGAACAATTTAATATGTCGCCCGGACTCCGCAAGAAAGCGCAAGATGCGCAAGGTGCTGTTTTGAGATTTTTGAAGTTTTCAGTTTCAGTCGCGCTGACAAGGCGTTTGAGATTTTTGAGGTTTTTGAAGTTTTCAGTTTACTATGCAATTTACAAGATGAACCGCGGTTTTGAGATTTTTGAGGTTTTCAGTTTCAATCGCACTGACAAGGCGTTTGAGATTTTTTTGTCCAACGGGGACTCGGGATACTATAATACTATTAGAAGGGGTCCCCAGCAGGTGGCCACCAAGGGTCCGGCCATCATCCCCCCGAAAGCTCTTAGAATTTTAGTCCGGATCTGTTCCCAAGTCCCTGCCAAGGTATAAAGTGCCCTTCTTGTTGCATGCGTTAGGAGTCTAGAGGGGCGAAGGGAGGGGGAGGCCAAAAACAAACAACGCATCAAAAGACCAAAACAAAACTGAGCAGTGCGACGCCCAATCGTGACAAAACGATCCACTGCCAACGCAAACGCAGAAAAAAGCATCCCGCCAGCAATGTCGCAGCAGAATCAGCACCTCACCCACGCCACGCTGCGAAAGCCTGCGACAACAACACCCAAACAATTCCAAACAACATAGTGCTTTGGCAAAGATGGGCAACATGCAGGCGGGGCTGGAGACATTGAATCAGCAACGGTGTTCCCCCGGGATCCTGCCATTCTGTTGGACTTGCAAAAGCACTGCGGTTTGTTAAAGCCGTGCTAGTTTTGGCAAAAAAGGTCACTGCAGCAATCTCATTTTCGGGGCCGTAAACACATTAGCTTTTTGGACTCCAAGAAGTGGTCCTCCCCAGTTGCGTTGAAAGCTTGCTGCTCAAACAAAACCTTTGATCCACTTGCGTCATGCGAAGAGCTTCGTGTCTCGAGCAGCTTGCAAGGTTCCACACTGCCAAAAATGGGATTGCCACGCGCTACCGCTTTTCGCTTTGGACAGGGCCATTCCGAGGCTGTTTTCAATTTCTATTTTAATAGCAGGCGAGACCAAAAACGGGCGCGCCAAATCTACACGTTGGAGCGTGTGGCAACCCTGTTTTTGGGGTTGCGACATGACGCTCAGAACGCCTCCAGCTGCTTCAAAAGTTCACCAGAATAATGAGACCACAAAAGCCAAAAAGGATGACACAAACATCCATGTGCTGAACTGGGGAGGACCACCTTTGGGAGTCCAAAATCTATATACATTTCCATTCCCAAAAACGGGCATCAAACAAATCGAACAATTTAATATGTCGCCCGGACTCCGCAAGAAAGCGCAAGATGCGCAAGGTGCTGTTTTGAGATTTTTGAAGTTTTCAGTTTCAGTCGCGCTGACAAGGCGTTTGAGATTTTTGAGGTTTTTGAAGTTTTCAGTTTACTATGCAATTTACAAGATGAACCGCGGTTTTGAGATTTTTGAGGTTTTCAGTTTCAATCGCACTGACAAGGCGTTTGAGATTTTTTTGTCCAACGGGGACTCGGGATACTATAATACTATTAGAAGGGGTCCCAGCAGGTGGCCACCAAGGGTCCGGCCATCATCCCCCCGAAAGCTCTTAGAATTTTAGTCCGGATCTGTTCCCAAGTCCCTGCCAAGATATAAAGTGCCCTTCTTGTTGCATGCGTTAGGAGTGTAGAGGGGCGAAGGGAGGGGGAGGCCAAAAACAAACAACGCATCAAAAGACCAAAACAAAACTGAGCAGTGCGACGCCCAATCGTGACAAAACGATCCACTGCTAACGCAAACGCAGAAAAAAGCATCCCGCCAGCAATGTCGCAGCAGAATCAGCACCTCACCCACGCCACGCTGCGAAAGCCTGCGACAACAACACCCAAACAATTCCAAACAACATAGTGCTTTGGCAAAGATGGGCAACATGCAGGCGGGGCTGGAGACATTGAATCAGCAACGGTGTTCCCCCGGGATCCTGCCATTCTGTTGGACTTGCAAAAGCACTGCGGTTTGTTAAAGCCGTGCTAGTTTTGGCAAAAAAGGTCACTGCAGCAATCTCATTTTCGGGGCCGTAAACACATTAGCTTTTTGGACTCCAAGAAGTGGTCCTCCCCAGTATACAATGACAGAACGTTGCGGAGGTCTGAAAAAAGGACCGTCAGACAGTTCAAAACATGGAGCCGTTTTGCTGGTGCCTGACCAGCATTTGTTCAGTGTGGAAACAGCTGCGCTGGCTACTGTGCATGCCTGTTCAACGGCTCTGATTGAATTTGTAGAGACGAAAAACCCTGCTGTTGCGCCAGTAGTGACCCCACTGTGACCTCCATAGGCTCCATGGCTGACGGCGCGCATGATTTGGCAGCTGCGACCTCTATGGGCTCTATGGCTGACGGTGCAGCTGTGACCTCCTCCGTGGCTGCGCCTGTGATCTCTACTACTATGACTGACGTGCTGGGCGACCTTAAGCGGAGAAGGCAGGAGTTGAAAGCTTCGCTGAAAGACGTCAGCAAAACGCTGAAAAACGAAAGCAAAAAGCAGAAGAGACTCATCGCCAAAGCTGGCCGATTGAGCAAAGAGGACTTGTTTTTTTGCTTTCACGCCAAACTCAGGCGAGTAGTTTCTTCACTGGGGCGCCAGTTAGTGCGCACCGCTGGGGAACAGCAAAGCTTTGGTTTTCTTCACCTTAGCGCCGGTTAGTGCGCATGACAAAAGGTGTTAATGACTTTCAAGGTTGCATCAATGAACAGCAGCATCTGTGTTTGAAGGCTCGATGTTCAACCTGTTGTATGACATAGTGTTTAGATGAGTAACTGACGTTCTGCAATGCGACGATGTTTAAGCTGCTTTTTTGCGAGGAACATCCCGCCCCATGAAGCGACCAGGATTCACTATCACAACGGAGGCCTGGCTTACTTCCTCCAGAAGCATTTCTAGTTTTGAGTGTTGTAAAGTTTTAGCGGGTCGGTAACGCTTGTCTGCTGTGCACGGACTCACTACTCTGATGGTCATTTGCTTGTCCTCGTTTCCCTTTATTTACTTATTTCCTCCTCTTCTCACGTGGAACAAAACAAAACATCATTGGAGATTGTGCAAATGATGATTTTTTATTTCGGGCAGTTTCGACCTTCATCTTTTGAGGGCTGAAGATGCCCTTGTGTGCCGGTGTCAATCAGATGCGCGGGCCAGCAGTGCAACTACTTTTGCAGCCACTTGGCAGGGAGATACCATTGAAGAGTGGCCCATTTTCACCGACATGTTGTCTTATTTGCCCGACGTTTGCATCAACGCTGAAATTGTGGTAGTAATGTGTGGGTGACATAACACAAAATGCTTCTTGTGACATGTCCATGTGCATTTTGACTGCGCAGGCTCGCACAAAATGCTTGCCTTGGAATACGGGTCCGGCATTTTCCCTGCAAATTTCCACACGAATGCCTCTTATCACATGTCCATGTGCATTTCGCCTGCGCGGGCTCGCGCAAAACGCTGGGGGACGTTTGCAGTTGACTTGTCAATAGCGGTTTATAGATAGGTTAAGCGTTGCGCTTGACCATTTGGACTTTGGTTTGGAGACCCGGCAGGCTTTCTGAAACAGAGTGTGCCACCCTGTCTGATTTCCCGCTCTTTGTTGGGACCTAGCACGTGACGCTTAGATCGGCTTGAACACAGCGATCATCCATGAAGCTGGCGTGAAACTATCGCGTTTCCGTCTTGTATTTTAAATGTCAGATGTTCAGTTGGAGATGTTCCAACCTTGTGAGCTGATTCACAAACATGAATGCACCAACTGTCAGTTTAAACAAACGTGCAACGATCAATGAATGTTGCTTGTCATTTAACATGTGTAATGCAAACGGGGTCACTCATTTCTTTTTCTCAAGAAATGTTTGGATTCAAGTGGGTTTTGTGTCACCGTGCCAGTGTGATCCAGCTTGGAACAATTTAAGATTTTCCCCATGCTTTGACAGGAAAAAGAAAACTGAATGTGCAAGTGTGTTTCAGCTTCAACTTGTCGACGGCAGTTTTTCACATGTCCGCATGTCACATGTTATTTTTGGTTTTATTTTCACATGCGTTTTTTTCTGCGCGTAACTTGGAAGGATGACTTCTAGACTTGGCGTCTTAGCCGGTAACTATATATATATATAATATAGGTTTGTCTGAAAATGAGTAATTTACGTCATTTTCAACATGACATGAAATGTCACCACCGGATGAGCGGAATTCGTTTTTTGTTTCATGGCTTATTCACCACGAGAACAATTTTTTTCAAACCAACCAACTCAAAACAAATCAGTTTGAGTGAGTTCGTTTGTTTTGTTTGTAAGAAGCAGTCACAACATGTGACATCTTTGTTTTGCTTCAAGGGAAGCAACCATGTGATTTCGGTTTTGCTGGTTGTTTACGACGTTTTTGACGGGGAGACGTTGTAGTAAGGTGTAACTCGTTGTTTCGCGGTAAGTAGACTGCACGCACGCGAGCATAAAGATCCTTATTTGGGATTCTACATATTTGCAGCCTGCTACCGCAAAAACGTCAAAAATATCCAGTTTGCAGCTGTCACATTTTCACCTGGGAGCCTGCCACCGCAAAAAAAAATCTAAAAAGGTTCAGTTTTCAACTGCCGCACTCACCTGGGAGCCTGCCACCGCAAAAACGTCAATAATATCGAGTTTGCAGCTGTCACATTTTCACCTGGGAGCCTGCCACCGAAAAAAAAATAACAGGAAAAATCAACTTGCAGCTGTCGCATTCTCACCTGGAAGTAAACCAACAAAAAATTCCCAGTTTCCTGAAATCTGGTAGATGAACTTTTGTCGAGGTGGGATAGAATAAGGTTTTTTTTTAAATCATATCAATCTTCCTTTGTGTGAAAAAAAAGTTCTAATCTATCCCACCTTCTGTTTTGCAATCTGGATTTGACATTTTTTTGATGGCAGGCCCCCAGATGATACACTTGCAAGCTGCACATTTGTTCATTTTTTGTGGTGGCAGACTCCCAGATGACTGTGGTAGTTGAAAGTTGAAAGCTAACCTTCTTTACTTTTTTTTTTGGCGGTGGCAGGCCCCCAGGCGAAAATGTGACAGCTGCAAACTGGATATTCTTGACGTTTAGGCGGTGGCAGGCTCCCAGATGAGAATGCGACACTTGCAAGCTGCACATTTGTTCCCTTTTTCGGGTGGCAGGCGCCCAGATGAGCGTGACAGTTGCAAACTGAAATTTCTTGACCTTTTTTTTTTGCGGTGGCAGGCTCCCAAGTGAAAATGTGACAGCTGCAAGCTGGATATTCTTGATTTTTTTTGCGGTGGCAGGCTCCCAGCTGAACCTTCTTGACCTTTCTTTTGCGGTGGCAGGCTCCCAAGCGAAAATGTGACAGCTGCAAGCTGGATATGCTTGACGTTTTTGCGGTGGCAGGCTCCCAGATGAGCGTGGCAGTTAAAAACTAAACCTTCTTTACCTTTTTTTGCGGTGGCAGGCTCCCAGGTGAAAATGTGACAGCTGCAAGCTGGATATTCTTGACGTTTTTGCGGTGGCAGGCTCCCAGATAAGTGTGGCGGTTGAAAGCTGAACCTTCTTTGCTCTTTTTTTGGCGGTGGCAGGCTCCCAGGTGAAAATGTGACAGCTGCAAGCTGCCTATTCTTGACGTTTTTGCGGTGGCAGGCTCCCAGATGAGTGTGGCAGTTGAAAACTAAACCTTCTTTACTTTTTTTTTCGGTGGCAGGCTCCCAGGTGAAAATGTGACAGCTGCAAGCTGCCTATTCTTGACGGTTTTGCGGTGGCAGGCCCCTAGATGAGTGTGGCAGTTGAAAACTAAACCTTCTTTACCTTTTTTTTGCGGTGGCAGGCTCCCAGGTGAAAATGTGACAGCTGCAAGCTGGATATTCTTGACGTTTTTGCGGTGGCAGGCTCCCAGATGAAAATGCGACACTTGCAAGCTACACCTTCTGTGGTTTTTTGCGGTGGCAGGTTCCCAGATGAGTGCGTCAGTTGAAAGCTGAACCTTCTTAACCTTTTTTTTTGCGGTGGCAGACTCCCAGGTGAAAATGTGCATTTTTGCGGTGGCAGGCCCCCAGATGAGTGCAGCAGTTGAAAGCTGGACCTTTTTTTTTTCCCGGCGACAGGTTGTAACATTCGCTTCGGGGTCCTGGTATGAGGTTGTGGTATGAGGCAGGCCCTTGCGTAGCAACGTAGTGCGTATAGAGTTGTTTCTTCTACCAAAACAAGTTCCTGTTGCTGCAGCTGCGATAATGTCTAACCTGATCTGTTCTTGTTGTTTCTGGCAAGCAGAACTGGCGATGAGGGATGAATTTAACGTTGGGCTAAGGTGCTTAAACGTTCAAGATACCACAAAAGGTTTTGGTTCATTTTGACAGCAGAACGGTGGTCATGGAAGTCCAAAACATCTAAGGAGTGTGTAACAACTCACCTGCCGAATGGACGCAAGGGTTGCGATGCAGCTTTTGGCGTGAGCCTCAAATTTTTGTGGAAGAAGTGGGCCGTTTTTGGCAAGCAGAACTGGCGATGAGGGATGAATTTAACGTTGGGCTAAGGTGCTTAAACGTTCAAGATACCACAAAAGGTTTTGGTTCATTTTGACAGCAGAACGGTGGTCATGGAAGTCCAAAACATCTAAGGAGTGTGTAACAACTCACCTGCCGAATGGACGCCAGGGTTGCGGTGCAGCTTTTGGCGTGAGCCTCAAATTTTTGTGGAAGAAGTGGGCCGTTTTTGGCAAGCAGAACTGGCGATGAGGGATGAATTTAACGTTGGGCTAAGGTGCTTAAACGTTCAAGATACCACAACAGGTTTTTCTTCATTTTGACAGCAGAACGGTGGTCATGGAAGTCCAATACATCTAAGGAGCGTGTAACAACTCACCTGCCGAATGGACGCCAGGGTTGCGATGCAGCTTTTGGCGTGAGCCTCAAATTTTTGTGGAAGAAGTGGGCCGTTTTTGGCAAGCAGAACTGGCGATGAGGGATGAATTTAACGTTGGGCTAAGGTGCTTAAATGTTCCAGATGCCACAACAGGTTTTTCTTCATTTTGACAGCAGAACGGTGGTCATGGAAGCAGCCCGAGGGAATACATCTGAGTGTTGGTTGCTTGATTTTGATTTTCAGTACGGTGGTTTCACGTTGTGCAATTTTTCTTTGGCAACTCGGACCTGTTCAGTCGATGGTTTCATTTGTGATGGACTGTTGTTTGAGACTGATTTGATTTTATTTCTCGACGTGGCGTAACCCGACGATTAGCGCGGCGAATATATATATATATATGTCTATACATCTGAGTTTGCATGTCTCTTCATGATTGCGTAGTACGACGCGCGTTTGTGGAAGGCCCAGTACTGTTTGTTGGCAGGTGCAGCTGCTTAGTTGAAAGAAAAGCCGCAGGGGATCCCCTTGAAACCCTGCAGTCAATGTTGACATGCCGCGGACTTTTCAGAATAAATGTTTGATGTCTATCGAGGAGACCTCCCAGAATGAAAGCCTTTCATGTCTATTGATGTCTGTTCGATCGGTATTCAATCATTGACAAATTTCAACATTGACCGCAGGGGTCGCAGGGGATTGGGTGTGGTCACATTTTTCTAGGGGTCTCTAGCAAACGAAATGAGAACGCAGAAATAGATAAGATGGGACGGAATTAATTACATTAGCAGAAAAAGCGACTAGAAGAATGTAGACGTAGCTGACACAGCATGCTGTGGTGAATTGTGGCCCTTGATACCGTCAGTGCGCACGATGCTTCAGTACAGATCTTACGTCGATTTCGTGCAGAGCACAGCTGCCCACACCACAAGATTAAAAGGCGTGCTGTGTGCCGTCATGCTTTTGGGTTCTCTGGCCCACCTTGCTTTTGTCACTTTAACGCTGACTGCAGGGGTTGCAGGGGACTTGGACTGGCCCAGATGTTATCATTGTAATGAGGAGCTGGAATGAAACATTTCGCCTGCAGCCATCCTGTGAAGGCTCCACCGACCTTTGCATGCTCTTCGAGAATATCCTTCACTATTTCCGATTGGCTACATTGTCTTTGCCGTGATGGGGCCATTTTTGGAATCGAAATATAGGCCCTATTTAGGGGTTCATGGTTTGTTCTGTGATAGTATCTTCAGCGGGGGTGTGCCACTCAGTGCATTGGAGGATCTTCTCAAGCGCGCAAAGCTGCGCCACACGGTTTGTTTGGTTCATTTTTTGCGGGGGTGCCTTTGCAGATGGAGGAAATAGGCTTTGGTGCCCCCGCCTTGTCAGGCGCCGTGCCTTTGGTGTCGGAGCGGCGCGGTGCTTTCAGGACTGTTTCAACAAAAATGCCACGGAACTTTTTTGGAACCATCCGGATTACTTGAGACTTGCATCCCTACTTGTGCTTTTTTGGCCATGTGCAGTTTTGCCTCAAGAGCAGCATCCCTACTTGTGCTTTTCCATTTGGTGGCTTGGAGGCCTTGGATGAACATGCCGCGAATGCCAAATGGCATTCAACACACAGTTGGTTTTTCCAATGGCTTCGGCAGCGGCAAGAGAAAGCGGCAAAGCCGCAGACTTTTCCCCGTTGGGCTGACATTGCCATGGTTGGAGAAGGTCCGTGCGGCCTACTTGATGTCTGGCTGCGACCTTGCAATCACTTTGTTTGCCGCCCAAAAATTCAGTGGCTTACGCCCAGAGGACGCTGACTACACCACGCTGGACTTAGTGGAGGAAATAGCGGTCTCTGTGCCTCTTGATGCGAGTATCCGCGCCCGAGTTCGCAAGGAGGTGGCTGAAGTTTTGTTGGTAAAAGAGATTGAAAAGCTTAATCTTCGAGGAGTGGTTCCAAGTTTGGCGGCTGTGTACGCCATGTACGAAGCATTTGAGCCGTCCAGTCGCTGCATTGGCTATCGTGGAAGAATTGCATGGGTGCAGCGCTTTCGCAAGCGCTGGGGTTTATCTCGTCGAGCATGGTCGTGCCAACCTGAAATTGAAAAGGGCAAGGTGGGGCCTCAAATCTGGGGCCGCTGAGCGGCCCCAAAACTAGATCTTTTTTATGTAGGGGAACTAAAACTGGGGTCATTTTTGGGGGCCAGGAAGTGGGGTCGTTTTCGTTGTGCAGGTGGCAATTTTTTGGCAATGGTTGCAACATTTGCAACGCAGAACTACACTGGACCGACCGCTTCTTTTGTTGAACTTAGACGAGACTTGCATGCGCTTTCCAGAGAACCCGCGCGTGGGACTGGTAGCGTCCAAAGCTCGTGGTTGGACTTCCCATGCAGGGGCAAAGCTTCTGAGACGCGGCAGCGCAACATTCGTTGCTGTGCTTTGTGAAAATG
Organism: Cladocopium goreaui; assembly: GCA_947184155.2. Taxonomy (NCBI): domain Eukaryota; class Dinophyceae; order Suessiales; family Symbiodiniaceae; genus Cladocopium; species Cladocopium goreaui. Next base: position 2,794 of record CAMXCT020006823.1, on the reverse strand, counting down.
AAGCCGTGCAAAAGTGCTTGCCTTCCTTTGTGCTTTGCAACAAGCACTTGTGCCCCAAAAAGCTTTACGAAGACTTACTTGCTGCAGCCCCACCTTCCTTATGTATATGGAGATTAGCTTCGTCGTGGAACACATCTGTTGTCATGTGTGAAATTTTGGAGGTGCTAGCAGCTGCTTTGAGGCCTTGGCAGCAGTTCTGCCAGCCAACTCTGACCATGGACCTGGCTCCGTGCCACATCACGCAGTCCGTGCTGCAAAAGGCACGAAGCCTGCAACTCTTTATAGCTTGCGTGCCAACTGGTCTCACTCCTCAACTTCAGGTGGCAGATGTCTTTTGTTTCAGAGCCTTCAAGGCTTTTTTTGCTGGGGAACTTCAAAAGCTGCGGGCCGAGGGTCACGAAGTGACCAAAGCCTTGTTTTTCCAGATTTTTTTCAAAGTGCCTGCTTGGCTGCAGGCACGTTCTTGGGATAAAGCCTTTCAAGCCATTTGTGCACTTGATGGAAATATCAATCTTTTGACCAAGGACCTTCAAGCACTGGGCTTAGACCCGACAGTGCAGGACAGTTTGCCGACGCAACCCCAGATAGCCTCTCTCTGGCCGAGACAACGCTGTACAAGCAAAACATATTCCCTGCTGTTCACTCGTAATTTGGAGTGAAGATACAATGACAGAACGCTGCGGAGGTCTGAAAAAAGGACCGTCAGACAGTTCAAAACATGGAGCCGTTTTGCTGGTGCCTGACCAGCATTTGTTCAGTGTGGAAACAGCTGCGATGGCTAACTGTGCATGCCTGTTCAACGGCTCTGATTGAATTTGTAGAGACGAAAAACCCTGCTGTTGCGCCAGTAGTGACCCCACTGTGACCTCCATAGGCTCCATGGCTGACGGCGCGCATGATTTGGCAGCTGCGACCTCTATGGGCTCTATGGCTGACGGTGCAGCTGTGACCTCCTCCGTGGCTGCGCCTGTGATCTCTACTACTATGACTGACGTGCTGGGCGACCTTAAGCGGAGAAGGCAGGAGTTGAAAGCTTCGCTGAAAGACGTCAGCAAAACGCTGAAAAGCGAAAGCAAAAAGCAGAAGAGACTCATCGCCAAAGCTGGCCGATTGAGCAAAGAGGACTTGTTTTTTTTGCTTTCACGCCAAACTCAGGCGAGTGTGTAGTCTTTTCAACCTTGGCTACATTGTAGTTTCTTCACTGGGGCGCCAGTTAGTGCGCACCGCTGGGGAACAGCAAAGCTTTGGTTTTCTTCACCTTAGCGCCGGTTAGAGCGCATGACAAAAGGTGTTAATGACTTTCAAGGTTGCATCAATGAACAGCAGCATCTGTGTTTGAAGGCTCGATGTTCAACCTGTTGTATGACATAGTGTTTAGATGAGTAACTGACGTTCTGCAATGCGACGATGTTTAAGCTGCTTTTTTGCGAGGAACATCCCGCCCCATGAAGGACCAGGATTCACTATCACAACGGAGGCCTGGCTTACTTCCTCCAGAAGCTTTTCTAGTTTTGAGTGTTGTAAAGTTTTAGCGGGTCGGTAACGCTTGTCTGCTGTGCACGGACTCACTACTCTGATGTGGTCATTTGCTTGTCCTCGTTTCCCTTTATTTACTTATTTCCTCCTCTTCTCACGTGGAACAAAACAAAACATCATTGGAGATTGTGCAAATGATGATTTTTATTTCGGGCAGTTTCGACCTTCATCTTTTGAGGGCTGAAGATGCCCTTGTGTGCCGGTGTCAATCAGATGCGCGGGCCAGCAGTGCAACTACTTTTGCGGCCACTTGGCAGGGAGATACCATTGAAGAGTGGCCCATTTTCACCGACATGTTGTCTTATTTGCCCGACGTTTGCATCAACGCTGAAATTGTGGTAGTAATGTGTGGGTGACATAACACAAAATGCTTCTTGTGACATGTCCATGTGCATTTTGACTGCGCAGGCTCGCACAAAATGCTTGCCTTGGAATACGGGTCCGGCATTTTCCCTGCAAATTTCCACACGAAATGCCTCTTATCACATGTCCATGTGCATTTCGCCTGCGCGGGCTCGCGCAAAACGCCGGGGGACGTTTGCAGTTGACTTGTCAATAGCGGTTTATAGATAGGTTAAGCGTTGCGCTTGACCATTTGGACTTTGGTTTGGAGACCCGCCAGGCTTTCTGAAACAGAGTGTGCCACCCTGTCTGATTTCCCGCTCTTTGTTGGGACCTAGCACGTGACGCTTAGATCGGCTTGAACACAGCGATCATCCATGAAGCTGGCGTGAAACTATCGCGTTTCCGTCTTGTATTTAAAATGTCAGATGTTCAGTTGGAGATGTTCCAACCTTGTGAGCTGATTCACAAACATGAATGCACCAACTGTCAGTTTAAACAAACGTGCAACGATCAATGAATGTTGCTTGTCATTTAACATGTGTAATGCAAAAGGGGTCACTCATTTCTTTTTCTCAAGAAATGTTTGGATTCAAGTGGGTTTTGTGTCACCGTGCCAGTGTGATCCAGCTTGGAACAATTTAAGATTTTCCCCATGCTTTGACAGGAAAAAAAAACTGAATGTGCAAGTGTGTTTCAGCTTCAACTTGTCGACGGCAGTTTTTCACATGTCCGCATGTCACATGTTATTTTTGGTTTTATTTTCACATGCGTTTTTTCTGCGCGTAACTTGGAAGGATGACTTCTAGACTTGGCGTCTTAGCCGGTAACTTATATATATATAATATAGGTTTGTCTGAAAATGAGTAATTTACGCCATTTTCAACATGACATGAAATGTCACCACCGGATGAGC
>CAMXCT020006822.1:851684-1001390 GCA_947184155.2 Cladocopium goreaui | reverse complement strand
ATGCATATGTATGCATATGGATGCATGTATGCATATGTATGCATATGTATGTATCTGTATCTGTGTATGTATGTATGTATGCATTGTATGCATATGGATGCATATGTAGCAGATGGATGATGTATGGCATATGTATGCATATGTATGAGCTGTATTGTGTATGTATGTATGAATATGTATGCATAGGAGGCATTGTATGATATGGATGCATGTATGCATATGTATGCATATGTATGTATCTGTATCTGTGTATGTATGTATGCATATGTATGCATATGGATGCATATGTATGCATATGGATGCATGTATGCATATGTATGCATATGTATGTATCTGTATCTGTGTATGTATGTATGCATATGTATGCATATGGATGCATATGTATGCATATGGATGCATGTATGCATATGTATGCATATGTATGTATCTGTATCTGTGTATGTATGTATGCATATGTATGCATATGGATGCATATGTATGCATATGGATGCATGTATGCATATGTATGCATATGTATGTATCTGTATCTGTGTATGTATGTATGCATATGTATGCATATGGATGCATATGTATGCATATGGATGCATGTATGCATATGTATGCATATGTATGTATCTGTATCTGTGTATGTATGTATGTATGTATGCATATGTATGCATATGGATGCATGTATGCATATGTATGCATATGTATGTATCTGTATCTGTGTATGTATGTATGCATATGTATGCATATGGATGCATATGTATGCATATGGATGCATGTATGCATATGTATGCATATGTATGTATCTGTATCTGTGTATGTATGTATGCATATGTATGCATATGGATGCATATGTATGCATATGGATGCATGTATGCATATGTATGCATATGTATGTATCTGTATCTGTGTATGTATGTATGCATATGTATGCATATGGATGCATATGTATGCATATGGATGCATGTATGCATATGTATGCATATGTATGTATCTGTATCTGTGTATGTATGTATGTATGCATGTGTATGCATATGGATGCATATGTATGCATATGGATGCATGTATGCATATGTATGCATATGTATGTATCTGTATCTGTGTATGTATGTATGCATATGTATGCATATGGATGCATATGTATGCATATGGATGCATGTATGCATATGTATGCATATGTATGTATCTGTATCTGTGTATGTATGTATGCATATGTATGCATATGTATGCATATGGATGCATATGTATGCATATGGATGCATGTATGCATATGTATGCATATGTATGTATCTGTATCTGTGTATGTATGTATGTATGCATATGTATGCATATGGATGCATATGTATGCATATGGATGCATGTATGCATATGTATGCATATGTATGTATCTGTATCTGTGTATGTATGTATGCATATGTATGCATATGGATGCATATGTATGCATATGGATGCATGTATGCATATGTATGCATATGTATGTATCTGTATCTGTGTATGTATGTATGCATATGTATGCATATGGATGCATATGTATGCATATGGATGCATGTATGTATATGTATGCATATGTATGTATCTGTATCTGTGTATGTATGTATGCATATGTATGCATATGGATGCATATGTATGCATATGGATGCATGTATGCATATGTATGCATATGTATGTATCTGTATCTGTGTATGTATGCATGCATATGTATGCATATGGATGCATAGTATGCTATGGATGCAGTATGTCACCTTTTATGGCATATGTAATGTATCTGTATCTGTGTATGTCTGTTATGCCATTGTATCATATGGATGCATATGTTGCATATGGATGCATGTATGCCTATGTATGCATATGTATGTATCTGTATCTGTGTATGTATGTATTGCATATGTATGCATATTGATGCATATTTATGCATATGGATGCAATGTATGCATATGTTGCAATATGTATCTGTGTATGTATGTATGTATGCATGTGTATGCATATGGATGCATATGTATGCATATGGATGCATGTATGCATATGTATGCATATGTATGTATCTGTATCTGTGTATGTATGTATGCATATGTATGCATATGGATGCATATGTATGCATATGGATGCATGTATGCATATGTATGTATCTGTATCTGTGTATGTATGTATGCATATGTATGCATATGGATGCATATGTATGCATATGGATGCATGTATGCATATGTATGCATATGTATGTATCTGTATCTGTGTATGTATGTATGCATATGTATGCATATGGATGCATATGTATGCATATGGATGCATGTATGCATATGTATGCATATGTATGTATCTGTATCTGTGTATGTATGTATGCATATGTATGCATATGGATGCATATGTATGCATATGGATGCATGTATGCATATGTATGCATATGTATGTATCTGTATCTGTGTATGTATGTATGCATATGTATGCATATGGATGCATATGTATGCATATGGATGCATGTATGCATATGTATGCATATGTATGTATCTGTATCTGTGTATGTATGTATGCATATGTATGCATATGGATGCATATGTATGCATATGGATGCATGTATGCATATGTATGCATATGTATGTATCTGTATCTGTGTATGTATGTATGCATATGTATGCATATGGATGCATATGTATGCATATGGATGCATGTATGCATATGTATGCATATGTATGTATCTGTATCTGTGTATGTATGTATGCATATGTATGCATATGGATGCATATGTATGCATATGGATGCATGTATGCATATGTATGCATATGTATGTATCTGTATCTGTGTATGTATGTATGCATATGTATGCATATGGATGCATATGTATGCATATGGATGCATGTATGCATATGTATGCATATGTATGTATCTGTATCTGTGTATGTATGTATGTATGTATGCATATGTATGCATATGGATGCATGTATGCATATGTATGCATATGTATGTATCTGTATCTGTGTATGTATGTATGCATATGTATGCATATGGATGCATATGTATGCATATGGATGCATGTATGCATATGTATGCATATGTATGTATCTGTATCTGTGTATGTATGTATGCATATGTATGCATATGGATGCATATGTATGCATATGGATGCATGTATGCATATGTATGCATATGTATGTATCTGTATCTGTGTATGTATGTATGCATATGTATGCATATGGATGCATATGTATGCATATGGATGCATGTATGCATATGTATGCATATGTATGTATCTGTATCTGTGTATGTATGTATGTATGCATGTGTATGCATATGGATGCATATGTATGCATATGGATGCATGTATGCATATGTATGCATATGTATGTATCTGTATCTGTGTATGTATGTATGCATATGTATGCATATGGATGCATATGTATGCATATGGATGCATGTATGCATATGTATGCATATGTATGTATCTGTATCTGTGTATGTATGTATGCATATGTATGCATATGTATGCATATGGATGCATATGTATGCATATGGATGCATGTATGCATATGTATGCATATGTATGTATCTGTATCTGTGTATGTATGTATGTATGCATATGTATGCATATGGATGCATATGTATGCATATGGATGCATGTATGCATATGTATGCATATGTATGTATCTGTATCTGTGTATGTATGTATGCATATGTATGCATATGGATGCATATGTATGCATATGGATGCATGTATGCATATGTATGCATATGTATGTATCTGTATCTGTGTATGTATGTATGCATATGTATGCATATGGATGCATATGTATGCATATGGATGCATGTATGTATATGTATGCATATGTATGTATCTGTATCTGTGTATGTATGTATGCATATGTATGCATATGGATGCATATGTATGCATATGGATGCATGTATGCATATGTATGCATATGTATGTATCTGTATCTGTGTATGTATGTATGCATATGTATGCATATGGATGCATGTATGCATATGGATGCATGTATGCATATGTATGCATATGTATGTATCTGTATCTGTGTATGTATGTATGCATATGTATGCATATGGATGCATATGTATGCATATGGATGCATGTATGCATATGTATGCATATGTATGTATCTGTATCTGTGTATGTATGCATATGTATGCATATGTATGCATATGGATGCATGTATGCATATGTATGCATATGTATGTATCTGTATCTGTGTATGTATGTATGCATATGTATGCATATGGATGCATATGTATGCATATGGATGCATGTATGCATATGTATGCATATGTATGTATCTGTATCTGTGTATGTATGTATGTATGTATGCATATGTATGCATATGGATGCATGTATGTATGCATGTATGTATGCATATGTATGCATATGTATGCATATGGATGCATGTATGTATGCATGTATGTATGCATATGTATGCATATGTATGCATATGTATGTATCTGTGTATGCATGTATGTATCTGTATGTTCGATGTCCCCAGTTAGATGAATGCCTTCTTTACGGGTCATAAACCGGCTGCCCGGTCGTCCAAAGCACTCGTCCGAGAACTCCAGGTCCGTGACTTCGTCGTCGGTATACGGATGTCCCTGGTCTGCCCTCAGTGCCATGGCGATGCGACTCCCCGGGGATGGGAGAAACATATGGCTATTGAAACCATAGGAAAACCATAGGAAAATGGTGGTTTAATGGGATTTAATGGGATTTAATGGGATATACCCTCTGGTAATTTGTTACATAGCTATTGAAAATGGCTATTTATAGTGGATTTTCCCATATTTTCCCATTAAAAATGGTGGATCTTTCCATAGTTATGTTGAGCACCACAAAAGGTGTTTGATGTCAAAAATGTGTCCCCCTAAAATGTGTATGGGTCAATACCTATAGGATACATTTTTAGTGGGATGAACATCCATGAATCCCAGCTATGACTTGGGGTTCACTAGGTACCAGGGTTTTGACCCATCCCCAAATATCCGAATCCTCTGAAGTTTGAAAAAAGATATGTTTCATGGTTCGATCTGTCTAAACCCTTCTTGCGGAAGGGTGTCTGCACGTTGACCCAAAATCATGGTTTCAAAAAAGGGATACTAGGATAGCCACCAAACATGTTTTTTTGATGTAAAAACCGACCACCCATGGCAGATTGGATGAATCACCTATAGTATATCTTTATAGAATTATTGTACACATATATAAATAGATAAATAAATAAATGGTATATTATATACTGTATAGTCTGAATGACCGATGAATCACCTTTACGGTTGGGATTTAAACCTTCATTTCCCATCCCCAAATCGTAGGCTTATTTTGGCATTGGCTTCTCCACATACAGGATATATCTACCAAGCTGTCCTTCATCCAAGGATGAGATCTTTACCCTCTGGTAAACTGTCCCATAACGAACTGGAAAGATCCACCATGCTATGAATGGAAAAACTCACGAACTTTCGACTGGGCCATGGCTTCCAGTTCGCAAACTGTTGACATAACCAGAGGGTATCCCCATATATTCCCCATGATTTTCCCATAAAACCATATAAAACCACTAAAAATAGCTATTTTATGCTATTTTGACATAACCAGATGAGATCTTTATCCATCCCGAGCCATCCCGAACCAACGTCTCCCAGGTGCCCCTTATGGTCGATCCTTTGCTTCCGGATGTTCTTGGTGATGTTCATTCGTTCGCTGCCGAATCTCAGGCGGCGAGAATGGCTACGATGGTTTGGGGAAACACCAATCACTGGGGGAAAGACACAGCTGGGAATTCATCATTTATCTGATAGGAACGAGAAAACTTAAGAATCACAAATAAACATATTGAAACAAATAGCTCGCATTCTTACATTCACCAGTTGAATGGAGTGACCAAAAAAAACATTGCGAGGGGCCCATGAAAACGCACCAAGAGCTGGATCTGACAGATCTCAGATCCAAAAAGGAAGGCGTATTGATTCAATGCCCAGCAATCAGATACCCTCCTTTTTTACATCCAAAAAGATGCGGAAAGTTCATGGTTTCCCGGAAAATGATCTACAACGTTGAGTTCAGAACGGGATTTCAACGTCCAGTTCCCCAGTTGTGGCTTCGTTGAATGCCTCTTGGAGCATCATAAGCACCTTCTATACGAACCACCAAAATGAAGATATTCAATACAAAAGCAGGATTTCTGAGGGGCGTTTTACGAAATTAGGCAGGAAGGATGACGCATCTCCAACGAGAAGACGTTGCGAAATGGCAAAGTCTATGAGATGACTTATGATGACAAGATGGTACATTAAGGATCACAAATGAGAAAACAACGCCGACCAAAAGGGGGATGGGGCTGCCATTCTAAATCCTTTCATTGAATGGGCAGGTCAACTATCTGCGGTGTGCCTAAAGACGAAACGCCCGATCATCCATTTTAATATAACTTAAAAACAGAAGAAGACAAGAACTCAATTCTTTGATATTGTAGTGCAAAACATGGCAGAGACCTTCATCATCATCATCATCATCATCATCATCATCATGATTGTCAAAAGCGGCAATAATTAATCATAATCAGAATCAAAATAAGAATCATGATCATCATCAAATACCCTCTGCTAAACTAACATAACTATGGAAAGATCCACCATTTTTAATGGGAAAATCCACTATTTCTGTGGCAATTTTCAATAGCAAACTGTTGACATACCCAGGCCGGGTATATCCCATTAAATCCCATTAAACCACCATTTTCCTATGGTTTTCCTATGGTTTACCAGAGGGTAATCGGCTTTGTCCCTCCCCGTTTCATCCTCCGATCAGCTCAAGGGACGCATCCCAAACGCCCACTGTGACGTGATCGCAGGACATGTCCAGCATCGTCACATCGAAGTTGATGTTCAGCATGGAGTCCTACCATGGCAACTTGCGACACAAATGGGGATACCCTGGGTAAAGCAAGAAAAATGGTGAATTGATTGGTATTTAAGGGGTGGTTAACCAAAAATGATGATTTAATGGAGGTGTCATAAAGGTTTAATGGTGCCAAAGGCTATAGAAATGCATGGTTTTTCCTAGGAAATGCTGATTGTACATAGTTACTTGTACTGTGATTCCATATAAATCGTATCTATTTTCTATAGATTCCATATAAATCGTATTTACATTGATTTGGTGGATTTTCCATAACGATGTTAGTTTACTGGATGCTACCAGTTGAAACGTTTTTGTAATTATGACCAATTCCGTGAAAATATCATAAACATACCAGTATATGAAATGTTGTGAAAATGTCAGGCAATACTCCTAGTGGTTAATGGGACCCAATTGAGACAGTCAAAATGATGTGAGTTTGTGGTTAGGACTTCAATGGTGAGATCACCGAAATGAGATATTCCCATCGACAAGCATGCACAAGCTTTTTGGTGCAATGGCAACCTGGAGATAACATGAAACACAGCGGTTTGGATCCGAAAAACCCAGCAGCATCCACCTATATTGATGATGGTCGATAGATGTTTTGGTGCTTTGCCAACTTCATGTACCATTTTTTCTAGATAACCAATGATATATCGTCTATGGATGAAAGCCCCAATTCTATAGTTTATCTGTCAAGACATGCTAGATGATTTGGTGACGTCTATAACAATCAACTATCTGTTTTTTCTATATACAGTGAATTGATAATACCTATGGTATATATCTGATTACTATATACTATCAAATACTGGAATCTCTGGTATTTACGAGTACTGTGTCTCAAAATGGGCTCAAATCCCAGGGTAAAATGCATGGAACATGTTTGATTCGGGAAGAATTTTGGGGCACCGTGGCACCGGATCCGGAAAAATACCGCTCCCCCTTTTTTTCCACAGCACCGGTATTTGTGGGTCCCAAAGATGCGATTTCAACACCAAAACCCTGCTGGGTTTTGCGTTTGGCATCAAGTTTCTGGTTGGCCAAGAATCTTAATTGATCCATTTGGAGATCAATGTTACCCTCTGGTAAACTAACATAGCTATGGAAAATCACTGGTTTTAATGGGAAAATCCACTATAAATGGCAATTTTCAATAGCTATGTTAGTTTACCAAAGGGTAATTACCAATACATTTGGATAGTCATGTGAATCACCAAGAATATTCATGCTAAATTTATTCGATTCCCTGCTCTCTGGTCGCAGCTTTTTTTTCCCGCTTTCCGTAGCTTCAAGGTGGGGATTATGACCATCTTAAGTAGCCAAGTAGAAATATGGAGGTTTCAAAAAATAGGGGTACCCTCTGGTGATGTCAAAATAGCTATTGAAAATGACCATTTATAGTGGATTTTCCCATTGAAAATGGTGATTTTCTATAGTTATGTTAGTTTACCAGAGGGTACAGCAAATCATCCAAGTCATGGATGACCATGACTTAGTATATTTAAACCTGGGGGATACTAAGACTTCAGAAACCACCATTTGAACTTCAATGTTTGCTGCTTCAATCCCCTTTTTTTTGGACTGGCAGCCATGCTCCAACTCATCAAGTAGGCTAAATCATGTGAAACCCATCATGGGTTGACGATGAAATTGTCATACCCTCTGGCAAACTAACATAGCTATTGAAAATGACCATAGAAATAGGGGAAATTTCCATTGAAAATGGTGATTTTCTATAGTTATGTTAGTTTACAGGATGGTAAATGTTATTCTTGTTGGTTGAAACATAAATCTATTCATCAAAGATATCTACTTTTCGGTGTTTTTCTGGTTATGTAAAAAACTCCCCATGTCTGATGATTCAATCTGATATATTCCCATTAATCTCTTGGCCAAATACGATCTTGTAGGCTAAACCATGCTACCCTCTGGTAAACTAACGTAACTATGGAAAATCACCATTTTTAATGGGAAAATCCACTATAAATGGCCATTTTCAATAGCTATGTTAGTTTACTAGAGGCTAAACCCTTTTTTGCCCGTGTACCATCATATTCGAAAAAATATCCCAATGAAATGGTTGTATAGCCCATGTTTGATGCCTCCCACATCGCGGAAAAAATCCTACACCTTGATACCATGTCTTTGCGGGTAGAATCCCTTTGTATTTGCCCTGGGCTGCTACATTCCCTTAGCAAAGACATGGTGATACAACTACTGGTACCCCCTGGTAGACTAACATAGCTGTGGAAAATCACCATCTTTAATAGGTAAAGCAACTATAAACGGGCCATTTTCAATAGCTATGTTAAATTACCAGAGGGTATATTCCTATGAACCAGCTTTGCTATTGTCTGTGTTCATAGACTATACATTCCCTTTCTTGTTGGGCTGCTTTGATGGTGAGATCCCACAAGTACAAGGTGCACCAAAAAAGATGGCAAGCTGGCGTGTGGCTAAGAGCATGTTGATGCTTAAATTCCAATCCTGATCTATGATTTTAAAAAAATATTTTAAAAAAAATGTTGATGGATAACCCCATATCAAGCCATACTAAGCCATACTAAGCCACATCTGAGCATCATATCCCACCACCAGTGGCTTCCAATGCCTGCTAAAAATCCAAGTCTTGATGGCTAAGTCATGTTTCTCCAGATCATCCTGATATGTCTTAACAAATCTCCCTTTACAAATCCCTATCTTTTATAGTTGATTTACCAATTCAACATGGAGATTTTCCATAATTCGCTAACTGTAGACGTTTCCCAGAGGGTAAACCTCCATATTTTCCCTTTGGGGTTTTCCTATGGGTTTTCCCATTTTCCCATGGTAAAAAAAACGTGGTTTTCCCCATGGAAAAACCCCCACCCCCCGTCCTGGTTGCTATCCAACGCCACATCCGTGCGCCGTTCCGAGCGCAGAAAGGCGCTGGTCTCGCACAGGAACAGCACCACCTCGATGTCGACCGGTGACACCGGTGAACTAAATGGATTAACAAAGCCATAGATAGATAGACTAGACTAGATTAGATTACATTATATTTGATTAGATTAGATATATGTATAGATATATGTATAGATATATGTATAGATATCTGTATAGATATATGTATAGATATATGTATAGATATGTATATATATATATGTATAGATATATGTATATGTATAGATATATGTATATATATGTATATATATATATGTATATATATAACCAAAAGATTAATATAGGTTAATATTAAGCATACTGAAATTTTCCTCTATGTAATATATAATCAATTTGTTAACCATAGTTATATAACCAACAAAACAATATACATTAACCATAGTTATAGATAGTTATAGGGTTTATGTCCCCAGGTTATGGAGGTGGTATTACATTAGCAGTGACATGCTGAGGAAACCGCCAGGCTTAGGGGGGGTTGTCAGTAGTGTCAGTGCTATCAATATTACCGTTTGGTTATTTAACGTAGCGAACTGGACAAATCACCATTTTTGATAGGTAAATCATGATAAATCATGATAAATCCTCTATTTCTATGGACCATGGATTCCATAGCTATGTTAAATAGCCAGAGGGTATCATTAGTGTTATTGCTCTAATGGGTTATAATGGGAATAATGTGCATGATCTAATGAGACTATAATGGGAATGATACCATACTATTGTTGATCTTACTCATGTGCCAATCGTTGATGGGAATAATTGGAAAGATGAGCCAATTATAACGGACCTTATGGGATTATAATGGGAATAATGTGATACATAGAAACATTACTGGAAGATTGATGGGGTAATGGTGAGATGATCGTGGGATAATTGGATTATGATGTTGGTTTACCATTGCCAGCAGCAGGGATATACCCTCTGGTAAACTGTCCCATAACTATGGAAAATCACCATTTTTAATGGGAAAATCCACTATAAATGGACATTTTCAATAGCTATGTTTGTTTACCAGAGGGTACACATGCATATAACGTGCAATACGTTTAAAAGTTTAGGATCCTCCCCCATCAACACGAGCATTTTGTGCCTCAAGTCCTTGATGTTGGTTTACCATTGCATGCAACGGTGTCAATCCGTAAGGTCTTGACCCATACCCTCTGGTCATGTACCCTCTGGAAATTTAACATAGCTATTGAAAATGGCCATTTATAGTGGATTTACCCATGAAAAATGGTGATTTTCCATAGTTATGGGACAGTTTACCAGAGGGTAACATAGCGAACTGGAAGCCATGGCCAGTTCATTCAGTTCGAAAACTCGGGCACCGGGTAGATGTCTAGATTCAGTATGTATCCCATTATTGCCATTCCGCCTAATATTAAGCAACCCCATTCTATGGTCCCAAAGATGTAGATTGATTCTTACTAAACCAAAATTTCTGGGGGTGTTTAATACTAGAGGGAATGGAAGATTCATCCAACAATACAGCACTATTATCCCACTTTTGTCCTATCAATATTCCATTAATGCCTCTATGTATCCCACTAACTATTCCCTTATCAAGGGTTGGTAAATGTACAAATTCAATATCACCCAACTAAAAGACTGAATATAATCTCCAACAAATACTCGGAGGTTATTTTCAAAATCACCCAACAAGGACATTTACCAACCCCTGGTGGATTTTAATGCTACTTCATTCCCATAAAACCTAGTTGTCGTCAATTCACATAGAATTCAATTGTTATATCCCATTATAATAAAATCCCCTTTGAAAAAAGAATATACTATGATTATGATTGTTTTACTACTATGATTATTGTTATCACTATTGCTATTATTGTCTGGTTGGTGGTTTTAACCCCTCTGAAAAATATGAATCAGTTGGGATTATTCTTCCCAATAAAAAAGGAAAAATCATCCAAATGTTTGGAACGAATTCCCATCAATATATTATAATAATATCCCATTATTGTTATCACTATTCATCTGGGTAAATTACAATATTTCACTAACCATACATTATACATTACTGACTATAAACACAGATATATATGATATACTTGTTGTTGTTTATATAGATAATGATTACTACTGCTATATCAATGGGACGATATCACAACATTGTTGTTATATGATATATATATATATATATATCATTAACATCTGGTTGGTGGTATACCTAGCCCTCTGAAAAACGCCGAAGGCACACAGGTGACGGTGGCCACCAGTGTCATGGCCGCACCCGTGGCGGAAGCCTCGCCGCGACGACGGGTGACCCGTCGTGGCCCCGGGGAAAATCTCAACGGAAAGAAACGCTTGGAAAATCTGTTACAAAGTGGGGCCCCCAAGATAGCTAAGTTGGTTTATAACTCCAATAACTATGGTTTATGCTACCTATAACTATAGTTACTGGGGCTTATAAACCAACTTAGCTATCTTGGGGGCCCCACTTTGTAGAAAATCTGTGGATATTCAGACTGTTCATGAAAATCTATGAAATTCTTTCGTAAATGGAGGTTTCTATAGTAAGTCTATTAAGTCACACACGAACCCAACTTGGAAGGTTTCTGTTTTAGACAGCGGTTGGTAAATGTCTTGATTGAACATCACCCAACAGAAAGGAAAATATAATTTCAAGCAAATAGTTTTTCAACTGATGTTCAAAACTCCGAAAAGGGACATTTGCCAACCTTTGAAAAAATGTCAAATTAGAGAACCGGAAACCATGCCAACATGGAGCGTTGATAATTTTGACCCGTTGGGATATCTGAAGATCCAGCAACAAACAATTTCAATCAAGCAACAAGCAACAAAATTGGAATTTCAGCAAGGAAAACTGTTGCTTTTATGCACAACAATGATTGACGATTTGAAGCGCCCAAATTGGGAGGGATTCCTGAGTCTTATTCGATAAAAAAACTAGGGATACAAGCACCAAACTCGTGGATTTTGCACAAACGTGGGGGATCCGGCCAACCACAATTAGCAACTAAAATTGACATCGGGTGTTTGTCAACATGGGTGACCCCGAAAGACAAAGCTTTCCTAATGAGATATTTGGCGTTTCTTCAAACTGGAATCCTACAATGTGAGGCCCCCAAGATAGCTAAGTTGGTTTATAACTCCAATAATTATGGTTTATGGTACTTATAACTATAGTTACTGGGGCTTATAAACCAACTTATAACTGGGGGGCCTGATATTGTAGTTTGCCCCAAATTTTAACGTTGCAAGACTTTCGGGATCCCCAGTCGTCACCATGGGTTGAAAAATGGTTTCAATACCAAGTCATGGCTTAATGACTTGGATGGTTTGAGGTACCCCCGATATATTACATTATAACCTCTGGTAAACTAACATAACTATGGAAAGATTCACCATTTTTCATGAGAAAATCCACTGTAAATGGTGATTTCCATCGTTATGTTAGTTTACCAGAGGGTATTACCTAGTGTATCCCATCCAATTCCATTACAATCCCATTAAATTCCATAAAAACATCATTTGTTCCATTGATTTGGGGTACCTCGGCCAGACTTCGGCAACCTCCAAACAGGGCGCACCTCGGCCAAATCCTTTGGCACGGTGCGAAAAGCATCCAGATTGGCAGCCCACCTGGACAAGATATTTACATCTCTCGCCCACAAATCTACCTCTATCAAACCATTCTATTTGACGTGTTCTCTACAATGTGAGGCCCCCCAGTTATAAGTTGGTTTATAAACCCCATTGACTATAGTTATAGGTACCATAAACCATAGTTATTGGAGTTATTTGCACCAACTTAGCTATCTTGGGGGCCTCACATTGTATCATATCATATTCATTTTTCATGATTTTCCAAAACCAGCTCTGTCACATGTATCGCCATGTGGCCACCTAACCCTTATCTGTCAGAACCAATCTCCATCAAATTTGCTTCCATCAAACTCAAACATTTCTAGCCAACCTCTTCCCATCCCATGAAATTTATTTCCATCCACCGTATCAATCTATCACTACCTACTTTTCGACCTTATTAATTTTGCGTTGTAATGTAGTTCTACCATGATATTTGACCATGTGCAAGGATTCCTTGTATAACTGGATTTTGGCAATTTTGTTGCGTTGGAATTTCATTGAAATTTCGTTGGAATTGTGTTGGAATTTTGTTGAAATGTCGTTCGATTTCGTCAGAATTTCGTTGGAAATTCGTTAGAATTTCGTTCGATTTCGTTCGAATTTCCTTGGAATTTCGTTGGAATTTCGGTAGAATTTTGTTGGAATATCGTCAGAATTTCGTTGGAATTTCGTTAGAGTTTCGTCAGAATTTCGTTCGATTTCGGTAGAATTTCATTGGAATTTCGTCAGAATTTCGTTAGAATTTCGTTGGAATTTTGTTAGTTTCGTCAGAATTTCGTTGGAATTTTGTTGGAATTTTGTTGGAATTTCGTTGGAATTTCGTTAGAGTTTCGTCAGAATTTCGTTGGGATTTTGTTGGAATTTCGTCGGGTCATTGTGGCAAAACGTTTTGCCACAAGATTTTGCATCATTTTTTTCGTTTGGATTTCGTTGTGATTTCGTTGACTTGGACGATTTCCCGATGATTTTTCAACGAAATTTCAACGATCTTTTGTGTGGCAAAATGATGTGGCAAAACGCTTTGCTACACCCCAGGAATCGAAAAAAACAGGACCAGCATTTTAACAAAATGTTGGTTTGTGGCAAAACGTTTTTCCACAACATTTTGCCACACGAATAAACCGTTGGAATTTCGGAATTTCGTTGAAATTTCGCTGGGAAATCGTCCACGTCAAGAAATTCCCAACGAATTCTCAACGAATCCTTCAGCTATTTTTTTAGTGGCAAAATGGATTGCCGCATTTTTTCCGCCATCATTGCTACAAACCCATACCCGTTTATACAGGCCCCATTCCAAATCATGTAGAGAGGCATTGCAAATTCTACGACATTGTCCTGTTTTTTGGGTTTTTCCGGTTGTGATCTTCAAAAAAATGCACTTATAATTTGGTGCTGGTGCTGGTGCTGGTGTTGATGTTGCTGGCGATGTTGGTATTGGTGCTGGTGCTGTGCTGGCTGGTGTTGCTGGCATTGTCTTGGGATCCTTTATGTTTTTGCACTACCATTATTGCACTCTTGGGGTCTCTATACCTACTGTAATCAGCGGATATGTTAATCTCTGAGAGATGCTGAACCGATGAACCCAAGCCCGGCGCACTTTCTCTTGACAATGATGATGGACGTGGAATTTACCAAGTTTTAATTGGAAGATTGTCCCAACCTGGAGGTTGTTTCAGCTCTTCAAGTCGGGTATGGTTTCTTCAAACTCGCTTTTTGCTTGCTGCACCAGTAACTAACATTGGGTCTTCTAAAGATCTGGAACCCCATTGCATCCCATGATTCATCATCACTTTCTCAATAGAATTCTACTGAAATGGAACCGCTTTTCTTGGTTGAACCCCTTTTTTTTCGTGGTTGTATCACTATTTTCTAGGGTTAAAACCCACCTTTTGGTATCCCCAAATTTCTGGTGCCAAAAAAAGGCCTCAGTTTTGGCCAACTTGGCGGAAATTTACGAGAAGAAAAGTGGGCCATGTGACATCAGCGATGGGCATAATGGGGATACAATGAAAATACCCTCTGGTAAACTAACATGACTGTGGAAAAACACTCTTTTCAATAGGTAAATCAACTATAGATGGCAAGTTTCAATAGCTATGTTAGTTTACCAGAGGGTAATTATGGGTATAAAATGGGGATGTCCACCACCACCACCGCCACCACCACTTGAGATGAGTGGGCCCACAGTATCGACAATTCTTTCAGGTAGTGACCTGTCTATGGTTGGGTTAATCCCTACCTCTGCCAACGGCCAATGTTTAGTCCAGAATCATCCATTTCAGGGGTCATAAAATATTGACCCGCATGCATATGTGTGTTTGTTTGAAAATCAGGTACCCCCAAATCTACTGGCTAAATGTCATTTTCCCTAATTATAGTGGCCATCCGATGGTTACACTCCATATTCAAACACAGTCAACACACGCATTAAAAATCAGTCTTAGCTATTGTATTCTCATTATATTCCGGTTATATCCCCACTAGATCGATCAAAACAATCTGTTCGGCTCCTTGAATCGGAGTACACCCCCGACTATATCTGGTTGGTGGTTTACAGTTTCAACCTGAAAAATATTAGTCATTCGGGTCATCATCCCAAACTTGCCTGAGAAAAGATGAAACAACTATACATATATATATATATATATACAGTAACCAGATTATACTTCTAGACCATCTCAAAATTTGTTGATTGAGATATCCATGATGGTTGGTTATATAGTGCAAGCATGATACTGATTTTAATTTGCATTCTTGTTTTTAAGTATTTTATGTAACTTAAGTCTATAACCATCGCTATCCACTGGCACCATTTCCCAGGCCCCCCAGAAAGAGCCTTGGAGCCATCCCTTCCTGCAAAGAGAACGCCTTGGAGATCCAAAAACAACTGGGAGGATCAGAATAATCAATCTATATATTTACTCCATTGTCTACATATGTATATATATATATTTGTGTGTGTGTGTGTAAACTTAAATATGAAAACATATATATATATGTAAACATATATATATATAAACATATATATATATATGTAAACATACATAAACATAAACATACATACATACATTACAATACAATACAATACAATACCATACAATACCATACAATACCATACATACATTACATTACATTCCACTACACTACATTACACTACATTATACTATATTACACTACATTACACTACATTACATTACATACATACGCACATACATACATACATTACATTACATTACATTACATTACATTACATTACATTAACTACCTACATACATACATACATACATTACATTACATTACATTACATTACACTACACTGCATGACACTACATTATACTATATTACACTACATTACACTACATTTCATTACATTACAGTACAGTACAGTACATTGCAGTACAATACAGTACAGTACATTACATACATACATTACATTACCATACCATGCCATTCCATACCATACCATACAAACATACATACATACACACATCCAATTTTTTAGTATGTGATATTAGTCCATTTCTTTGAAAAACAACAAACACTTGACGCACCAGGGTCAACCCACAGAGATTCTTTTTTCGCGGCAGTGTCGCTGTCTGACATCATGGTGGGGATATGAAGGGATACATCATGGCGTGTACATGTATGTATCATGTGTACATATATATATATATATACATACATAGTATATACATATATACATATCTAATCTATATATATATCAGGTAGTGCCCGGAACGCGCCGGGGCGGAAGTTTCGAAAAAAACACATGGCTATAGGAAATCGATGGCCTATAGGAAAGTTTTTGCGATGCAGAAACAATGCAGCGTTGAAGTTGTGAGGCGCATCAACGAATGAGCAAATGGCTGTTGAACTGCCAATGATATGACATGAAAGAATCAATGCACAACTGAATGAACGAAGGACTGAAGGAATGAACCGATGAACCAACGAATCAATGAATCAGTGAATGACTTCAATGAAGCCACAAATCAATGAATCAAAGAAACAATGGTTCGCCAACTCAATGATTCAGTGAAGCAACGAGTCAGTGATTTCATGGACCAATGATTGAACGATCCAATGAGTCAATGAAACAACGAATCAACCAATCACGAATCAATGAGGCAGTGAATCAAGGAGTCAATGAGTCAATGAACCATCGATTCGAAAATTCAATGAATCAATGAACCATCCAGTAGTGGTTCAGTGCTGAAATGAACTAGTGCATCAACGAAGCAACGAATCACGAATCATTGTATCGATTTACTTATAAAGCAATGAATCAGTGAATCAACAAATCCATGAACCAATGGTTCAACGATTCAGTGAGTCAGTGAGTCAAGGAATCAATGAATCAACGGTTCAACAATTCCGTGAGTCAATGAGGCAATGAATCAATGAATCAGTGAACCAGTGAATGAACGAATGAATGAATGAATGAAAGAATGAATGAATGAACGAATGAACGAACGAACGAACGAACAAATGAACAAATGAACAAATGAAGGAATGAAGGAATGAAGGAATGAAGGAATGAAGGAATGAAGAAATGAGGGAATGAGGGAATGAAGGAAGGAAGGAAGGAAGGAGTGAAGGAAGGAAGGAAGGAAGGAATGAACGAATGAACGAATAAACGAATGAACGAATGAACGAATGAACGAATGAACGAATGAACGAATGAACGAATGAACGAATGAACGAATGAACGAATGAACGAATGAACGAATGAACGAATGAACGAATGAAGGAATGAAGGAATGAAGGAATGCAGGAATGAAGGAATGAAGGAATGAAGGAATGAAGGAAGGAATGAATGAATCAATGAATCAATGAATGAATCAATGAATGAATCAATGAATCAATGAAATTTGCCAACTTTATCTTCCAAAATTGCCTTGAGCCCTCGGGTTTTTGCGATTTTATGTGAAATCGAGCTCTGGCTACAGTCCTGTGCACTTTTTGTCGACCTCATCCTCCAGGATTTTATGTTTTTTCTCTGAAATCGAGCTCTCGCTACAGTCCTTTGTCGACAACTTTTGCAGATTGAGGCCCGAAACGGCAGAAACAGAGACCCCTTGGCGACCATGGAAGCCACTTTACCCAAGAAACCACACGGTTTCGCGCCCGAGAGTCTTTTCAAGCCTGAATTCACGCCTTTCCGAACTGTTACACTTCCCGACATGGTGACATGATGATATGGTTGACATGACGATACCTTTGATTATACATATATATATATGTAGCAGAGGGTATAACCGACAATGTGGATTATACAGGTGTGTCTGAGAATGGGACAGACCAAGATTATAAAATCTTTGGAAACATTTGGGCAATCCCATTTTGACCACGTCTCAGACATCCCTTACCAACCACAGGTGGCATGTCAAATATTCCTCCATCATCCATCTCCATCTGTCCGTTTTTCCAAGTGCTCCCTGTCTTACAGCACCAGGTGACGCGTTCACGGCACGCTGAAAATGTTCAACGCCGGGAACGCTACGCCATGGGTGGTGCAAAAACGGTGGTGTGCAGGCAACACCTCAAAAATGGTGTGTATTGTTTGGAATCTGCAGTCAAAAATGTGGTTACCATATACATTCGGCAATTTTGGTACGTTTTGGTCTGCTCTTGCAAATGATAGCAGCAAACAACCACCAAAGTGAAGGTGGGATTTCAATCTACCACTCATCTAGCCATGAATGCCATATGCACTGCAAAACCGAAGAATGATTTTTGGGATGCATATATATATAATATGTGTGTGAACACTTATAGCTTAGGGATTTCACAGCTAGCCAGTGCTTGATGAGACCCTATCCCAAATGTGAACCAACCCTGTTCATTTTGTCGATGATTTCTGCATCAGATTCTTCAAACAAATTTAGGCCTGACAATCTACAAATTATTCATGTTTGACTCAACTTGTGAACACCCTCTGGTAATCTAACATCGCTATGGAAAATGGCCCATGTATAGATGACTTATGTACCTCTACCTTCATGGTCACTTTCTATAGCTATGTTCAAGTATCAGCGGGTAGCTCATCTAATCTATTCAAACCCGCCCATCGTGTCGTGCATATGTCTCCGGGGCTAAAGCTGAAGATCGGCCGGCGAAGATCGATATCGGAATCTGCTGAACATACCCCCAAATCATCCATTTTAGATGGGGATTGTCCATTATAAACCATCCAGCTATTGGGGTACTCCCATCTTAAGAAACCTGCGAATTTTGCATTTGCATAGTATGGCACGCCTACACACATTGTCTGTACAGAAACAACCATCAAACCGTCAAACACGAATGTCTATACAGAAATGAGAAATCCCCAGGGATTGGAAATTTACGTGTCCTGCTCTCCGCTTGCAGTGCAATGGTCCATGGATCTCGAACCGTTTGTCATCGTGACATTCTGTGTTTGCTATGTGCAAATCAAGTTGCGAAACCTGTACCCAAGATCCAGGTTTGATGAGTAAATTAATTTGAACCTCAATTTGGAATCTCCACTTGCCAGACACACCTAGAAATCGAATGCTGTTTCAATCCAAAATTTGATGAAACCCACCAGCTGAATTCACTAGATTTTGCTGCGTCAACTCCTCAGTTTTGGTGGTGAACCCCCTTTTCCCTTGGAAAACATCATATTTTTCTTTGTCAAATCCCCCTTGTAGTTCAAAACATCATAGATTCCGTCCCGTCGTCTGTGATAATTTGCAAGTTTGAGAACCCACAGATTGTCACCAAACCATCATTTAAGATATTTTTTGATGGTTACAACATGTTACAACTCATCTGGTTGGTGGTATACCTGCCCCTCTGAAAAATACGAAAGTCAATGGGAAGGATTATCCCATATATTGTGGAAAATAAAAAATGTTTGAAACCACCAACCAGTCATGTAAATCACGTTCAAATCCCCATTAAAGAGGTAAGCATCAGCCAACAGTGAAGTTCTCCCCACCGTCGTTCACCCCACCTGTGACAGACTCTTCTCCTGCATCTGCCGTTCTTGTCGAATCGCCTCCTGCCGTGTCACACCATCTGACCCCATCTAATGTCATCGGATTTAGATCGAATTTAATCCAACCCTATCCAATCTAATCCCATCTGATCTAATCCAATCTAACCTAATCGAACCCAGCGCAATCCAATCGAATCTGCTTAGATGCAATCGAATCTGTTGAAATCCCCAATCCAATCTGCAATCTGATCGAATCTAACCCCCAGTCAAATCCCATCCAATGTAATTCCAGTCGCAATCTAATCCACACCTAATCGCATCCAATCCAACCTAAAATAGTGGAATATTCATTCTATCCCAATCGATTCTAGTTTAAATGAATCCAATCTAATCCAGAGTAATCTAATTGGATCCCATCGAATCAAAATTGATCTAGTCTGATGGAACCCAGGAACCCAATCAAAAGTATATCCAATCTTATCCAATCCAAGCAATAGTAGTCCAATCCAATCTAAGTTAATGTAACCCAATCTAATCCGATCTAAACAAATCCAATCCATTCCAATCTTGGGTGGCCGCATGGTCAATCGCAGTACTTTGTGTTGAAAAAATGGCCACTGCGGCACCTGGCTACGTGTATCAGACTTCTCTCTATCAACTGGACTATCTCTCTGATGATTTCTCTATATATATATATATCAAATACATTTAAAAAAATCATTTCAATCAAACATATCGCCATCAAATCTACCTGTATCAATCCCGTCTCTCTGATTTTTTCCACCGACTTTGTTTTTCAAACTATTTCTGTCACATTTTTCGCCATCTGGCTAACCAAACCCTTCTCCGTCAGACCCATCCCTATCAATTTATGTCCATCAAGCTTGAATATCTCTCACCAACCTCGCTGCATCCTCCTTTTTTCCGTGAAATTCATCTCCGTCAAATTTATCTATCCAACTTGTTTTTCGATGCATATATCACTACAACTTTCAAAAATCAAGGAAAAACACCGCACAAAACCACTCATAACGGAGACCGCTTTTTTAAAAGGCGCCTAACCACTCAAAGTTGACTTGCAAAGCAGGTTTGAAAAACAGCCAGGAAATTCATCAGTCCAGCGAACTGCAAACGCGGAATGTAATGGAAATGAGACGTGCGATGATTGAAATGTGGTTGAGCTCATGCCTTAGATAATTGCGGTGTGGTTGAACTGACGTGTGAAAGTGCTGCACGGTGATGATTCAAGTGCATGTGAGATGATTTGAGTGTGGTTGAGTTGAAGTGTGAGATGATGGAAACGTGACATGGAAGCCATCTCATGCCATCTCATCCGCACCTCAATGGCTTTACAGAATGAACCGCGTGCGCCCCTGGCAATCTCAAGTTTTTTTCGGCAGGACAAGGGGAGGCCCACCAAAACAACAGAACTACAACCCGACTGCCCGACTGCCTCACTCCAGCCATGCTTCAGTCTGTTACCTGAATCCCCATTTTGGCTGGTAATATCCTCCGCTTTCCTACTCTGTCGGTTTTCGCTGGACTGGAGACTAACTTGAAAGGCATGGTTTTTGGCCTCTAAAAGTCGAAAAAAATGAAAAGTCGAAAAGTATGTGTATGCAAGTTTTTAGGTTTGAAAAGTCGGAAAAAAATGGGAAAAGTCGAAAAGTCAAAAATCGGAAGAAAAAAAATCGTAGGAATCGAAAAGTCGAAAACTTTTTGACTTTTTGCGAAAAAGAAAGATCAGAGGTGGAAAGTATTTGTGTTTCGCTTTTGTTTACTTTATTCAGGGAGATCCCCATGTCCGTCGGCCCAAACGTTCAAGGTCCTTTCTGGTTTGTTGCTTAAATTCCAATGTGCGTTGCCTAAATCCCCAGTCTTATCTTTGTTGGTGAATCCCCAGTCTTATCTGGGCCAATCTTTCTTGGTTAAACCATGGCTTTCATGGCATAAACGCCAATAAATCCTAATCTTTATTGCTTGGGTCCCAATTTTTCTTCCAGGTTTCAACCCTGATGTCACAAGGGTGACCTCGAGAGTTTCAATGCGTCGGGCCAAGTCGTGCCCAATCTGCTCCTCTGGCTGCCGTCATTTTGGACGGCTGGTGGAATCCCAATTTTTCATGCAAAAAAAAAGAATCCATCCAAAAATCAAACTATATTATCTATATGTTTTCTCCCCCGATGTTCATTGGCTAGAAAGTTCGCCACAAACTAGAATTGTTGCTTCACATCCTAGCAGTTGGAAGTTAAAAGAACATTCGATTCTCGGTGATACACCCCCTGCGAAAACAAGAAAGAAAAGACTACTCACTAAAAGAATAATATGGTTGAAAAATCCGCGTTCTATCTACTTCAGGATGACTGTTGTAACGAGGCCGAACAAAATGGAAAAGTAATTAACCCCACTGGTAGGATTGTGTAAGGCCGAACACATGGTAGGATTCTACTTTTTTTGTTTAAGAGTTGCTACATACATAGATACATACATACATACATAAATACATAACATAACATAACATAACATAACATAACATAGATAGATAGATAAATATAGATATAGATATAGATATAGATATAGATATAGATATAGATAGATAGAGATAGATAGATAGAGATAGATAGATAGAGATAGAGATATAGATAGAGATAGAGATATAGATAGAGATATAGATATAGATAGATATATAGATATATATATATATAGATATAGATGTTGTAATGAGTTAATTACTTGTATATACGTTATTTATTGGTTCAATCCCCCGATCTCCCCCGTGGCTTGTTGGTGAATATCCCCATGATCGACCGCACCTCCGCTAGGAGCTGCTGTTCCAATCTGGCTAGCCTAGGAGCGATGGTTGCCGTGTTGAAGCCGGGGTACCCCCAAATCCAATGCTTTCATGGCAAAAATCGGAATTTATGTCCCAATAGCCATGAGCTGGGGTATACAGTATACACATGTATACACCATTTCCAGACCCATGTAATCCTACTAGTGATATTAAGCCATACTGTAGTAATTAACCAGTAATCATCAATGATAACCCCTTAAAGATGCCGGTACAAAGTAGAATCCGATTCGAAAATCGTGATGTATTGTTCCATCTTTAAACGATTTTTTAAACTCCGAGAATGTCGGTACTATGCAAAATCCGATTCTAGCAACAGCATCTTCGCATTTATCACAGAACACTGGCTGACGCATCTATGCGAAATATGTTTTGAACATCTTTGGTGCTCCATCTTTGGTGGTCACATCGTCATTTTAAGCCAATTGGAAGTGGACGTACGTTACAATCCTATAATCAAGTCTATAGCCTAGTTTTAAATATACATATATATATATATATACATATGTATAGGTGGGATAGACCAACCAACCACTCGTACCCTCTGCGAATCAAACGTGGGCAACGTGAAAAAGATCGACCTCAACGGAGTTTGGGGTTTTTTTTACCACCAAGTAGATCGGATGATTTCAGCAGCAAAATGCACGCTGCTTTCACCAGGAAAATGAATGGGATTTTTGAAGAGTCAACAGCCAGCCATCAATGGTTGGGACCCCAAATTCCAAGCCACCAAGCCATGGTTTCACATTGGTTTCACAACACTCTCTTGAGTTTTTCTGTGGCGGGGCCCTTTTTAAAAAATCCATGGGTCCTGATGGCTCCTGATTCTAGACTCACATTGTCAACTGTTGCGCGTCGCTGCATCATGTATTGGGGTATAGTTTTTATGATAAGCCCTGGCAATCTAACCTGGCAATGGAAAACGTCGTAACGTCGATGTTTACTAGGAAACATATTTAGATATGTAAAAATGCAACACTAGACTAGCAGGTAACTGTACTTTTTGCCATTACCTTCTGCGGTTCTAGGCATCATGAATCATGATCTTTCAAAGATAATGTTTAGTAGCTGGTGTTTGTCCAAATACACAACAGTAATGTTTTTTGCCAACGACTACTTTTCATCTCCATATTCGGTGTTTAAATCCAATGCTATTTTCATCCCAGCTCATCTTCACATGTTAGTTGTTTGACTGGAAATCACGATCGGCGACCCATTGCCATCCACTTTATGTTGAGCATTTGCTACACGTTAAGTATCGTTAAGTTGCCCCCAACCCATGGTGCCAGTCACCAGGACCGTCACAATTTCAGTCTTGGCTCCACTATATAGGGTAGCAATCGACTAATTGAAATGATTTCGACATTTTGTGTATTTTACCATCAAAACTGGTGTTACTTACTTTTTGCATAGTTGACAAATTTGGTGACTTGGATGTTTCTGGATGTTTCACTTAAAATTGGGATACGGATACATCGGATACACCTCTGGATGTTTCACTTAAAATTGGGATACTATGGCTACACCATTTTGTCATTTCCCTATCAAAAATGACTCTACTTTGGATTTTGGGGTCCCCATTGACTTCGATATGATGTTTGTTCCCAGGTGAAAAACCCAGGACTAAAGAAGATGACTCGAAAGCGGGCGGAAAGCGTGGCGCCACGGGGTTTTCCGGAGACCCGGGCCTGGTAAACATAGAAAAAACGATGGAACATCACCATTTTTCATGGGAAAACTCACTATTTCTATGGCCATTTTCAATGGCAAACTGTTAAATTACCAGAGGGTAACCATCCCCCATCATCCCACACGTCACTTCGGAGTCACACCTGGTCTTTTGTTCCACCCGCTCACAACGAACTTCCAGGCGTTCGTGGTTGGAAGCCACCTGGTACCTCGTGCCGACCAAGGACCGTGACGATTGGACCATCTGGGACCCGACTGGATGGGAACTGGATGGGAAGGGACCATGAGGGGTCCCATCAGCCAGCAATTCCCCAAAAACATCAAAAAACAATATGTGGATATGTGGTTCGATACTAAAATGATCAGTATATGTGATATGTTCAAGGCCAAGCATTGTATCTTCTGGCCATGTACCCGGGCCATGATCAGGTTCGCCAAGTGGCAGCAATACTTGGGGGCGTAGACGTAGCCACAGTTCGCGGTTTTTACACATCATAGGCCAGAAGATGCGCCTGCTTTGAAACAATTTTCGACCTTAATATTTCTCAGGAAATCGGACAAGAAGAACCCAATATTTGACCAATATAGCCTTGTCAAACCTCAACTAAAGGTGTTTGGGCTCAGGTTGGTTTGAGGCTGCCACACTGAAACGACAGTGGGTCTGCTCGCCAAAATTCATAGCAAACTCCAGGGCTAAGTTGCAGAATTCGAGCATACTGCATACAAGTCATTTCAATGAAACTGCCGAACTCAAAAGGTCACTACTATTGCTTGGTACTTTGATACACACCCCTTAAATTTAACCTGGAACCCAACAAATGTGGTCTGGAAGCAGATTTTCTGCATGGTCTTTGCTATGGAACACCCTGTACTCAAGGTTGGGGATAAGACCTGAGCAATATGATCATCCCCATATTTGGGATTTCAATCAATGATTAATTTCATCCCAAGATGCCCAAACTCTGGATTTTCTATGGATATTCCTAGGCCAAATGAGCCAAATGCCAGATCATCACAACCAAGTTTTGTCAAACAATATTCAATAATAAGTGTGCATCCATGTTTTCGAATCCCCATCTTGGTCAAACCCCTGGTGGCTGCTGAACTCTTTTGGTTTCAAATCCAGTTTTTCATGGTCAAATCCAGCCACGTTTCTTCTGAAAAAACATCATCAGTTGACGTCACTTGACCACTCGACTCGTCGTCGTTTCGGGGTCACTCTTTGAGCTCGGAAAGCAAGTGAAGCAAACGCCTGGCTCAGAATCCATGGATTCCCGAGAGAAAACTCGACAGGAAACCATGGTGTGTTTTTTTTTACCGTAATGATGGGGGGGGTTCCTGATGTTTTTCCCATGATCCAAATCTGGGATGTTTAATTGGATGAATTGTACCAACACTTGCCTGAAATGGAATCTTCGGTGATTTTGGGAGAGTTACCCTTGTAATTCTCATCATTTCGAATAAAATCGTCTAAGTCAGCTGAAAGATATGCCGTGAAATTTCTCAGTTGTGGGATAAACTACCCCATATAAATCGCCGTTTTTCTTGGTAAACTGGTTGGTGGTATACCTACCCCTCTGAAAAATGATGGACAACTCGTCAGTTGGGATGATTATATATTCCCAATTAATATGGAAAGTCATAAAATTCCATGGTTCCAAACCACCAACCAGTAAATCATGGTGATCCCATGATAAATCACCATCCAAGTTATGGTCGTTGTATAACCTTTTCCAAACACGGCCAGCTGGGCTGTGTGGAGAACGGCGCAACTGAGGTCGCAGTGTCGGCATCTGGCGGCGGTGCGGTTTCCACGGGCGTTTTTCACCATCAAACATGGGGAGTTAACAAATGCCAGAAATCAGGCTTTCACCATGGAAAATTCTAGGGCTTAAAACGTCGATGTTCAGTCATGTTCAGCATGGGAAAATCATGAGTTCACCAAAGTTGCATCTATTTCCATTCAAAAAAAATACAAAAAATGTCGTTCCATTTTAGTATATGCGGTATATTTAGTCCAAGATCTTCAAGATTTTAGATATTTGAACCAAAATTTAGTTCAGATCTGGTATATTTCGTCCATTTTCTAACCAGTTTTCGATTTTGTGACCGGTCAAATCCCCATGGGCCGGGGTCACGAAACACCCCGCTTGCTGCGGGGAGTTGTCACACCAAAATTGCTGGCATTTATGGATGTTCAAAGGTGATAAACCAAAAAACTGTGTTACGAAACATACAAGATCATACAATTTTATGGATGTACCATCTACCGCAAATATCTTTGTCTAATTCATCCAACCGAAAATTTCACCATGGTAGATCATTACAATGGCAATGAAGCTACTGGTTGCTGTTTTCCAATCAAAATCTGCTCGTCACGGTGGATCCTATCTGGTAACTTGACAAATCTGGTAGCCTGACGCGTATTTGAAACGCTACCAGATTGGTGTTCCAAAATATGAATTGAATTACCATGACGTATCAACAAATCTGTTTATTTTGTCATCTTTCAAGAAATTAGTGTCAGAGAGTTTTCTCATTTGATCAAATGATATGAAACAGACTTAATTACCAAAATTTTGTTTAACAAATGGTTTATTCGATGATGGATCTGATATTATTGATATTTTGGTTGATGTTCATTTGAGCTCATTTAGGATTATCATTTGATTGTCCTTAATGAACCCTTTCTCAGAGGATGTATACAGCAAACGATTTGGGCATCTGGTTGATAGGTTGATGATACTTGATGATCTGATGTGTGTATAATTTATCTGTAAGTTGATTACAACCAAATCCCGCAGGCAAAACGTTGATGATAGTTAGTGACTATCATGTGGGATGATCACGGTATAAACTGTAGGCGAGTTTTGATTGATACACCTCTGATACTACGGCAAGACCCTATGGGTTCCCCGGAAAGTTAGAACTGTGTTCAAACATGACCCTTCAACATGCTCAAATACCTTCGCATGCCAGTGCTTCGGTATTTCCCAGAGGACGAACCGAAAACCCTAAATCCTAAAAACCTAAATCCTAGAAGCTAAACACGAAAAACTCTGAGTCCTCAACCAAAAAACACAGGGTATACGCAGTAATTTCTGCAATCCTTCCAATCATCTTCGACAACATGGCATCCTCAATGTTGCAGTCTCGGCAAACCACGGAGTCTGTGCGAAATATTAGGTTGAATATCATTCCAATTGTTTCATTTGGTATAGAACAAACGCTTTTACTTCGTGATATCATGTTGCGTTTTGCTGGTTTAAGCGTGGACCTGATTTTGCTTGATTTAAATCTCTACAATGAAGGGCCCTAGCAGCCGTCTCATTGTGATTTTTTTTCCTGTCCAACTAGCCAAGTAGGACGGTCACTTGACATGAGAAATGGCCCCAAATGCGACAAAGGAAAAATAGGAACTGTAAGTCTGAACAGAAACTCGAGTACAACTCGCCCAAAGTATGAAAGAATTGGAAAAAGGACTTGAACAAAACCCTCACATTTGATACACGTAGACTCAAAGGTTGGTACCGGGAATTGCTGCCAAAACTTATCTGCCATCAGCACTGCAACGGAGTCCCCAGCAGCACATAAAAACTAGTTTGTTCAATTTCAAAATCGATTAAATTTCCTTTTGAAATCTAACTAAAATATTGCCAAAATTTATATTTCGAAGTTTCCCCCTAAGTAAAGTTAAAACCATATTATAAAAACTAGTTTTTCTATTTCAAAATCGATTAAATTTCCTTTAAAAATCTAATTAAAATATTGCCAAAAATTGGATTTTGAAGTTTCCCCCTAATAGTAAATTTAAAACCTGAATATAAAAAACTAGTTTGTTCAATTTCAAAATCGATTAGATTTCCTTCTAGAATCTAATAAAAATATTGCCAAAACTTGCCAACAATAAAAATATCGAAGTTTCCCCCTAATAGTAAGTTTAAAAACCTAATATTAGAAAAAAACAGTTTGTTCTATTTCAAAATCGGTTAGGTTTTCCTTTAAAATCTAATTAAAATATTGCCAAAAATTGGATGTCGAAGTTTTCCTGTAATATTAAATTAAAAACCTTAATATAAAATACATTTGTTTCCGACATTAAAAGACGGACACATTAAAAGACGGACCTTAACAAAAAACACCCCGGAGTTGACTTGTTTTGCTTTTAGGGGGTGAAACCCTGAAATGGCAGTTTCATGTTTAAATTGTTTCCAACAGGGGTCAATTAAAAATCAAATTGGCCAACTTCGAATTTTCCAAAATTGGAGACGGCACTAGTTTTTATCATTTGGAGGGGTTTAGTAATAGGGGAAAGGGACTATTGGGATTTTGATGTCAAGAATTCACAATATCCACATACTACGCGTTGGGAACTGGTATACAAATTACTGCAATTTGGTTTGTTTGCGAAGAGATCAATGCCAACACTGAAAGAACCACATCCACGCCTCGGTGTTTACAGCTGCATCGGCCAAAGCGGGGTGGGGGGGTGGAAGGGTGGGGGGGTGCTGTGGGTGGGGCGTAATAACGTTCCTTGCACTTGCAACCATGCTTCACTACGCTATGAGATCTTCTCTTGCACTTGCACCCACGTTTCATGCTACGCTATGAGATCTATTGCACTTGCACCCACGTTTCATATCGTTTCATGCTACGCTACGAGACCTTCTCTTGCACTTGCACCCACGTTTCATGCTACGCTATGAGACGTTTCATGCTACGCTATGAGATCTTCTCTTGCACTTGCACTTAGAACAAGAGATCCAAAGGATCGACGTATGGCCAAGCACTTGTTCGACACTGTCAAAGTTTCATGTTCAGACACAACTGTGGGTGCCAACTCTGGAGTCAGCTTGGCAAGTTGGCGAAAGAAAACAGTTGAAATATTTTTTTACAGATGACCTCCAAAATACATGGGAAAACACTGTCAAATTTTAAAAAAGGGTTTGCCGTCTTGCGCCTGCCAAGCAAATTTCAAATAGAAACCTTGACACCAGAGACAAAAATGCTGTAAATGCCCCGATTTGTCTGCAGAGCCGCTGAAAAAAAGGTGCGTTTTCCCTGGGGTGCCTAACCACGCCGTAGCGTTGTTGTTGTTGTTGTTGTTGTTGTTGTTGTTGTTTGCATATCGTTTGTGTTTTCACATGGACATTTGACAATCCACCTACAACGAATCACCTTGAGTTTTCGAATGTCCAAACTGGAGACGGACAAACAACTGCGACCTCAGCAACCAAATTAACTAATTCATTCCCGCCCGCATGTCCGACCAAGTTTCACTGCATTTGCATTTAAGGTTGACACGGGCTGTGAAACCTTGGATCTCAATAAACTTACTCCGCCACGGAAACTTTACAGTTAGCCAAAAACCATCAAAACTCCACAGCGGTGAGCCGCCATGATTTTTTTCAGCGGAGCATCTTGTACATGCGGCAAAGGGCGCAAGACCGCGAAAGCCAGGCCCGGACATTGTCCGGAACATCTGGCGTGACCTGAAAAACAACACGTCGGCCCAACAAAACACCGCAATCATCGAACACATGGGCCCGCCCACATCTCAAATACGTCACACTTTAACTTATCAGACTTCAATCATCCTACTTCCCATGACATGTCCATTACATTCCTCATTTGCGTGTCTCACAGCTCTCATCTCACGCTCATATGTTTTCACCACAAATCTCACTTCCACATCCCCATTGTCAGTGTTTCAGTTTTGGTTCAAACAGACGTTGCTTCCATTTTTGGTAAGTCGCATTGGAACTGCTGCGCCTATGTTGCAAGCCTGCGGTAGTGAATGGTACAGGATGTGCGGGCGCTGGGTTCGATCTGGTCTTCATTGTCGATGTGATCCAGACGCTTCTACTTTTGGATTTATGCAATTCTTTGGTGTTTTTCAAATTTGCCTTGCTATTCGACTTGGATTGGGCCCAGTTTGTAAGTGATCCACATTGCACGTGTGATTGAACTGTTTTCTTAGATTGCTGTTTCTCTTAGATTGTTTCGAAGCTGAGGTTTGCACCTGCCGCCTCCATCGGCAGGCTTCATAAAGGCCGGGGTCCGGCAACGCCTCAACGATGAGGCATGCCACACCCCGCCACACGGCCTCCCGCTCCACCCTCGCGAGAAGCACGCGCCCAGTGCCCACGCGAGCGAGGGCGCCGACGCACTTCACCTTAGACTGATTATAGAGTGAGAGAGTGAGTGAGAGAGAGAGAGATATATATATATATAATAGTATATATATATATTCAAAAGAAATGATTTATATATGTTATATTTACAATATATGTCGACTATATTACAAAAAAAATATTAAATACAAAAAATATACTTTAATATAATATAATATAATATAGTATAATATAATATCGTATAATAAAGTATAATATAATATGATATAATATAATATATATACAAATATATATATATATGTATATCAAAAACAAATAATATAATATAATATATATATATAATATAATATAATATGATATAGTATTATATTATATTATATTATACAATATAAATTAATACAATATAATATAAAATATATTAATATTATATTATATTATATTATATTATACAATATAAATTAATACAATATAATAAAATATATTACAATATAATATAATGAATATAATATAATATAATACAATCAAAAATATAATACAATCAAATATCATATAATTTGATATAATATAATAAAAGTTAAAATCAGAATGTAATAAAAATATATAAAAGAATAATATAAAATAATCCAATAGTGTATAAACTAAAATATTTAATAATACAATATAATATAATATATTATAATATAATTTGATATGATATAATATAATATTTACATATATATATATATATATCATCTACATTTATTTATGAAATATATATGATATATATATATGAAATATATATATATATATATGATGTGTATATATATGTGATATAAATATATATATATATGATATATATATATATGATGTGTATATATATATGTGATATATATATATGATGACTGTATATATATATATATATCAAATATATATCAAACATATATCAGTAGTACCCGCACGAGGCGGGCCGGAAGTTGCCTTAGGGTTATACTACAATACCTTTTTCATCTATACAACTTGCATGCGCCGTGCGCAAGCCAGGCCCGTGCGTGCGTGCTTTGTGCGACATCCAAGAACATGACCTGCGGGCCACCACGTTGCAATGCAACGCCAAACAAACACTTTCTTCACACTTCACACTGCACTCTTCACACTCCGCACTTCACACTTCGCACCCCCCACTTCATCTCATCTCATCTGAGCTCTTCTCACCTCTTGTCACCTCATCTCAGCTCTTCTCATCTCATCTCTTCTCCCATGTCATCTAAGTAAGTTCTTCTCAACTGTTTTCATCTCATCCAAGCACTGATCAACCTTTCTCATCTCCTCGAAGTTCTTCTCAACTCAGCTCTTCTGCACGCCAGCAAGCTCTTACTGTCAGAGAGAAGTCTCTTGCAGAAAAAAACATTGCGCGCAGAAAGCTTTTCCACACAGAAGCTTGAGACACACTCTCTGACTTCGCACAAAAGTCTTGTGCCGGAAAGACAGCCAACCAGCTTGTGTGAGCTGCCAATCCACATCTGTACAACGCGCTACCAAAAGGACGGGAATCTCAACGACACAATACCACCAGACCGCCGAAAAAGCGAGGACAGATCCGAAACCAGAACCGGGTGCAGGCGAATCCAACCGCCCACAAACAACCCTCGGGCACCAAGCCGCGCAAAGGGCAAACCCAAAACATCGTCATCCTCACACGCCCGGAGCCCGTCAACGGCACATGCGATACAACTGCGAAATGCGCGGGAGCACGAAAGAGAAGCTTGAGACACAGATGCATTTATACAGAAAAGCCTTTACAAAATACTTTCTACTACAAAGCTTGCAGAAAGTACTTTCCATACTTCGTACTACAAAGCTTGCACAAAGTAATGCCCAGTACTACTTCGTACTGCAAAGCTTGCACAAAGCACTTCCCAGTACTACACCCCATGCAACATTCATGCAGCCATTACAATGCGTTTTGCAACCAAGGCTTCCAAATCACCATGTAGCTGCAACGCGCAGGAACACACAAAACGCATCGAAACAGCCATTACACTGCGAACTACGCCGAGCCCAGCGTGGACCCGCCATACACACGAGCTGCCTTTCATCGCCGCCTACAGCCACTTGACCCGAAAAAACAAAAAGTTTCGTGGTCCGGCTTCCTCCTCTGAAAAACAAACCCCAAGCAACATTCATGCAGCCATGACATTGCGTTTTGCAACCAAGGCTTCCAAACCACCATGTAACTGTCGTATTATACATTGTTCTGTAATCTATTGTTCTGTGATGAATTGTTATGTGATGTAGTGTTGTGTGCTGTATTGTCATGTGATGTACTGTCATGTGACGTATTGTTTTGTGATGTATTGTTTTGTGATTTATCGTCATGTGATGTATTGTCATGTGATGTATTGTTTTGTGCTGTAGCGTTATGTGATGTACTGCTGTATGATGTACTGCTTTGTGATGTACTTGTCTGTGGTGTATTGTTGTGCGGTGTATTGTTGTGTGATGTATTGTCGTGTATGTATTGATGTGTGATGTATTGTTCTGTGATGTATTGGTGTGCGATGTATTGTTCTGTGGTGTATTGTTGTGTGGTGTACTGTTGTGTGATGTATTGTTCTGTGATGTATTGTTGTGCGATGTACTGTTGTGTGATGTAGTGCTATGTGGTGTGTTGTTGTGCGAAGTACTGTGGTCTGATGTAGCATTATGTGATGTATTGTTATGTGGTGTATCGTTATGTGATGTATTGTTGTGTGATGTCTTGTTGTGTGATGCATTCTTATGTGATGTATTGTCGTGTGATGTATTGTTTTGTCACAAACTGTTATGTGATGTATTGTTGTGTGATGTATTGTTGCGTGTTGTATTGTTATGTGACGTGTTGTTGTGTGATGTATCGTTGTGTGATGTACTGCTGTGTGGCGTATTGTTATGTGATGTTACGTATTGTTTTGTAATGTAGAGTCTCATAATTCTATTTGTCCGTAACTCGGAAGATTGCTTCCCAACTTCCTGTGACAATTTTCAATACAATCAATAATTGAGAAAAAATGAAAATATAAAATATCTATATAAATAATTCACCGAACATATGATTATGTATATATTTATATTATTTGTAACATATACCATATCTAACATAATATTTTCAAAAAACAAAAAATGTATTCAATATTGAATAACTATATATATATAAATATTACAAAAAAAAAACAGATATACATTTATTTACTAAAAAACAAATCAACAATTTATAAAATAGTAATAAGAAGAATAAATTATACAAATGATCAAAATGTACAAAATTTAATACATATATATATATGTATATACATATTATTTAACATATTTCGAAAAAAAAATAGAAGAAATGTTGAATATATTGAAAAAATATTCATACAATAAAAAGCAACTATATAATATCTAGTATAAAAATAAAAAAGAATATATATATATATTGAATGAAATATACATAAAACATATACTATATACAATGTATATTTTGTATACAAAAAAAATGTATATATGACAAAACAAATATATATATATATGAAATTACATAATATATACATGTCAAGTCATATTTATTCAATATTAATATATATATATATAGATACATTATATTCATTTTTGTTTTTAAAAATATGTGTATAATAAGATATAGAATATATGTTATGTCTATATTATATTTATTTATGTCACATACATTATTTACATACAATATATAGAATTAAAATCAATATTATTGATTGAAATTTTGGTAAATATATATACATATATTTGAAAATTTGCATTTTTATAAAAAGTATATTTTGTATGTATGATATATTAAATTGCGTGCATTATGTATTTAATAAATTGTAACTGCCATATTTATTCTAAACCTTTTGTACATTCAAGAAATTTCTCATACAAAAATACAACATTGTATTTCTTATTCTGTTTGGAATATGTTTGTATTTAATATGTATTTTTTTTGCAATATACACTATTTTTAAATATATATCTATGTATATATATATATACATATATATTGTGCTAATGTTCAATATCAAATATGTCATATTAAGTGTTGATTTTATATATATATTGCAATATATAGATATATATATATATGTACATATAGAAGTCAAAAAAAAATATACAACATTTTTTGAGAATATCGTATGTTATGTCAAAAAAATATAACAGAAATATATATATATATACGCACTATATACATTGTATTTTTCATATCTTTAAATGGAACAATATTTATAGTATGGAATATTGATCATAGTTTTTGTAAATATATATAAATATATATACAGAGACGCCGGGGATCCGACGACCAGAACGGGGCGCCCTCTGTCTCTATATATATATATATACCCATTTTATTGTGTATAATGTGCTAAATAGGCTGTCATCTTTCCTTTTTTACTAACTATAACGATTTATTGCAAAGAATAAATAGTTCATACATGTTACATCAAAAATCATTTAGTGCTTTTTCTTTTCCAAAACTTTGTAAATGCAATATATATAAATATTTATGTATGACATATACTTTATATATACTAAATATTGTACACTTCTTATACACTTTGTTCTTCAACACTTTTTATTGTGTGTACTATTTAAACTAAATATTGTCTGTGACATATACATTTTTTATCATTCATTTCTTCGTTGAAAATATTGTACATATGTTCAATATGCTATACCATATTTACATTTTACATGATATATATTGTATATATGTTTATATATATATATACGTATTACATATCTATATATTCTATACATGTAAATATACAGTATACATATTTACATCATATTATACACTTATAATTAAAACTTCTATTATTATTTGATACTTCCTATATATATATATATATCATGTCATGTCTGGGAAAAAACGCCCACACCGGAGCTGCTTTTGGCGCGATCAAGGGACATATAAAGATCATCAAATAAACCCACACAATCTCTAGACGAGAACTATTTGCGGTGTAAGTGGCAAGGAGGAGGGAGCCAGCCACCTTGTACAGCAAGGCCCCAAGAGGGGCTGTGCCATAAAGCACTCACAGTGCTGGGCGGCTGCGCCAAGGAAATCATGTTCGAATTGGTCGAACATGACTTCCCGGCATCGCGCGGCAGGAAAGCCCTCCTCCTCCTGTCCAATTAAGATCAGAATATCATGTCATGTCTGGGAAAAAACGCCCACACCGGAGCTGCTTTTGGCGCGATCAAGGGACATATAAAGATCATCAAATATACCCACACAATCTCTAGACGAAAACTATTTGCGGTGTAAGTGGCAAGGAGGAGGGAGCCAGCCACCTTGTACAGCAAGGCCCCAAGAGGGGCTGTGCCATAAAGCACTCACAGTGCTGGGCGGCTGCGCCAAGGAAATCATGTTCGAATTGGTCGAACATGACTTCCCGGCATCGCGCGGCAGGAAAGCCCTCCTCCTCCTGTCCAATTAAGATCAGAAAGGGGTGTTGTTAGTGCTAAAAGAACAGCATTTTGGTGATATTTTTTGGCTGCCATTTGCTGTTTTTTGTGTTCACAACACCCTTTGTAAGTAAGATGAAACACTTTCGGTGTTTAAAGTTTGTGAGTTGCCCACAATTTGGGCTCTTGTCTGCTTCGATTGTCTCAAGAATTCCCTACACTATGGACATTTGTCTGCCTGCTTCGATGGTTAAAAAACCACAAAACAAAAAAAATGTTTTCCCAACTACTCTGGTGTCTGGACTAGTTGCCAAATCTTTGGTTTGTTTGTTTTTTGTGATTTTTGGTTTTGGATTAATCCGGATTAATGCAAATTAATCCTGAAAGATATGGCAATGTAACACTTTCTTCTGGTATGAAAACACCATTGGTTCTCATAGGTCCGCTGTACATACTGCCTGATTTTCTGAGACCAACAAATGCATTTTTCAAAGGAACGGTCTGCTGTATTCACAGAGGTTTTTGCACATGTTGAAGGACCACTTGAGAGTAATGCTGCACTCTCAAAACACTTTTGTTGCGGAATTGCTGGCTCCCAGGTATGACTGACACCCAGTTTCACTGGCTTACAAGACTGTTTATCACAGGAAATAGGTGACAATCATTGTCTAACTATGTAGTTCAAAATGTTCAAATGCTAGAAATGACCAGAATGGTCTGTTGGGATGTTAATCACAAAACAATTTTGGAGTGTGTGGTTTTCACCCTCTCTCGGACATTCAGGCGTGTGAGACCGGTGCACGCGCCAACAAGTGTTTTGTGAGGGAGCGGACGATATCCGTAAACTAATTAAATGCAGGCACCCGCAACGAGGAGAGACGTGGGGCGAATGCGAATTCGGTCGTTAAATCCTGCAGCACAGCGGTGGGAGTGCAGACACGACCATTGAAACCGGAAGAGTCAAACCGAGCACCAAATGTGTGAATGGACTTGACCTTGGTCAGGCACGTGGACCACGGGACCGACGCGCCTAACCTCAGGATAGCGTCAAATGTTCGCTTCCAAGTTCGGAACAACGTCAAAAAAGAAGGAATTTTCACCAACACTCAAAAGGTAGCCAACCAAACACTGGAATATAATCTTGATAATCTCCAATTGTGTTCAATTTTTACACAAAAACATGGCTAATGGGGGGTAAAGCAATAGTAAGCCATCTCCATGTTTTCCATAAATGGGTGGTGTAAACCATCAAAAAATTCGTGGCTTACTATTGTTTTACTAACATTAATCTTAGGTACCCTGCACCAGAGTTAGTCTTTCTAGCATCCGACCTTCCCACATTTGTCACTAAAGGTTAATCCATAAAGACGTGCCCAGTTGATTTACCTCGCAAGCACCCTATGTTTGCTGGTCAACAATCCGTTTTTCATTTTAAGATATCCAAAAGAAAGTACGAAATCAAAATAACTAAGAAAGACCTCCAGTTTGTTCACATATCGATCTCATGTGTATTGCTTTAACTCCCTCCATTTGAGTTTGTCCAAAAATAGGGCTCCCCATTCTATCTCACCATGAATGTTCATTTTTGACGCTGAAGTCCACATTGAAATTGCAATGTTTGTCGCTCCCCCCAATTTTCAAGAATTTGTCACCGCTAATTTCATACCCTGGATTTAAAGGAAGGAATCTTTGGCTGGTCAGCTCTGTCACTATTATACTATTTCCCCATCAAAAAACACAGGAAAACAAACAAGAAATACGTTCCCCCAACCAAGCTAGACACTAATTACCTAACTGCGGGTTGGAAGATTACTTTTGTTTTTGAAGGATTCTCGGGGTCCAGATTGTCTGGGGGTTATTGCAATGTTTTGTTTGTATTAGTTATACAATGATGTCTTCACTCAATCTTCA
The DNA here is from genome assembly GCA_947184155.2 of Cladocopium goreaui. Classification (NCBI taxonomy): domain Eukaryota; class Dinophyceae; order Suessiales; family Symbiodiniaceae; genus Cladocopium; species Cladocopium goreaui. The sequence goes on along the minus strand of CAMXCT020006822.1, from coordinate 962,976 downwards.
ATTTCCAACAATCGATCCAATTTGACAATGATGATAATGCAAGTAAATATACTAGTACCAAGTAGACGGTGTTATTGTGTTTTGATGGGAAGGTTTTTCCCAAAATCATCCAATGACCAGATCAGAAGTGCATATGTATATTATATTATATATATATATGCCATGAAGCTCACCAACCAAGAGGTTAGTTGCTAGGTTCCCAAACATAAGAGGTAAGAAAAATCAGTGCCTTCCTCCAAGTGCCTCCAAGGACTGGGGTTTTCGCCCCCAGATTTCATATGGCAAAAACTGGTCCGGTGAAGATTTTCTCGCCAATTCATTGAATGGTTGAATGGACATATCTCCACTCAAAAATGGACTATATATATATATATCTATATATATATATATGGGCTATAAACCTTTATAAACCATTTACTATTTGGGATGCACCCCCATAAACCCATCCAGAATCACCACGGCTCCACCACCTCCACGTCCCTCATTGCGCTCGGAGCCCCGCTCCGGAACAGCGGGGGCGGCCACCGCCTCAGGACAGGGGTTCCATAGTCATGGGGGTACCCCGGAGCGAGCATTGGATGGTTTATTTATGTTTATTTCATGGAAAATCCTCAAAAAAAATGAATGATTTAGGGGGATTCCTAAATCTGGACCTGAAAGATCCATATGCGTTTTTCTGCATTTTTTTTACCTGCAAGAAATGAAAATTCATCAGTAGAGATATCATGGATATCCAACAAAGGGGATTTTGCCAGCCACATCAGTAGAGGGTCTAAGCCAAAACATGGGATGTTTCTGGCAAACAGAACCAAAACAATGAGCAGTTCATTGTGAGGGTTCATAGTGAATCCTGAGATAATGATTGTGGTGATAGTGAATCGTGAGATAGTGGTATGTGGTGATTTTGAATGTCAGCAACATCGGAGTTTGTCATGAAATTTCCCTGGATCTGGGGAAATTTAACTCAGCTCAGCTACCCAAGTTTACATCCAAAGTTATACAGCATGGTTTTTCAAGTCACAAGTTGTACCCCAAAATTACCAATTGGTTGGTTAGTTGTCTGAATCCAGGATCACAAATTGGGCCAAAGTTACTGCAGCGGCGGAGGCTTCAACCCCGATCATGACAGCGACTCAAGCATCGTTTTTGTGGAGTCAGGCATGGGAACTGCTCAGAAAAATTGTTTTGTCTGGAAATAGGCGACACCCACAAAGAGCCAGTCACTTGAATTGGAAAAATGATGATAAAGCTATTGGAATTCCGGGGGGTATCCATTTTCAGGCAAGTTCAGATGAATGTGAACCAAAAAAAACACGGGTTTAACAAATCAAACAATGTGGTAAACCATGCTCTCTTTTTTCCCAGAAATAAGTGGTAGAAACCATTTTGCAATTGGAAGGTTATTGTTGGGTTTACCACATGTTTAATCATGTTTAACGTTTAGAGGACATCATCAGCAAAAAAAGGGGATGGGAACCGTGGTTAATGCTGGGGTTCAACGGAATATTCCACAAACATCAAATGGGTTGCTATGTATGTAGTTGTTTTTCCTTTACCAAGGTGATGCCTGGATTTTGTAGTCACCCAGAATCCAGATTCCATGTGTGGTTTCAGCATGAGAGCATCTTGAGATGTAAGATTCCAGGGATCCACGTTTCCAATACCAAATGGTTGCATTCGCAACTCCGAGGCAGCGGATTCTGCGTCGAAAATTGAAGTTGAAAAGCACGCCATTGTTTTTGTTGACTGATTCGTATGTAAAATATGTAAATGAATCATGTTAAATTTCAACATATATAATTCCAAGTGGATTGAATTTTAAAAAGTAAGCAAACGGAACTCAAAATGCAACGAAAAAACGATTCAAATGTTTATTTGTAAAAAAAAATATTTACCAATATCTACATACAAGTTGTTCACAACAATTGAAATTCAAACATGATTCCGTCAAAAAATGCCCTGTTTTTTCCACGAAACGCATGGTGTGCCACCCAACCAGCATACGTCCAGGAAAACATGCTGCAATCACTTTGGGTGTGTCTGGAAATGGTGTACGCGCAAATCTTTTGGTTTAGATAGTTTTGCCAAAGGTCCCCATTTGGCATTTTCCATTTTTCAGTCAACACCACCTTTCTCCAGAGTCTTAATTTCGGGTTTCATGAAGTCCGAATGGTTTGACCCCAAAACATGCATCACACAGCCGTTGACTTGATAAAAAATCCCTGATTCCACCTGTTGGAGCCTTGTGTATAATTTCCCAATGTAGTCATTCATTGATTGCTGCGTGGATGACCCGGAAAACACAATGCCTATAAGAAATTAATGGTCTGTAGGAACGCTTGCCTCATGCAGAAACAATAACATTTGTATATGAGGTTGTAAGTTGCATCAATAAATGTGAATGACTAAGTGACTGAATGATTGAATAACTGTATCACTGAATAACTGAATGACTCAATCAAAAATGACTGAATAACTGACAAACTGACTGACAGACTGACCGCCTCAATGACTGAATGAATGCGTCAATAAATCAATGAACCAATGAATGAGTGAATGATTGATTAAAAAATGAAAGCGGGAAAGAAGGAATGAATAAATCAATCAACGAACCAATGAGTGAATGATTGGTTAAAGCATTAATAAATAAAAGAAAACAAGAAAGAAGGAATGAATGAAGCAATAAATCAACGAACCAATGAATGAGTGAATGATTGATTTAAAAATAAATGAATACAACAAAGAAAGAAAGGAGGAATGAATAAAGTAATAAATCAATGAGCCAATGAGTGAATGATTGATTAAAGAATGAATGAACCCAAGAAAAAGAGAAAGAAGGAATAAATGAAACAATAAATCAATAAACCAATGAGTGAATGACTGATTCAAGAATGAATGAATTAAAGACAAACAGAAAGAAGGAATGAATGAAGCGATAAATCGATGAACCAATGAATGAGTGAATGATTGATTGAAGAATGAATGAATAAAAGAAAGAAGGAAAGAAGGAATGAATGAAGCAAAAAAACAATGAACCAATGAATTAGTAAATGATTGATTAAAGAATGAACAACTAAAAGAAATGGAGAAAGCAGGAATGAATGAAGCAATAAATCAATGAACCCATGAGTGAACGCTTGATTAAAGAATGAATGAATAGAAGAAAGAGAGAAAGAAGGAATGAATGAAGCAATAAATCAATGAACCAATGAATGAGTGAATGATTGATCAAAGAATGAACAAATAAAAAAAAGAGAGGAAGCAGGAATGAACGAAGCAATAAATCAATGAACCAATGAGTGAATGATCGATTGAAAAAAGAATAATCAAGAAATCAATGAACCAAGAAGTGAATGATTGATTGAAGAGCGAATGAGTAAAAGAAAGAGGGAAAGAAGCAATGAGTGAAGCGATAAATCAATGAACCACTGAATGAGTGAATAATTAATTGAAGAATCAATGAATAAAAGAAAGAGAGGAAGAAGGAATGAATGAAGCAATAAATCAATGAACTAATGAATGACTCGTTGATTAAAGAATGAATGAATAAAAGAAATAAAGAAAGAAAGAAAGAAAGAAAGGAAGGAAGGAATGAATGAATGAATGGCCTTTCCAGGCTAAAAATTGACATGTTGAAACGACCTCTGAATTTACACTTTTGAATTGGTAATTCATCTAAGTAAAGTGAACCGCTGGCCATTTTTCGATTCTCACCCTGTCGAAGTCGCTTGGTTGAACAACTGGCCGCAGTACCTGGCTTCAATTTCCTTTTTGCTGATTTGCATAGCTGGAAGCCACGACAACAATTTCTTTCCAACTTTGCCCAAGAGAGTACGGAGCTCGACAGTTTGCAACATGACATGTCACCATGGGAAGGCTTCAGGACATGCTTTTCAGGTGTGGTCACTTCCTTTTGGTTACCCTGGTGAGGTTCAATTGTGCACGTAATTCAGGGGTTGACGACGTAAGCTGTCCACGTGACATTTAGGCCTGTGAGCCTGCAACCAGGGGATTTTTTGCACGATAATGTACTCTTGCATGCAATGTGGATGCATCACTTTTCATCAACTAGTTCCCCATTGGCCCCCTACAAGGGAGGCCGCAACCAAAAATCATATCGTTTCAGGTGCAAAAAACGAACCCCAAAACTAGCCTCTTGTACCTTCTTGTCTTGATTCTGACAACCTTTCCCTTTCTATTGTGTTGATGCAAGAGGTCGCGTGTTTCCAAAGCATGCAATCGAGGCGCTTCGAGGCTCGGCGAGGCCTGGGCGAGGCCACGCCTCGGACGCAAAACGTATTGGCACAAGGACAAAGCGAGGCTCATGGGGAGTCGAAACTATATAATACTATTGTTGATGTCCCAGCAAGGCTGAGCTTGAAGTAGTTGGTGCCTGTGCTGCCTCGCTAGAATTTTAAGCCGCAGCTGGCGCAAAGGGACGGCCTCAAGGCAAGCCTCGAGGCTTCAAGGTTATGGAAATTGCAGCAAACCAAAAAAAAATATAGGATGAAACAAAGTTGGAGGCAGGCCTCAATGCTTTTTTTTCCCACCATTCGCCTCTTGGCTTTCGCCAGGTCGATCCACACGCTATATTAGCATGCAACATGTTCATTAATTAATGCATTGAAATTCATCCATCATGTTGAGTAGATGGGCCGCAAAAGCAGTGCTGAAATAGGACCAGTACACAGTCCAATGGGCCGTCACGATGCCAATAGAAAAAGAAAGAACCCAACAAACAAAACAAAAAAGCAACCCAAACAAAACAAAACACAAAACAAACCAAACCGCAACCAAAACACGAAAAAACAAGGCAAAGTGACATAGGGCCTGACAGCACGGTTGCTAAAGATAATGGCTTTGCATTATCAAGTGGATTAGTATGGCGAGAAAGCAAATGACAAAAAGGAGCGAAACACAAATCAAAAAACCCGCCATACAAGAGATGTGAGAAAAAAGCAACACAGCACTGTGCGGAAACCAGGGCTCCCCCCAGCCAGGAGCCCCGAGATCACACAGAGCAAGCCACGCGAGCATAAATTCTCACAAGTCTTGTAAATCCTAAGACTAGCAATGACACCGTCACGTAGTCAACCGAAAGGTGAAACGAAGTGTGAGACAGGGCTATGGTGAGAAATGATGATCGCGCCTCTAACTCTCAGGGTCCGTTCAGAGTCCACTCAGTTGTTCTTTTCCAAGCATCAGCATCATTGGGACATTCACTAGTGCTCTTGGAGCTCATCATAGTGAGTTGGATCCGGCAGCTGTGCATAGTGTTCCTCTGAAGAGGTGCTGGAACCTTTCTCCGTACGGGGTAGTAGTACAAGTACCTTTGGTGCTTCACTGACTTCATAGTTCGCTGAGATTGTACAGCGGTCTAAGGTGCAACTCGGTTGGCGCAATTGCCGCGTTGCATTGTCCAGGTCAGTGATTTGCTGGGGCGAAACCTCTGGGATACCTTGGAGCTTGTGGCAGGCTTTTTCCAAAACTTGGTGGCGGTTTCTGTTTCCTCAATAGAGACTTGGCACAGTGTCAGCTGGGTGATCGATGTCGCTATGTGGTGAACTGCAGCTTCTTTCATCAAGCAAGGCAGATGAAAGATTGGTGTTACCAACTTGGAGGAAAGCTGAGCTGCGCATGTCATGTAGGCATAGCATCCATGATGTTGGGACAGTTGACATAGTGTGCAAATCTCAGGAACGCCATGGCAAAGATGTACTTTGACATCATCCTAAGCTACAACCCTGCTAGTTCCCCCCCCTCCCTCCCACCGATGACTAGGTCTACCTTATAAGGAGGGGTCTGCATGGGAAGGCAAGAAAATAACCAGTCAAGGGTCACCCATGTTGGTTATTGCTCAGTGATGGTCTTTCTTGTGTGGCAGAGTTGCTACTACAAATGATATCTGAGTGCGGATGGGCCAGTCGTGGGTCACCCACGTTGGCAGCATTGGCATAAACAAATTTATTGATATTGGCCAGCCTGTTCTTTTCGCTGTGTTGGCTTTTGGGTCGGGCGTATAGGCCTTATGGACGAACTGGCTGAGGCTAGTGCAAACTCAGATGTAGGCAATTCATCTCGCACATCGGCTTTAACCATTCCTTCGATAACTGGGTGCGATTGCTTGTCCTGTATAATTTGCAAGATTTCTGCAACTAGCTTGTGTGGGTCGCGGACAAGCGCCTCTGCATCGGCTAGAGGTCTATCTAAGGCCATGGCAACCAGCATTTCGCCTCCATCCTTTTTGATAAGGGTGGATCGTCCCGTTTGCATTCGGTGCAAGATTGCGAAAGCTTGATTTTCACAGATACTTCTCTCCCATTCCTCCATAGCTCTCAGTGCTAATGATCCAGTTTGTGGTGGGGCAGTACGGATGTCTGGGGTTCCAAGCGCTTGTAGAAAGGTGCTTTCCGGTAGCCGGGCGGCTGGTTGGTTGGCAGCTGCTGTCGCTGCGCGACGTTGGTCGTTGTACGTGACAGCCTGTGAGTTGGTTACCTGTTTGGCAATGTCTGTTTCGTGGTCTTGCCACATTTGGCGCAAGTCTTTGCCGGGCTTGGCATCCATAAACCAGCGATTCCATACTGCTCCGCATGTCCATTGTGCAGCTTTGAAGTTGAGTTCTGGGAGGTCTCTTTTCAATGTCATATGTGCTGAGAAGGTCGGCCAGCTCTTGAAAGGTGGCAGTTCTATGCACGCACCATTGTTTAACCGCTCCGTCAAGGTGCAGTGGCCATCCGACTGGCATCAGGGAGTCTTCCAGCAATCCGTCACCATTTTGTTCAATGACTGATCCCAGTAACGGGACGTCAATAGTAGTGGCCTTGAGACTGATGTGCGATCTGTTGCACTGCCATGTTTCCGCTGCTAAGAGTCCGCGGGCTGCGACTTCTTCTAGGGCTGAAAAGCTTGGCTGCTCATGGAGTGGAATAGCATCTTCTTTAAAGTGAGTCGTAATCCATGCATAGGGTCAAGCGTGTTGTGTGTCCCTTCGGCAGCAGCTCTGGCAATGGTTTCGTCTTCAAACCATGTGGGACGAAGAACTTTCACTCCCATTACATTCTGCGACCGTGCCACCTTGATGTTTTCTCGGCGTAGGCTGTGGTACAGTGGTACATGGGAGGGACCATCCAGGCTGGGATGAATACATAACGTAGTTGACATTCCATGCAACATTGGCGCCTTTTGGTTTGAAGTCAGCAGTGATATATGACATCCATTCCGACAGGAATTCAATGACTCGCAACTCGAGGTCGTTCAGTGCTGCTCGTACGGCTTTAAGGGCAATTTCTTGCTGAGGTAGTTGCTTGGAGGTGTATGTTCCCACCGTGTGTCGAACAAATTCATCAGCAAAAAAAAGCCTCCCCATCTTGGAAACCCATTGGCTGGCACTTTCCATGTTGATGGTGATTTTTGCGAGGGGCCATGGGTCTGGGAGGGTCGATAGGCAGCGTAGCAACTCCGAAGTAAGCTCTGGCGGTATTGTGGGAAGTTCTCGCGGGAGGGGCTGGTGCCCTGCAGGGTCTGCTGCGTTTGCTTCTTTGGTATGGGGGCCTTTGCTGCGTGAAGCGTGCTCTTTGGCAGCGTTGTAGGCTTGTTGGATCATGGGGCCATGTTGTGTTACCATGGCGTGCAGATACGTATGGGCTCTGATGGCGGCCTTACGCGTGCTTGGGCCATCCTCAGCTTGGTTCTTAATCGCGCCAGCCAGTATGTCCCTTGCTTCCTCTTCTCGTGCTCTGGCTTGGTCAGTCCTCGGGGACGCGGGTGGGGAGGGTAGGTTGCCCTCTTCAGGTCTATTGCGTGCACTTGGTAAGTCACTTGGGATGTTCATGTCAGGTTCGACTCTCCAAGCATCAAAGAAGGCGATACCGGGCAGTGGTGCAACTTCAGAGGAGGCCCGCACATGCGAAGCCTGATTTCAATTGACTTTCCGGCCCCAGAAATGGAACCTGAAAGCGCACATGTGGTATCAGCTGTCTCCGTTCCCTAGCTCTGAGGCGATTGCAACCACCCAGGCAACATTCACCAATCTGTCGCTACTCCGCGCTACTCCGCTACTCCGTGCTATGTTTTAATTCAAGTACCCAATGTAATTGACACGATATCGAAACGATGGCGGAGTAAGAAAGCCCTCAATACTTCACCTTCCCACATCTTTCCCTAAGCAGAAACTTACTCCATCCCGTTTTAAATTTATACTATTAATTAATAACCGGATTGAAAAGATCATAATTCATATCATTCATGTTCTTTCTAGGCTGAAAACCTCGGTAGGAGTCTGAAGGGGGCCCAACAAGGGGCAGTAAAGTATTGAATACAATCATTCAAATGGAAGCCGACCACCTGCGCGAAAACCCACAGACTCCGCAACAGCAAGAGACACTTCAAGCAATCATCTCAGGCTGCAAAAGGGAGATGCGCTTTCTTTTAGCAGCACACAATCAAGCTACCAGACGAAACGAAGTAACAACTGGGTTCAAGCAGCAACCGATATGCACCCGCTTGCCCCAACAAGAAACAAAATCATCCACAAAACAGCTGGCTCCGACGGACCCAATTCTGGGTCCGGAAAACCTTCTCAAAACCGGCTTCGCTCAAAAGAGCCTCCCTAGTTGCCCTTCCGGTCGCCATAAACCACAAAACTTCATTGAAACCACGTTGCGCTTCTGCAACCCCAATACAAAAACCTTCAAAAAATGAACCTAAACAGTCTCAAAAATGGTGGCCGTACCAAAAATGAAACCGCAAAATCGCAAAATCGACAGCAAAGGCCGACCCGTGCAAAAAACAAATGAAAACTGCGTTTAGTTAAGCAACAAATATTTTGATTTGGAAGAGTTGCTCTTCCGGTCGCCACAACCACAAAGCTTCATTAAAACCAAAACGTCACACTTCTGCAACCCTGAAAAAAAACTTCAAAAAATGAACCTAAAAACGGTCCCAAACATGGGACCGCCAGGCAGTGCACACGGCACCAAAAATAAGACCGCAAAATCGCAAAATCGACAGCAAAGGCCGACCCTTGCAACAAACAAAAAATGACAACTGCGTTTTTAGCGAAGCAACAAACCTATAGATTGAAAGAGTTGCCCTTCCGGTCGCCACCAACCACAAAGCTTCATTGAAACCAAAATCTTGCGCTTCTGCAACCCTAATACAAAAAACTTCAAAAAAATGAACCTAACGGTCGCAAAATGGGACTGCCAGGCGGCCTTATTTTGACCCACATGCACAGCTTAGTAAAAGAACAAAGAAAAACGCGCACATTTTTGGGATCCTCTGGCAGCACCAAAAATGAGACCGCAAAATCGCAAAATCGACAGCAAGGGCCGACCCGTGCAACAAAACACAAAATAACAACTGCGTTTGGTTAAGCCACAATTATTGCGAAATCGCTTCAGCGTGTCTGCAACAAACCACGAAAATCATTACGTTCCACCACTTACCGTCTTTACTGACAGTAAACCGTATCTATTCGCAGTGTATCACACCTCCCCGGGAGGGCCCGGGAGGTGGCCGCAAAACTCACCTGCAGGTTGAAAGCCTTTTGCCAAGACTTTCAACTGATCAGCTCTGCTTCCTCAAGTTTCCTCTAAAGATCTCAAATTATTTGCTCCAAGAGAATTCTGCAGCTCACAATGTGGTACTCCATGTTTGGTGCTGTCTTGTGCATCTTCATGGATGAAAGTCAGTCTTAGGGGGGCCACTACAAGTGGCGTCCCGTTGCCACGCTGAACTGAACAATTGGCAAAGTCCATTTGTTCGTCGTGCTTGAAGACTCAAAAGAGGCGCCACCATTGTGGTTCCTTGTAACCGTGGGCTTTTCTTGATGGGCATACTGCCCCGGGCGGTACTGGGCAATCTGATTCTCTTGCAGAACTACTAGGAGGCCCTTTTGAGCGAAGCCGGTTTTGAGAAGGTTTTCCGGACCCAGAATTGAGTCCGTCGGAGGAAGCTGTTTTGTACTGTCGAGGTCCCTCTATCGCAGCCATGTTTTGAGCACTTTTTTCGGCCCTGTTTTAAGGGCCATGATGAAGCAAGTTTGTTGGCATTCGAGGCGCTCCGAGGCTCACCGAGGCCTGGCCTCGGGCAGGCCTCGGACGCAAAACGTAATGGCACGAGGACAAAGCGAGGCTCACGGGGACTCGAATCATTTCATACACGTCAAGACTGAATGATCTGAACCAAAAAAAGCTAGCGATGATCACCAGCCAAGATATCCATTGCTTTCATGAAAGCCTGCAGTCCAAAATGAGGACACATGCCCCATCCTTAACCTCAAAGCACATGCAGATTTTCGTCCCTCGATATGTTCCGTCTCTCTTGCGAAATAAAGAACATACAAAGTGGCCGCCATGGCCTCACCTCCATGTGATCCTGCATTTTTTCTTCCGATAGTTTTTGCGCGGGCAGCGCAGAACCCCCACACCCCCGGCGGCAATGCTGCTGTGGAACGCTGTAAAGAAGCATATGACAGCTTCAGTCCATCTCACACTGACGCAGCATTGCCGCTGGGGAGCGGGGCGTATTCAACAGATCTCTTAAAGTGGCAGGCCCAATATTTCAAAAGCTTAAGCCCGTGGCAGGCGCAGTACTTTGGCAGCTAACAACCCCGTCGCAGGCACAATATTTCAGAAGCAAACATGGCCACATCACAGCTTAAACCCGTGGCAAGCGCAGCATTTCAGAAGTAAACAACCACATATCTCAACCTGTGGCAAATATTGCAAACAAACATGGCCACCTCACAGCTTAACCTGGACAGCTTAAACGCTGGCAGGCGCATTAATTCAGAAGCTAACATGGCCACTACACAGCGTAAACCCTGGCAGGGGCAGCTTTTGACAAGCAAACATGGCCACTTCACAGCTTAAGTATTTGACAAACAAACGTGGCCACCTCACAGCTTCAGCCGCGGCAGGGTTTAAGCTATGGGGTGGCCATGTTTCCTTTTGAAATACCGCGCCTGCCAAGGTTTGTGCACAGAAACCTGCCGTGTAGCGCCACAACTGGCGGCACTACGCTCACCCTCTATGATTTTGGCGCGACGCAGAGCGCAAATACTGCGCCTGGCAGCAAAATCGGCACTAAACGCTTCGCACTGGGGTAAAACAGCGATTTTTAGATGCGACCTTTGGGCGTGTAGTACCCCACTAAACGCTCCGCGCTGTGGCCGGAGACACATTTTCGCCGTTTCCTGGCGTTCGGTTGTAATTATTTTTTAAGATCAATATAGTTTAGAAAAAAGAGCCACTACACGCTACACGCTGGACCTGTTTTGCTGGTTTTTTCCAGGGTAAAAGGCGTGTAGTGCCACAACTGTCGTACTAAACGCTCACCCTCTGTAGGTTCAGTGTCACACACGCCGTAAATACCGCACCTGCCACCAAAATCTGCACTAAACGCTGTCAGTTTTCACACCGTGACTGCCAAAAGTATTCCACATACCAAGCAAATCAAACCCGCAGGGGCGACAGCAAAGTTAGCGCAAAACAGCTTTCTGCAAGACGGGAAAAAGGCATTTGCATCCTCTGTTGCAACTCCGGTTCTCGACCATGCGAACTTGGCGCAAAACAAACAATCTTTCAGGATGAGCCTGGCGGCAGGCTTCAAAGCAGGCTTCGAGGCAGCCTCGAGGCTATAGAAATTGCAACAAAACAAAAAATGTAAGGATGAGGGAGAATTTTCGAGGCAAGCCTCGACGGCTGAAATTGGAGCAAATGCACATGAATGTCTATATCTTTAAACAGGTTTCACCTTCATTGAAAGAGCCGTTGCACCTTTACGCCTTACATCGGCCAATGTTCTGCAGAAGGTACCGCAACCTTCGAAACCTACTTGGGTCAGCGTCCAGGACGTCGTCCTTAACTCACTAAGACCGTCCACGCAACCAAGTCAACCACTCCCAGAGCTCAGCCACTTTTACACACACACAAGCAACAGAAATGTCTTGCTCATGTCGCTATGGTTCTTGTTGGTGTGTCACGCCTTGACACAAAATGATGCGGAGTCGCCAGTTGACATGTTTCTGTCAACTTCACAAAAGCGATCAAAAAAAACACATGTCTTCAAAAAAAATCTTTACATCAAGAGATGGTTTGTTTGTTTAAATAAGTTTGAGTGTTTGAAAACTGTTGAAACATTTCAAGCACCAAAACGTGGTTCATGATGTCTCTCTCAGATCTGTTAGCAACTCCAGTTCTGAATGCCTTTCAGAACGCTGCTCTCGCTATCATCATTGAGAGACAAAACAACCTAAACTTCTCCGATCAGTGTCAAACAAAGTTCCTTCTTCCGAAGTCACAAAATGAATTCTACGATCTTCTTACGATTCCTTCGTGCACTTCGTCGACGACAACTAACGCAAAGGTATGGAAAATGGTTTGATTTTCCATGTCACTATACAAATTCAAATCCTCACAATGTTCTCCGTGCAATCAAAGTACTCAAAGAAGACGAAAAATATATCGTTGTTGGGTTTCGTCATCTCCAATAAAACGTGCAAAACATGAAACGTGCAAATACGATGTCAACCATCACGGTTGAGCTCACCATCAAGGTGAAAACCAAATTCACTTCTTCCAATGCAGAAAAGACCAATGAAAAGACCAATGGATTCATCTCACGGATGTCGGAAATTTTCACACCCCCTTTTGAGATGAACTCCATTCCATGTATAGCTGTAACCCATCCAGACTTCAGCACATATCGCCCAAGCTCGACAGGTCAATACATATAGGTGCCCTTAGCCGAAGGGCTACATAATGACCACTCATCCAGTTCGACAATCCTGCAAACTACAGTTGTCCACATAGAATGAGATCGTGTATAGATCCAACCACCATCACAGTGTCCTCAATCACAAAACTCTCGACGCAAGGTAGTTCCTGCATAGAATGGCACATTAGCCGCTTTGCAGTCCACCAAATCTCGGGCCTTAATGTACCTGGGCCAATCCCAGGCAGGACCCTTCGCTGAGTCTTTGGTCAAATGCTTTCGACACCATGAAACATAGCTGGGGTCTTCCTCGAAGGCAACCTTGTAACTCTTCTTCTCTTTCTCAATGCTCCAATTGGATGATGCCATGGCTGCAAAATCAAACCGCGTCCGGTAGTGAAAAAGCACTAGACCGTGGCTAAACTCTTAGGAGCAATCAACCTAGAACGTGAAACGAAGTGTCGAACCGCCATCACTGTCGTGATAGGATCAGTAACCTTTCAGATGGTTCTGCGCTGCGCACACACACTGCATCTCACAGCATCGCGCAACAAAACTCTGCACAAAAATGAAACACAGTAAAACCTCCTGTTTGTCTTTGGCAACGTTTGTTTGAAAACAACGTGCAAACAGAAAAATGAAACGAAAATGAAACAAAACGTGGATCCAACTTCTGTCTCTCTCTCTCTGTCACAGCAACTCTTCTTCGAAGCATGTTTGACTGCAATCAAAATGTATCTTGCCAACTTTCGGTTGTAAAACGCTGTTTCAGTATAGTTGATTTGATAAAGTTCTGCATGAGTCTGACATGTGCATGTAGAAAGTTTGGAGTGGAGATTTAATGCAAACCAGGCTGAATTGGAAACAAACTTCAATGTCTTTCCAATCGGAATACCATCCTTGTTCTGACATCCAGTCTTGCACAACCTCACCAAAGCCTCATGCCTCATGTCAAAACTCTCCAAAAGATTCACTGTCTCAGGTCGGGACCAAATGGTATTTCGTTCTGGAAGCTCAAACGAACATGAGTCTGCATGTTTGAAGTAACCACCAATCGCGTTGATGATCTCATCCCATTCCTGGTCCTTTTCAGTGACTGAGTCCGGATTGAAATTGCGAAGCGGACTTCCACTTCCACAAGGAGTCGATGCATGAATATGCACCCAAGGTGGACATGACGAATTCTTCCACTGTCGAATGCAAACAGCTACACGACTCAACGTTCCAGAACTCTGCACCTTAGCAACTACACCAATGTATGGGACCTTTGAAACTTCACAGACCTTTCTCAAGTTCGAATGTTCCGAACAACACAGTTCCACAATCGCAATTGAAGAACCCTGAGTCAACACTTGCTGCAACACACTCAGCTCACAAAGTTCTGCCAACTCAGCTGTCAAACCATCTGGAACAACAATCCCAAGAGCATATCGGTGTTTATAGAAAGCTTTAGCACTCAAGCATTTAGTGAAAAGATCTGCTGGATTTTCAACACCACTTCTGTGTCTCAATTTCAACAAACCCTCTCTCATCTGCTCTCGTAACCAATGCAATCTTATTTCAATATGTCGCGAACGTCGTGGCACGTCCATGGACCTCACAAGTTGCAATGCGGAGCTTGAATCGCTCTCCAGCCAAATCACAACTTCTTCTGGCTCATCGATCTCATGAAGTGCAAACAGAAGACGGTGAACCAGTCTCCCAAACGCAACACTTTCCTGACACACTGTGATTGCAAACCATATGCCATAAAGCTCTGCCTCACATGAACTCAAGCTCAGAGCTTGTTGCTGTCGGCTCAACGACCTTACCAACGACCTCTCAAAGAAAACAGCTCCACCGCTAACACCTTTGCGGTTGTTGAAACGATACGGCGCATGTGAAGCGTCGCTGAAAGAGTGGAGATGGACTGATCTCAGTTGAGTATCGTCAACTTGACTCATGATGGTCTCATCTCTGCTCGGTAGACACAAGCATGCATGCATGTCAACATACAAGAATCTCAAAACTGCTTTCAATGCTTGTTCAGTTCCGTGCATCGGTTTTGCTTGCTGCGTCCCAAGAACAGACATCCATGTCTTCAAGTCATGACGCACCTGTGACAACCAAAGCAATTTTCCCAACGCCTTTCTGAAGCGTGAGTATGCTTCATCTGACAAAGGTTTCTGAAAGTTGCTATCCGTGAGTGTTTTCTCAAGATGTCCCGAAATGTCAGGCACATTCTCAGACCCACGGGTAACACCATAATCCAGAAACGTAGAGTCAAGATAATGTGGATCAACACCCAGAGTGATCTCAGAGGAATCTCTTTCTCTTTTGATGACACGACCAATAAAGGTCAGGGATCCTCCCTCTTCTCCGATCTCTCCAGTTGTCTTCACAGGCACTACAGACGACAAAGTTGCAACCACGTGTTCTTCGGCTTCCTTCGTGGTCGACAACAACAAGATGTCATCAACGTACACCACACACAAGCAAAATCCAATTTCATGACCATCTTTCACAATCTGTCCACCATACACACATGGTTCCAACGAATCAGACCAAAGGCCTACATGTTCAACCGTAAATGTCAAAAGCTGCAACCACCATGCCAGTGAAGCATCACGTAACCCATTCAATGCCTTTTCAAGCAAATAGTAGGTCGCTTCACCTGATGGAAAGCTAATCGACAACGGCATTTTCAAGACAACATGTACACCAGTTCCCAATGGGCTATGCATGAAGGCATGACTCACGTCCAGTGCACGCAAAAGCATCTTCCGTGTCGCTGCCATTGCAAGCACCAAATGAACACTTTCAATCGAAGGGGTAGGACTACTAAATCCCAAAGATCTAGCTGAGGAGCCACGATTGAAGTCCTTTGCAACAATCCTGGTTCGAACCCTCTCACTGCTTTTGTAAGCTGCAACCCACCTCGACTGGATCAAACGAAGGTTCGGAACAGCCTTCTTCATGTCGTCCAGTTCTGACTGGGTGATGATGCGGCCAGTCTTGCAGTGTTCCAAGTTCCTAACCTCTTCCTGCATACCTTTGAAACCTTGTTCCAAATCAAGCTCTTGCAAACTCTGGTCATCTATGATACTGTCCGGTTTCCAAACCAAGACATCCTGACCTCCAAGACGCATCTTCACAAAATCATGCTCATTGCCTCGATTGAAACAAACAGAATCAAGAGAACCAGAAAACATTTCTGGAGATGTTGCCGGAGCAAAAGACGCTGGACCTTCACGTGTGCCCAAACTCGCAACCAACACAGGTTCACCACTACCAACCCAAAACCAATCAAAATCCATGTTTGTTTGAAGCAGTTCCTCAGAATCTTCACGGATCTCTCTTTCCAACTGTTCTCGGTCGGTCTCAGCTTTCCTTTTAAACCTTCTGGTGTATTCAACCTGTGTTTCCGGCTGTCGCCGAGCGGACTCAGGTGTCGGTACCACATCATCATCATTGACCTCTTGCACTGGTACCTGAACCTGGGGTACAGCTACAGGGCTCTCCTGAGAGAGTGCAGGTTCAACACGTCTTTCCTTTCTCCGTTGTTCCTCAAACTCAGCAAAACGCTTCCTACATTCCTTGTTGTGCCTAATACCAGGTGCTTCCATGCCACTCTCACATGCTGGACATCGACGAGTCGGTTCAAAACGTGATACGTCAGGTGAAGTTCTTTCAGAACTCTCAGGACTACCAATGGCTACATCTGCAGTATCTGCTGGTGACGTAGGAGATGGAGTGACAGAAACTCGAGACGGCTCTGCTGGAACTTCCTGTGGAGTCACGACAACGTTCGATCTTGCCAATGGCACTGCTGGCGCCAAACGCAACTCACCAGATTTCTTCTTCACACTGCTGGACTCTGGCAAGACAAGTTTGGGCTGTGAAGGTGCCGGCAAACTCTGACCTTTCAACTTTCGCAACTCTTCAGGAGGTAGCTGACTCATATCAGCTGGTACAGTTCCACTGTCATTCACAATTTGGGGTCTACTACCTACAGTCCCAGTGTCAAACTGCGTCAAAACTCCCTGTCCCGAATTCAAATCCCATCTCAAAGGTGAAATAGCCCTGATGTTCCTAGCTACAAAACGCATCAATTCAGCTTTGCCATCCACACGAATGAGACCCTGCACAACTGGACCTCGTTCCAATCCCATGTGAATGAAGGTACACTCAACATTCCTTGTTGAAAGTGGTGAATGCTGACGAATTGAATCAGGAATTTCGGCCAGAACCTGAGCACCAAACAAAGTCGAAACTGGTTTGGATAACTTCCTTCCTGAAACCATTTCCAATGGACTTCTGTCTGAACCTTTCGATGTTGAAAAATGGTTGTTGCACAAAGCCAAATACGTCAAAACATCAACCAAATTCTCATGTGAAAACGTGACATCCAACCCTTGTGCATTCAGATCAGCCCTTAATACAGAAAAGGATTCTTTTAATTCCCTAACTGCTCGCTCAGCCGACCCAATTGATCGATGTTGTTGTGGCGCGGCTCTGCGAATAGCGAACGTGTAGCGACCAGTGGAATTTCCAATGATCTCTCCCACGGCCCTCTCGCTATCGGTGTGGACATCAATGGAGACTGCCTTCGAAGTCAACCCAAAATGTTGAAGCCATACAACAATCTGTCTCCTGGCTGCTTCGACAACCACCACATAGCCAATGCACCTCGACATCATCTCGGTTAACACAAGGATCTTCACCGAACCTGGGAGTTCGTCTGCGGCGATCTCGCCTGATGTCTTGAGAAATGCAAAATCGGCCTGAATTGAAACCTCTTTCCTGTCACCTTTGTCTCTTCTGTGCTGAAAGACGGAACGACCCTTGGCACACTCCAAGCAATTCGGATTGAATGGAATATGTCCCTGTCTCCGGTGACGTGCCAGTTCACTGTCGTCTCCTCCAGACACAGCTGCAACAGAAAAGTCACGAGTGTCACTCACAGTCAAGTCAGACCTGTATGCACTACTACTACCAGCATCTGGATACAAACGAACCCAAGGACAATTGGCAAAATAAGCAACATCAAGACAATGCATTCCAAGCTTCCCATGAAACAAATCAAAACCTTTTGGGCCTTGTGTGAATCTCCATCCCGAATCTGCCAATGAGGCAATTGACAAAATATTGTGCCGGATGGAACCCACCAAAACATTCAAACGTGCTTTCTTCCAACACCAATCATCACCTGATGTGCCTGACATGTGCATCTGTACTCCAATCTCAGCAGTGCCTGACATGTTGACTGAGGATCCATTGGCAGCTTTGTAGCCACCTAACCCCTCACTGTCCTGCAGCACTGACCTAAAGGCTGACAAGTTCGACTCAGCCAGAACACTTGTGGATGCACCAGAGTCAAGAAGCCACCAAGAAGCATCGGTGTTGTCAGCGACCTGTGAAAGCAGAGGTCGCAAAAACTTCAAATAAGGTTCAATCTGTTGTTCAACCGAAACTTCACTGTGGTCGTCAAACCAATCATGTGCACGCACCAAAACGACTTTCATCGGTACAGTGGCACACAAGTCTCGGCTGGGGTCATTAGCAAAACGTGCTTCTAAGTTGGAACTCTCACCAAGTCCAACTTCATCTCCACACTTCAAACCACAAAACCATGGCTCATGAGTACAGCTGTCGCAACTCTTTGCCAGCACACAACCCATGTCAGCCGGTTCACTTCTCACTACTTCTGACTCACGAGTACAGCTGTCGCAACCTCTTGCCAGCACACAACCCGTGTCAGCCAGTTCATCTTCTGAAAACTCTGACTCATGAGTACAGCTGTCGCAACCTCTTGCCAGCACACAACCCATGTCAGCCAGTTCAACTTCTTCTTCTTCTGACTCATGAGTACAGCTGTCGCAACTCCTTGCCAGCACACAACCCATGTCAGTCAGTTCACTTTCCAAGTCTTTGCAATCAACCACAAGCCTATTTTCGGTTTCCATGTCAGCAAACTCATGCTCATGCACAAACCTAAGACCTCCAGTGGTTTCACATGTCATGTCAAACAACAAAGGATTTATGATCATGCTGCCGACACTGCCAGTCTTTTGGACATCAGACCTATTGTCGTGACTTGCACTCGGTTCCGCACTTTGGACTGGTCCCTGTTGCCAGGTATACCCATACCCGTCGCAATACCATCCAGAACCATCGTCCCACCATGTCTGCGAAACTCCGCATTGACCATCACAGCTCTCCGGCCATTGGTCATGCCACCAATAGTCATCATCGTCCCAACTCTCAGCAGTCCAGTCGGTCCAATCCTCTGAAACTTCATTCAATTTGCCTTTCTTTCCTTTTCCTTTGCTACCTTTAGAGCCTTTTCCTTTGGAACCTTTCTTGTCCCAAGTGTCAGATCTTACAACTCCCTTACCTTCTCTGTTCTCAGGGCAATTGAAGCTGACATGTCCGGTCTTACCGCATCTAAAGCACCGGATCTTGCTCACGTCTGCGGTACAAGCTGCTGCAGTGTGTTTCCGACTTCCACACTTCCCGCATCTGCCTTCTACCGCATCGACGAGTTCGGAGTCAAGGGAATGGTGTTCCACATTCCCCTCCAGGGAGCTCAATCTTTTGCTGTGGCCTGTTGTCTCAAAATCGCTGAACAGGCGCTGTTGCTCTTCCCACCGCATCGCAGCGTTCCTGTAGGACTCATAGTTGTCTGCGCCGCTGTGGTGGAGAACATAATTCTTCACTGTTTCAGGCAGGTTTTTCAACAGAACAACTAGCATGTCAGAATCTGCCAGCTTCAGTCCTGTGGTGTCCACCTGCATAGGGAGAGTTCCTAGCAACCTTGAGAACCTTGCAGCTTCATAGTCAATTCTTCTGATAGTATCACTAACCAAGGAACTCGGCGATGTCTGTGTCGCCGCCAGGACAAAGGATTTCCCTGCAATCTGCGTCCTTAGTGAGAGCGCTTCGGATCTTGACCTCAGAGAAAATTCAAGAGTAAGTTGCCTAAGCAGTTCAAACCCGTTTGCTTGTTGGTTTACTGCTACTGCCACTCTGTCACTAGATCCTACTCCATGTAATGCCACACCCTCACTGAAGGCGTTCACCAACGCCACACACCTGGGGTTGTCGTGAAACGCAGCTTTTAAGATGGACATAAGCCTTCGAGACCTTGCCTGTTGTGGTTCACTGAGAGCAATTCATTTGATGGGAGCGGGCTAATGGCTACTATGCTGGATTTCTACAGAAAATTCTAAACTACCACCAGCTGCCCAGGATGACAACTCATCCAAATAGCCAGCCCAACCTAACACCTCTTCTTCTCTTGTCCTCCAAGTTCCTACTGGTGTTGGTGCCGGTGTCAACCATTTTTCGCTTTTGGCGAAGACATCCAATTGCTGTGAATTTCCATGGTTTGATTGTTGAACACCAAAACCAGGCAAAACATCAAATGGCTGCGGAGTCACAAACGACGAATCAGCTGCCCTACCAAGACCATCACCAAACACTTCTGGAACCCCTCTTCTCTGTTGCATAGTTACAAAACGATCTTGCATATGCTGCTGCACTGTCTGTAGCTGTCCCTCACTCATGCTACCTAACATGGCCATGACCTCTTGGATCTGCGCCGCCTGAGGCGTCAAACCTCCCAAGCTCGCTCCAACCGGGCCACTCGGCATGTTTCCTTGGCAACTCATTGGGTTCACTCCTAAGTTTGGAAAATCTCCAGACCTTGGTCCACCAGGCATACTCGCACAACCATAACTTGGCACACGCGCTTGCGAATTCTGTTGCATAAACGTTTGTTGTTTGGGGAATCCATTGCGCACCAAACCATGCTGGTCCCTGTCCTTGCATTCCGGGGACATTTCCTTGTTGACATCCCTGCACCGGACCTCCTTGACCACCTGCATCCAGGTTTGTCGTGCTCGCAAATCCCTGCACGTTCTGTGACACATTTGCTTGTTGTTGCTGTGGCTGCTGCTGGGGCATGTTACTTGCTTCAGGTGTTTGTCCATCCATCCCAGATCCACTACCTTGCTGACTAGGCGTTCTAGGCACTGGCGGCAATCCGTCACTACAGAAATGTCTTGCTCATGTCGCTATGGTTCTTGTTGGTGTGTCACGCCTTGACACAAAATGATGCGGAGTCGCCAGTTGACATGTTTCTGTCAACTTCACAAAAGCGATCAAAAAAAAACACATGTCTTCAAAAAAATCTTTACATCAAGACATGGTTTGTTTGTTTAAATAAGTTTGAGTGTTTGAAAACTGTTGAAACATTTCAAGCACCAAAACGTGGTTCATGATGTCTCTCTCAGATCTGTTAGCAACTCCAGTTCTGAATGCCTTTCAGAACGCTGCTCTCGCTATCATCATTGAGAGACAAAACAACCTAAACTTCTCCGATCAGTGTCAAACAAAGTTCCTTCTTCCGAAGTCACAAAATGAATTCTACGATCTTCTTACGATTCCTTCGTGCACTTCGTCGACGACAACTAACGCAAAGGTATGGAAAATGGTTTGATTTTCCATGTCACTATACAAATTCAAATCCTCACAATGTTCTCCGTGCAATCAAAGTACTCAAAGAAGACGAAAAATATATCGTTGTTGGGTTTCGTCATCTCCAATAAAACGTGCAAAACATGAAACGTGCAAATACGATGTCAACCATCACGGTTGAGCTCACCATCAAGGTGAAAACCAAATTCACTTCTTCCAATGCAGAAAAGACCAATGAAAAGACCAATGGATTCATCTCACGGATGTCGGAAATTTTCACATGTTCCTTTTTGTTCTTTTTTTTGTGTCGGCGCCCGTTGCCTTTCGGCGGGTCGCACGTGAAACTCCCGAGTGGACCAGCAGGGATTCGAACGACCACCGGCACTCTATCAGCGCTGGCAAGACCAACGCCATGCCAACTGAGCCATCGGGTCGCCTGAGCGGACGTATTCAACAGATCTTAAAGTGGCAGACCCAATATTTCAAAAGCTTAAGCCCGTGGCAGGCGCAGTACTATGGCAGCTAACAACCCCGCCGCGGACACAATATTTCAGAAGCAAACACAGCCACATCACAGCTTAAATCCGGCATTTCAGAAGTAAACAACCACATACTGAGGGGGGCCCATGCTGGGGGTCCGTTTCCACTAGCCAGTATCAACCCGCAAAGTGGCTTTGTCTAAATGAATGTTTTTCACCTGGGTCCCAGGCATCCTGCTGGGCATTGCTGCGCTTTGGAGCCATGGCACACAGATCCAAATTTTTTTCCGGCTTTCGCCAGGTCGTTACACACGTTCAACCGCAGCAAAAAAGCTGAATTGGAATTTGCTTGCAAGGCCGTCAAATTGGTCGGCAGCCTCAAAAGAGCTGGTAGTGGACCAATACAAAGTCCAGTGAACAATCCCATCAAAAACAAAACCATGGCACCCAGATCCAAATGCAAAACAAATCGCTTGTCTGTCTAAATTGTGAACCTGCGAAAACAGAGGTCACACCGGCGAATCGAAATCAACGGAGTGAACGGACTGCTGCAAAATGCTGACCTCTAGGTGCGCTCCGGCTCACCCAAAGACAAACTCCAAGCTGAGTTCCAAGCAAACCTGAACGTAACCTCGGAATAACATCAAAAGGAACTTCAAGCTGACTTCAAGCTGACTCCAAGGCGACCTTGGGATTACAGGTCAACTTCAAGCTGACACCAACGCAACTTCAACGTGACCGGAAGCCGCCCTCAAGGTGACCACCTCGAGCCAACCTCGAGGTCACCTCGCGGTGACCTGCGGCATCATTGGCGTTCAAGGTGAACCACACCGGTGTTTAAGGTGTACCACACCCCTGGTGTTTAAGGTGAACCATACCGGTGTTTAAGGTGTACCACACCCCTGGTGTTTAAGGTGAACCACACCGGTGTTTAAGGTGTACCACATCCCCGGTGTTTAAGGTGAACCACACCAGTGTTTAAGGTGTACCACCACCACGGTGTTTAAGACAAGAGTGGAAAGCAAAAACCTTGAAATTAGGTTGGTGGAAATATGGGGCCGGGTGTGTGGGAAAATGATCGTGGAGGAGCAATACGAGTCCTCCAGGCATTCCACCAACCTAATAACTCCTCCACCCTGTTTTAAATATATACTACTGTACTCTGTATTCCAGGGAGAGGACTCCTCCACGATATGGGCACACTGCATCTGCTGCATCCGCGTTGCTGTGATAGGAGTCTAAGAGGGAAAGGGGTTGGCATGGCCGCATCAAGCTGCGGCACACCACAACTCAAATGTCAAGTGTTAACTTCGGTCTTCTCTCCATCTCTTCATGGAGCAATGCCTGGGGTCAATCACGCTCCAAGACAAACATGAAAATGGATGAGCACATCCCAACGATGGCTGGGTTATTTGACATGCTGAACCCAGGAAGAAAGTGAGCTAGAGCGACATCACTTTTGGCCGTGGAAGCCGTAGTGCTTTCTGGACCCCGCAAAGGGGGCCCCCTCAGTTGCGTTGAAAGCTTGCTGCTTGAACAAAACCCAACTTTGATTTACTTGCGTAATGTAAAGAGCTTCGTGTTTCGAGCAGGTTCCACACTGCCAAAAATGGGATTGCCACGCGCTACCGCTTTTCGCTTTGGACAGGGCCATTTCGAGGCTGTTTTCAATTTCTATTTTAATAGCAGGCGAGACCAAAAACGGCCGCGCCAAATCCACGCGTTCGCGCGTGTGGCAATCCTGTTTTTGGGGTTGCGACATGACGCTCGGAACGCACCCAGCTGCTCCAAAAGTTCGCCAGAAACCATGAAACCACAAAAGGCAGGAAGGATGACACAAACATCCACATGCTGAACTGAGAGGGGCCCATGCTGGGGGTCCGTTTCCACTAGCCAGTATCAACCCGCAAAGTGGCTTTGTCTAAATGAATGTTTTTCACCTGGGTCCCAGGCATCCTGCTGGGCATTGCTGCGCTTTGGAGCCATGGCACCCAGATCCAAATTTTTTTCCGGCTTTCGCCAGGTCGTTACACACGTTCAACCGCAGCAAAAAAGCTGAATTGGAATTTGCTTGCAAGGCCGTCAAATTGGTCGGCAGCCTCAAAAGAGCTGGTAGTGGACCAATACAAAGTCCAGTGAACAATCCCATCAAAACAAAACCATGGCACCCAGATCCAAATGCAAAACAAATCGCTTGTCTGTCTAAATTGTGAACCTGCGAAAACAGAGGTCACACCGGCGAATCGAAATCAACGGAGTGAACGAACTGCTGCAAAATGCTGACCTCTAGGTGCGCTCCGGCTCACCCAAAGACAAACTCCAAGCTGACTTCCAAGGAAACCTGAACGTAACCTTGGAATAACATCAAAAGGAACTTCAAGCTGACTTCAAGCTGACTCCAAGTTGGGATTACAGGTCAACTTCAAGCTGACACCAACGCAACTTCAACGTGACCGGAAGCCGCTCAAGGTGACCACCTCGAGCCAACCTCGAGGTCACCTCGCGGTGACTGGCGTTCAAGGTGAACCACACCGGTGTTTAAGATGTACCACACCCCGGTGTTTAAGGTGAACCATGCCGGTGTTTAAGGTGTCCACACCCCTGGTGTTTAAGGTGAACCACACCGGTTTAAGGTGTATCACATCCCCGGTGTTTAAGGTGAACCACACCAGTGTTTAAGGTGTACCACCACCACGGTGTTTAAGATGAACCACACCACAGGGCCTCGAAACTTGGCGCTCCCAGCGTTGCTCCTCCACGCCTCCGCGGCAAGAGTGGAAAGCAAAAACCTTGAAATTAGGTTGGTGGGTGATCGTGGAGGAGCAATACGAGTCCTCCAGGCATTCCGCCAACCTAATAACTCCTCCACCCTGTTTTAGATATATATTACTATATATTCCAGCGAGAGGAATCCTCCACGATATAGGCACACTGCATCTGCTGCATCCGCGTTGCTGTGATAGGAGTCTAAGGGGGAAAGGGGTTGGCATGGCCGCATCAAGCTGCGGCACACCACAACTCAAATGTCAAGTGTTAACTTCGGTCTTTTCTCCATCTCTTCATGGAGCAATGCCTGAGGTCAATCACGCTCCAAGACAAACATGAAAATGGATGAGCACGTCCCAACGATGGCTGGGTTATTTGACATGCTGAACCCAGGAAGAAAGTGAGCTACAGCGACATCACTTTTGGCCGTGGAAGCCGTAGTGCTTTCTGGACCCCGCAAAGGGGCCCCCTCAGTTGCGTTGAAAGCTTGCTGCTTGAACAAAACCAACTTTTATTTACTGGCGTACGGTAAAGAGCTCCGTGTTTCGAGCAGGTTCCAGACTGCCAAAAATGAGATTGCCACGCGCTACCGCTTTTCGCTTTGGACAGGGCCATTTCGAGGCTGTTTTCAATTCTATTTTAATAGCAGGCGAGACCAAAAACGGCCGCGCCAAATCCACGCGTTGGCGCCAATCCTTTTTTGCGGTTGCGACATGACGCTCGGAACGCACCCAGCTGCTCCAAAAGTTCGCCAGAAACCATGAAACCACAAAAGGCAGGAAGGATGACACAAACATCCACATGCTGAACTGAGAGGGGCCCATGCTGGGGGTCCGTTTCCACTAGCCAGTATCAACCCGCAAAGTGGCTTTGTCTAAATGAATGTTTTTCACCTGGGTCCCAGGCATCCTGCTGGGCATTGCTGCGCTTTGGAGCCATGGCACCCAGATCCAAATTTTTTTCCGGCTTTCGCCAGGTCGTTACACACGTTCAACCGCAGCAAAAAAGCTGAATTGGAATTTGCTTGCAAGGCCGTCAAATTGGTCGGCAGCCTCAAAAGAGCTGGTAGTGGACCAATACAAAGTCCAGTGAACAATCCCATCAAAACAAAACCATGGCACCCAGATCCAAATGCAAAACAAATCGCTTGTCTGTCTAAATTGTGAACCTGCGAAAACAGAGGTCACACCGGCGAATCGAAATCAACGGAGTGAACGAACTGCTGCAAAATGCTGACCTCTAGGTGCGCTCCGGCTCACCCAAAGACAAACTCCAAGCTGACTTCCAAGGAAACCTGAACGTAACCTTGGAATAACATCAAAAGGAACTTCAAGCTGACTTCAAGCTGACTCCAAGTTGGGATTACAGGTCAACTTCAAGCTGACACCAACGCAACTTCAACGTGACCGGAAGCCGCTCAAGGTGACCACCTCGAGCCAACCTCGAGGTCACCTCGCGGTGACTGGCGTTCAAGGTGAACCACACCGGTGTTTAAGGTGTACCACACCCCTGGTGTTTAAGGTGAACCATACCGGTGTTTAAGGTGTACCACACCCCTGGTGTTTAAGGTGAACCACACCGGTTTAAGGTGTACCACATCCCCGGTGTTTAAGGTGAACCACACCAGTGTTTAAGGTGTACCACCACCACGGTGTTTAAGATGAACCACACCACAGGGCCTCGAAACTTGGCGCTCCCAGCGTTGCTCCTCCACGCCTCCGCGGCAAGAGTGGAAAGCAAAAACCTTGAAATTAGGTTGGTGGGTGATCGTGGAGGAGCAATACGAGTCCTCCAGGCATTCCGCCAACCTAATAACTCCTCCACTCTGTTTTAAATATATACACTATATATTCCAGGGAGAGGACTCCTCCACGATATGCGCACACTGCATCTGCTGCATCTGCTGTGATAGGAGTCTAAGGGGAAAGGGGTTGGCATGGCCGCATTAAGCTGCGGCACACCACAACTCAAATGTCAAGTGTTAACTTCGGTCTTTTCTCCATCTCTTCATGGAGCAATGCCTGGGGTCAATCACGCTCCAAGACAAACATGAAAATGGATGAGCACGTCCCAACGATGGCTGGGTTATTTGACATGCTGAACAGAGGAAGAAAGTGAGCTACGGCGACATCACTTTTGGCCGTGGAAGCCGTAGTGCTTTCTGGACCCTCTCATTTGCAACATGCTTGGAAACATGTTGAACGACCTGGCGGAAGCCATACGGCGTTGGACGGAAAAAAGTAGTGCTTTCTGGACCCCGCAAAGGGGGCCCCCTCAGTATGTGAAAAATCATCCTATGTATAGCTAGCGTAGCGATCTTGTGCTTGTACTTAGGTAGTTGTTAGTTGCTTTGTAGTTGTAGTTTGTGGACTTGTGTAGTTTGGACTTTGTTTTGTAGTTAGCAGGTGATTGTGATGTAGTTAATCGATCTCATCTCATTCCGTCACAAAGAGTTGTGACGGAGTTGCCATTTTTCGTTTGTAGTTAGTCGTTTTTAGGTTTTCTGCACGTTGTAGGTTATTCCACACGAGAACCAAACTGCACGAAACCAATCTTAGGTTTTTGCCACGTAGGAGTTTGTTTTTTTGCACGTGTCTAGATTTGTAGAATCGTTTCTGGAACTGCTATGACCCAACGTAAACGTTGGCTCAAGACCCGCGAGTTCGAAAAGGGTGAGTGTGTCGCCGTGAGACGGCCTGGGAAAGCTGACACAGACAGAAACGCGAAACGACCACCGTTTGTTTGTGTTTTGGTTTGGGTTTACTTTGTGCACGAGAGGTTTGAAAGCGGTTTTCGCGATCTAACTTTGTGTGTCAAAGTTTTACGTGGTAGCGGAGCTTGTGTGCTCCCTCCACAAGAGATCCTGTGAGGATCTGGCACGCCTGTGTGCGTCTTGTGTGTGCCTGGTTCCAGGGAAGTTGGTGTGAGTTGCGTTTGACTGTCGTGTGTTTGACTTCGAGGTGTCAAAAATGTCTCAATCAGGACAACCACAGCATTTTCGAATGGACGGCCAAGGTACCCAGAGCGGAGAGAAAGGATATGGTAAGGGTTTTCAGGCAGGTGGACCGACTGGACCGTACCCTGTTGGAGAAGTTGGACCGGGGAGTCCGCAACCTGCGTCACCGACGCACCAAGAGCAGCCTAGTATGCCAGGAAGTCCAGGTCCGCAAGGTCCTTTGTTCACGCCAGATCAGTTGACCCAGATCGCACAGATCTTCCGCATGGGAATTGAGCCTGTCGTAAGGGAAATGAGTACAAGACTTGATGGTTTGCAAGCTCAGGTGACTCGCGTTCCAGAGGGAACTGCAGCCTTGCACGGTGCGAGACCGGCTGATGCATCCTTGTCTTCAGGTTTAAGCAGTGGACCTTCACGGTTTGGTGAACAGCCACCCACGAGTCCAGGACCTGCGTTCCGACCTGTGGGGTCGCCGCCAGGTATAGCACAAGTGACACCCCAGAGAGGGGAGAGAAATCCGAATCAAGATGACGACAGAGATGGTCGTGACATCTTTAGTAAATCTGAGAAATGGTTACCTCCTATGCCTACTGTGGATTTCAGGAATTGGAAAACCCGTGCAGATGAAGTCCTTGGATTTTCGGACTGGGTTCAGGCGCTACGTGCTTGGGTTTCCTTAGGAAGTGACATCTTTGCCTGGGAGATTGCCCAGTGCATTGGTTGGGAACAAGAGATCCATATGTCTGTGCTGAAGCCCGCTCAACAGACCCGCAGCGCGCGTCTTCTTGCAATCCTCATCCAGACGTTTAAGGATTTCCCAAGGGGGAACACCATGCTGCAAGCTTATGTTGAAGGAGTTGGTGTTGATGGAGCGTTCTTGGCAACTAGAGGTACGAGTGGTTTCGAAGGTTTGCGTTTGTTGGCAAGAGAGTTTTCTTTGCGTTCAAGGGCAGAAGCGTCTTTCTTTCGCACTGAGTTTCTGGCAAAGACGTTCAAAGCGTCTGCTGGTGTTACTCAGGTTAGTGACATCATTCGCCAGATTGACGTCGGACTGTCAAGGTTTCGCAAGATGATTGAAACTCTACCTGCAACTGTGTCCAGAGTTGGACTTGAGGTGCAAACAAGTGATCTGACCATCATGCTTTTACGTTCGCTGCCACATGATGTTCGTTCGTACACCACGTTACATGCAGCAGGTGATGCATACACCGACCTTCGCACTGCTGCGTTGCGTTTTGAGACGCAGCAACGCATGTTTGCTGAGTTGAGTGGCCCATCTTCATCAGGTGCACGAGGTGTGCATGCACTTGAAAGTGCTGAGACCGCTGAAGAGTGGTGGGGATACGATCAGGAAGGTTATGACAACTCTGAGTATGCCCAGGAAGAAGATCCTGATGATCAATGGGAATGGGACGAAGATGCACAGGTTTGGATCAGTGCTACTGTTGCCAAAGGAAAGGGAAGTCCCAAGAGCACGATGAAGTGTCATCTGTGTGGGAGGCGAGGCCACATGGCCAAGCAATGCAAGGCCGATCTGAGCAAGGTGAAGTGTTTTCATTGCTCGAAGTTTGGTCACATTGGGGCACAATGCCCTGACAAGCCCAAAGGTGACAAGGGAAAGCAGCAAAAGAAGCCCCAGCCGAAAGCTGGAAAGAGCAAAGGTAAGGGAAAGATGCACGAGTTGGCAGAGGAGAATGGGCAGGAAGCTGCTCCAGCACAAGGTGAGGTGCTGATGCCATTGATTTCTTCAGTTGAACATTCGGGTGATGAGTGGCGATGGTGGTTGATTGACAGTGGAGCAGCTGTCTCAGTGTTGTCTGAGCAGTTCAAGGCCTACTACAAGTGCAGCGCAGAAGAGCAGGTGATGGACACCTACTATGCAGCCAATGGGTCTGCAGTCACCATGAGAGGTGAAGTTCAGGTGACAGTTGTGTTTGAGACGGGATCAGGTTCCAAGAAGTCTCAGAACTTTCGTTTGAAGTGCTGCGTAGGCTCCACCAGCCACAACATTGTGAGCACAACCCAGCTTGTGAAGCGTGGATGGACAGTTGTTCAGTCGCCAGGTGAAACCTATCTTTGGCATGAAGAGTCGAATACCGTGATTACTGATGTGGTGTTGTGGGGAGGATGTCCCTGGCTGAGAGCCAAGAAGACAACATCTCAGGTTCCTGCTTTGAAGGATACCTACATGCCGATGGAAGTTGATGTGCCAATGGAGTCAGTGAGGACCGGGCAAGGCTTGACTGTTGGTATGGTAGGTGCGGTTGAGTTGTCAACCCAGGAGAGACTGCGTCAACACATCTTGAGAGGCCATTATCCGTATGACCCTCATTGTTTGGAATGTCAACAGGGCCGTGGTGTTTCCAGAGCACCCAGGCGAGATTTGAAAGAGCGCTTGCTTGAGGTACAGGTTGACTTCATGTTCTTGGGAACAGTTGGATCGCAGTACAAGTTTTTGTTGTTTCGTCACTGTTTCAGTGGTTTGTTGGGTGTCTGCGCTGTGAGCGAGAGTCTTGACACCACCGGCCAACATGTCCGCCAGATCTTGGCAGAGTTTGGACTGTTGTCTGGAGATCCAAAGCCGATTGACTTCAGGTCAGATGCGTCCGATGAACTTGGGACGACGTTGAGAAGAGCTGGTATTCCAAGAGAATTTACCGTCAGCAAAGCAGGTCCCCAGAACCATGATACTGTTGGTTCAGTGGAGCGTGGAGTCCGTGAGCTGAAAGAAGGTCTTGCGGTACTGAGACTCGAATTGGGGAAAGCAGGTGTTGACGTGGTCAACAGTTTGGTTGGCTGGGAAGCCAGTTCAAGGTATGTGATTGCGATGCACAACTTGCATTCGAAGTTGGATGGCACAGGATTGAGTGGACGAGAGGTCCTGAGAAACCAGGTTGATCAGAAGAATGCTGTCACAGCGATGTTCTGTTCTAGGGTTCTTGCGGAGACACCTGACAGTGTGAACAGCATCGGAAGGTTTGTGACTGCTGGATACCTGTATCCTGTGAGGAACTCGTTTGCACACTTTGTAGTTGCGTTGATTGAAGGTGAACTAAAATTTTTCCAAGCGAAGAGCCTGAAGCTCGTTTTTCCAATTGTGTATCCTCTGGAATTGGTTGGAAGGTTCTTGCGTGCAGTGGACTCTGCTGGACCTGCACCCGCCATCTTGGACCAGGAACCGATTGAGATCGTTCCAGAGGACTTTGCACGTCTGCCCGACAAGGTGCAACCTCCACGGCATTGGATTGATGCCCATGGACGGACCGAAGGTTGTAGTTCTTGTGCTACTCGTCAAGGTCGACACTCCAAGAAGTGCTGTGAGCGCTATTGGACATGGCTTCGGAACCAGAGATCCAAAGAAGCCGTTGTGCCTGAGAAACAACTCCCACTTGCCGAGCCCAATGACCAAGAAGTGGCGGTACCAGTACCATCACAGCCACTACCAAAGATTCCAGGTTTGCCATCTGGAATGTTGCCTACAAGGCACTGTCCGAGTTGTGAATCAGGTATGAATGCTCCTGGCACCCGCCATTCGGCTGAGTGCCGCAAGAGGCAAGGTGAGTTCTTGTCTACTCCTGTCAAGCCGTCGCTTGAGGATGTGGAGCAAGCTTTGGAGCAAGCAGGTGAAGGTGGAGACGTCCCCTACTCACCATCTCTGGGTCCCGAACATGCTGATCTTGCCGATGTGGACATGGACTTACCACTTGAGGCGAGTTCTGCACCAGCTGAGGCTGCATCCTTTTCGGAGCGAGACGCTCCAGAATTTCAATCCGAAGATGTTGAGATGGAAGTTGAACAGCCACAGACGATCCCGATGATCGATGTGTGTCTTTGCTCTGAGAGAGTCAGGATTGGATGTTTGACTTCTCCCGATCTGCTCTCCGAGGAGCGGTTCTCTGTTGAGTCTATCAGTTTTTCAGGTGGAGCTCATGACTCTGAAGTTGTCGAGCTATGTGGATCCAAGGTTCGATTGTGGAAGCCAACAGGAGCTGTTTCGGATACCACTCTTGAAGAACTGGACCCCCAAGGAACTTTCCTTGCGATGGTCAAAGAGCTCAAGGGATTGACTCATGTGAAGGCAGGTCGTATCATGAAGGAGAAGGAAGCCTTGCAGTTTTGCAAGAAGCACAACATCAAAGTAATCTCCTGCAGGTGGGTTACGAACAGCAAGCCTGAAGCCGACGAAGGAGTTCGTGCTCGGATAGTCGTGAAAGATTTCGCTAAAGGTCAGAAGACCGCCAGGCAGGAAGGTATTTCTTCCCCCACACCCTCGATTGAGTCGCTACGACTTCTGTTGGGAGCGGCAACGGGTATGTGGACTGGTGGAAAAGGTTTCAACCTTTATGCGATTGACGTCAGTCAGGCGTTCATGAATTCACCGCTCACTGTGAAGGTTTGTGTCCGGCTTCCATCATCAATCAGCACACTTGACAATGAACCGGTTTTCCTTGAGGCTTACAAGGGTTTGAATGGACTTCGTATCGCAAGTTTGACTTGGGTTCTGTTCTTTGATGGGATTGTCAAAAGCGTTGGCATCCGATCTGGACTTGTGGAGCCATGCTTGTACGGTGGGATGGTGCGAGGTGCCCCCATCCTTGTCATCTGTTATGTTGATGACCTGTTGGTTGCCACGCCCAGCGAGGCTGCGTATCGTGTTCTGTTTGAAGCTCTTGAGAAGCAGGTCAAGATCCGAGAGACTGGCCGAGTGACCATGTCTGGTGGTTCATTGAAGTTTCTAGGCCGTACCATCCTCCGAGAGAAGGGAAGCTCAGGTTTGCAGTTGTTTGTCGACCAGGATTACCTGAACAGTGCGTTCGAGGAGTATGGAATCTCCAAAGGTTCCACTGCATTTCCTGATCTTCGTCCATTTTTGGAGCAGACACTGCAAGAAGAGCCTATCAGCGCTGAGGCGCACTCCAAGTTCAGGAGAGTTCTTGGACGTCTGTCATGGCTGGCACAGACCCGACAGGATATCTTGATCCTGATTGCAATGCTGTCAACTGGACAATCTTGTCCAAAGCCAGGCCATGAGAAAGCTCTGCGAGCCGTGCTTCGATTTATGTTGTTGCACATGAAGATGTCCCAGAAATTTCCCTCACCTGGACTTGAGGACCTTTCTGAGAAGGACATCGGTCTGGAAGTTTATAGTGATGCTGGATTTGCCCCTATGCAAGCTACTCAGAGGAGAAGCATCACTGGGTGTGTTATTGTTTTCCGATGTGTTGTTTTGAAGTGTTTCTCTCGACATCAGGCATCTGTGACGTTGAGTTCATGCGAGGCAGAGCTCGTTGCCGTTCAGGCAGCTGTCCAAGAAGCCATTGGTTTGCTGAGAAGTTTGAGTTTTGTCCTGCGTCGCATTCAGGTATATCCACCGTCTTTGTCAGAGGACGACAGCTTGGATTTTGTCTGTCCGATCCTCTTGTGGACTGACTCCCTGAGTGGGAAGATGCTTTTGGAAGGTTCCGACCTCCAGCGTAGGTCAAGACATATCGACATCAAAGTGAACTGGTTGAGAGAACTTTTGGGAAAAGAAATCCTGCAAATTGGACATGTCAGAGGAACTGGAAACGTCGCTGACCATTTTACCAAATGTTTGCCGACGATCAAAGCGTTGCAGTACATGGAAATACTTGGTTTTTCGTCATTTGAAGGTATTCTTTTGGACTGTTTGCTCGATTTTGAAATCTGCGACAACAGTTTTTCAGGTATTTTGTGTGCGTTTTCAACCAGAAACTGCATGTTTTGTGGAGAGTTGATTTGTGAAGAACCTGCAAATTCAACAACTTGTGAATTGTCGCCATTTCCACGTTCATGCACTCATATGATCAATGCACTTGTAGCTGTTTGCGAAAGGTTTCAAGGCGAGGGAATCGGTTCCGCTATGGCTGGACGTATCCCTGCAGAACGAGAAGAGCCCAGAGCGCCGGACAGCCATGCGCTCCTTGGGCATCCAACAGCTGAAGGTGTCGGTGCGGCACCTGAATCTGATGATACGGTTACCATCATAGGTGGTGAAGCCAATGCTGCGACTGTTGCGGTGACATCTGCAGAGGCAGTGGTGCCAGCTGCTGGGGCAGTCCCGAAGGCAGCAGAGGCTGCAGCTCCCCCTGCCGCTTCTGAAGCGGCACCAGTTGCACCAGGTGTGTCAGAGACTGCAGCTGCCGAGACTGAGGATGTTGTGGAGGTCACTCCAAAGAAAGCTCAGCCGCCGAGGCCCAAGGAGAAAGCCATGCCTACTACTCGAGGCAGACCTGAAGCGAAAGCAAGGCCATCAGGAAGGTCTCAAGCTCCTGGACGTGAACCTGCTGTGAAGAAGATGCCCAGGAAGCCTGGTCGCTTTGTGATTCAGGTGAAGAAAGAGGCCTGGGAGGCCACTGGTCTGCTGAAGAGACGACGCGAGGCTGGTCGTCGTAAGGCCAAGCGTCAGGCTTGGAAGAATAGGCAGAAAGAAGCTTTTGCCTACTTCGCTGCTCAGAGGAGAGAAGAGGAGTCCCGGCCAACGCCTACATATGAGGTTGTGAGAGGGTCGAGATTGCCAGGTCAGAGAAGGGTCATGCGAAGGATGTACAACCCTCAGTTGAACAAGAGAGAGGAGTTGGAGATCAACCCGAAAGCTGAGGAGGAAAAAGGACCCGCCTTTGTGAGGTCTTTCAGTGGATTCAGCTGGAAGAATCCGAAGGGTCTGAAGTGTGGTCATTGTGGAGAGAAAGGCCATATCATCTCTCAGTGCCCTGAGATGGAGCGAAGGGTGAGCCTTACTCATGGGCGTGTGACTTTGACGCCAAGAGGACAGCACCAGCCAGACTCCACTGTGGGCGATGAGGTTGCCCCGGGTGATTCAATTTCACAGGTTGGACTAACCCAGGAGTCACTACGCATACACAACAAGAGGCTAAGAGGCCATGGTTGGTCCGAGGAGGCCCCACCAGCCGCAGGTAGCCCTCCGAGAGCCCGTCAGAGGACTGGGATGGGTCCCCCTCAGACGCCACCGAAGAGGAGCGGCCAGTTTCCGGCCAGCAGCAATGCGGCAGTGGCGATGGGTCCAAAGCCGCCTCCACACCCGCCGAAGGGGTGGGTTCCGCAAGGGCCACAGCCACCACAGGCACCACCCATCTCTGGGAAGGCCCCTCCAGCAATGCCTTCTCCAGCCCAGGGCCCTCTACCACCACCGCCAGCGCCCCCGGCGCCACCTCAGGTACCACCACCGCCGCCAGCTCCAAGAAGAGTTTCAAGTGCGCCAAAGACGCCACCCAAGACGCCTCCAAAGGCGAAATCTGGAGAGCCTACATCGCCTAAGGCGAGTCCAGGTGCAAAGGCAGCACCAACTGTGGATTTGGTTACTCCAAAGAGCCCTGAAGCGAAAGCAGCGTCGCTTGTGGGCGAGCCGCCCCATAGGCCATTCAGAGTTGGCCCAGGAGGAGCACTGGAAGCTGAGACAATTGCCCCTTCATCGGGGTACAGTATGTCTATGATTTCAAGGACCCCAGTTGCAAAGGCACCGGCCAGTGAGGCCCCGCCAGAGCCTTCTGAGACATCAGGGAGACCGCCCCAGCGTCGTATGGAAGCCTGCATAGCATGTCATGGCAGTGGAGAGCTTCCGATGCGAGCGAATCGGAGGTTGTTCAGGTTGTTGACATCGTCAACAGCGTCAGCAGCAACTGCAAATGCAGCTGCTCGAGGTGGAGCAACGGCCAGTGTTTTGTCTGCAATTTCAGGTTCAAGTTCTTCAGAAGCTGATGTGACCCATTTCAAGAGTGAAAGGGGGGTAGGTCTTTTTGTTGAGCTAGCCTGCAGCAAAGCCAGTGTCTTGTCAGCTGCATGCGCTGAGAGCCGTGCTTGTTATGTTGGAGTTCATGGAAATCTTGAGAAGATAGCTACACAGAATCATGTTGCAGATCTTGTGAACCAGGTGATGGAGGAGTTGAAGATGACCAGATCAGCCTCTGATCGAGAGCTGGGAGAGGTGCATTTGTTCTGTCACGTTCACATGTCATTGCCGTGCACAGGTGGATCTCCATTGCAGAATTTTTCGGGTGGGAAAAGAGTCCCAGAGCATGAGCGAAAGTTTTTCGAACTTTTAGCCGCTTGTGAAAAGTTGTTGGATCGGTTAGTAGAAAGACATCCCGAGTTGTCTATGTCTTTTGAATTGCCAAATTCCAACAGGTATTGGACTCATCCGAAGCTGCAAGCCTTTGTTCAGGCCAGAATTCCATTCAGGTCTGTTGTCCATGCTTGTGCAATGGGAATTGAAGGACTGCCAGGATTACCCATCAAGAAAGCGTTCAGGATCATGTCAAGTTCTGAGGAGCTTAGTCAACGTCTTGAGAAGCGTTTTCATTGTGCTTGTGATTTCCACGCATCATTCAATTTTTCTGACTTTCAGTTGTCAGAGAAATACTCCAGGAAATTTGCCAGATTCTTTGTGCGAATGCTCGCATTACTTGCCCTCAGGTGATCGATGGCGTCGAAGCTACGCTGATTTTATCGCCTGATCTTCCCTGAGGAAAAAGGAAGAGTCTGCTGCATGAGTGAACTTGTGAGATTCTTTTTGGATAGCTTGAACGACTTGTGAAGTCATCTGGATAGAGAAAGGTCTTTAAATGTCTAAGACATGAGGCTGAAAACTCTCTTTGATCGTTGCCCTGTGCGTTGCTTGGGTAGTCGGATCTAATTATCGAGACTTTGAGGTCTGACGATTGCATGGTATAGTTCTGAATCCAATTTGAATTGCAAGAGTTGCAGAAGTCTTTAGAAGACATCGAGAGGATGATCTTTGGACTTTCTTGGTCGCAGAAGTCTTTAGAAGACATCGAGAGGATGATCTTTGGACTTTCGGAGATACAGAAGTCTTTAGAAGGCATCTAGAGGATGATCTTGTGGACTTTCTGGGATCGTTTTTGGACTTTCCTTGATGGACTGTCTTTGGAATGTTTGTGGACTGCTTGGAATGGATTTCAGCATGAGCTTGATTGGATTTCCGCAGCCATTTGTGTGTGTGGGCAGGTCGCGCAAGCCATGGCCACTGGAGAGATGGAAGAGCTCTACTGGCTCTTATTCTTTGTATATACACTGGGTTTTCTATCTGGTATTCTTTCAGCTTGCTGCATTACGAGATGTTGCAAAAGCCGCAATACAACTGCAAGAAATTCAGGTACAGCTATGAAGAGTTCTACAGCTTTGTCTTGTGATTCTGACGGTGAAGGCCCAGGTACTCGTATCTATTGGAGTTTTTGCCGAGAGATGTATCACTGCAATGAGAAATGCAAGGTTTTGATTGCCGCCGCTGGTCCAAATGGACATATTCGATGCCGAGACAATTGCCAGGTTTGCCAACCGGAGACTGGACCCTTGTTGGTTGTGACTTCAACAGGATCGAAGTATCACTGTTCAGGTTGCCGTACAACGGAGAAGTCAAAGCAGATGACGCTGTTAGCATGCCCTATCTGCTATGGCATGGGAAATGTCAAGGCCGAGTGACTGAACTCGTTTTTTGGACTTGAGTCGCACAAGTTCGAAAGGGGGTGTGAAAAATCATCCTATGTATAGCTAGCGTAGCGATCTTGTGCTTGTACTTAGGTAGTTGTTAGTTGCTTTGTAGTTGTAGTTTGTGGACTTGCGTAGTTTGGACTTTGTTTTGTAGTTAGCAGGTGATTGTGATGTAGTTAATCGATCTCATCTCATTCCGTCACAAAGAGTTGTGACGGAGTTGCCATTTTTCGTTTGTAGTTAGTCGTTTTTAGGTTTTCTGCACGTTGTAGGTTATTCCACACGAGAACCAAACTGCACGAAACCAATCTTAGGTTTTTGCCACGTAGGAGTTTGTTTTTTTGCACGTGTCTAGATTTGTAGAATCGTTTCTGGAACTGCTATGACCCAACGTAAACGTTGGCTCAAGACCCGCGAGTTCGAAAAGGGTGAGTGTGTCGCCGTGAGACGGCCTGGGAAAGCTGACACAGACAGAAACGCGAAACGACCACCGTTTGTTTGTGTTTTGGTTTGGGTTTACTTTGTGCACGAGAGGTTTGAAAGCGGTTTTCGCGATCTAACTTTGTGTGTCAAAGTTTTACGCAGTATCTCTACCTGTGGCAAATATTGCAAACAAACATGGCCACCTCATAGCTCAACCTGGACAGCTTAAACGCTGGCAGGCGCATTAATTCAGCTAACATGGCCACTACACAGCGTAAACCCTGGTAGGGGCAGCTTTTGACAAGCAAACATGGCCACCACAGCTGGGCCCGTGGCAAGTGCACCAAATGCAAGCAACCAAAACAATCAGTCCGCGGACAAATTCAGCAGCCCCAAACGAACGCCAACAAGACATTCAGCAGCCAAAGACTTTAGTGTTTGGCGACACGCCTGCTTCATCATGGCTCCGAAAACAGGATCCAAAAAACTAGTAGAAATATGGCGGCCATAAAGAAGCCTCATGTAGATGATTTGGTTTCTTGTTGGGGCAAAGCGGGGTGCACATCGGTTGCTGCTTGAACCCAGTTAAAGGTAGCTTTTTTATTTCGTTTCGTCTGGCAGCTTGACTGTTTGCTACTAAAAGAAGGCGCATCAGCCTTTTGCAGCTTTAGGTGTTGCTTGTTGTGTTTCTTGCTGTTGAGGAGTTTGTAGTTTTCGCAAAGGTGGCCGGCTTCAATTAGAATAATTGTATTAAATACTTTACTGCCCCTTGTTGGCACCTCTTGCCCCTCTAAACTCCTCCGAAGTTTGCAGCCAGAAAGAAAATAAATTATGATCTTTTCAGTCAATTCCATCGTTGATTAATTTAGTAAAGCGGGAAGGAGAGAATCTGCTTGGGGAAAGATGTGGAAAGGTAAGTATTGAAGGCTCTTGCTCCGGTACTTGAGACTTACTCGTCTACCACATCAGGATCACGGCCCCGTACTTCATTGACCGCATCTAATGCAGTTGATTTCAACACCTGCCAAGTTGACCGCTCAAGCTGCGCAACGCTTGCAAGCCTGCATCCATGCGGTCGAGCTCGCCCTTCGCGAACTCGATCGCATTGGATTCAGTTTTGAAAGTGGTATACTCCGCCAAAGTGCACTGCAACTCCCATATATGGATATTTTCTCCCATATCACGAAGATGCAATGCAAGAGCACTAGCATGGTAGTGCCACTAACAATTTCGGTGCAATATGATGATTGGAAAAGCAGTACTGAGCGGACTCTGAGGGTACCTGAGTGCTGTTACCGCGCCGTCTTTTTCACCTTAGACCACATTTCACTTTCCTGTTTCACTGCGGTAGCTTCTCACCACTTTGTTGTGACCCGGCGTTGACGGTGTTTGCTTCAAAGTGTTTTGGTGCTATATTATGCCATGATGGCTGCTCTTTGAGATCTCGGGGATCCTGGCTGGGGGGATCCCTGGTTTCCGCATTGAGCTGTGTTGCTTCAGCACCCTGTGATGTGGCCCTGGGTGATTTTGTGGTTGGTGTTTTGGTTGTTTTCTTGTTTAAGGGCCTGCGTTGATATGGCACAGATGTTGTCATTTGCATGCGTCGAGATGTATGATGGCCGGCGCGAAGGATGGCACACAAGCTGCTATCGGAATTCATCTCAAGAGCACATTGCTGTCCTTTTGCCCTGTTTTTTTGTTTTGTTTTTGTGCTGTTTTGTTTGTTTGGTTGTTTTTTGTGTGTTTTGTTTTTTGTGGTTTTTGTTTCGTTTGCTTTTTTGTTGGTTTGTGCTCGCTCTCGGCAATTGGATAGCTTTATGGACTATGTAAAGGTCCACACCAGCTCTCTTTTGTAGCTTTTCATGCATATCAATTCAATTTCCGGCAAGTAAAAGCTTGTGTAACGACCTGGCGAAAGCCTCGGAGGCGTTGGACGGAAAAAAAAAAGGATCACGGCCCCGTACCCCGGAGGGAATCGATCCGCGCCTAGCTGTCTGTGCACGGTCCTGAGATGGGCATCATCCAGCACGCGACGAGATCGCCTTTTTCCACGAGCAGGGATTCGTGCATGGGTCAGCCTTTGCTGTTGATTTTGCGATTTTACGGTTTCATTTTTAGTGCTACCAGACGGAGATTTGGTTTTTTGTTTGTGTTGATGTGATGATTTGCCCGCGTTTTTGGACCACACGAGTCCTTTTTCTAAATGCTTTTCACCGCTTACGCTATTGTAAGGACCGTGCCTAGTGCGAATCGGCCAAACCGGAGGAGGAAAAAAAAAGTAGTGCTACCAGACGGAGACATGAAAGACTTTTTCTTTTTTTTATTAAGCGGTGCAGCGGTCCCAAAAATGGAACTGCCAGGCGGTCCCATTCTTGAGACCATATTCAGGTGCATTATGGACTTGTTGTATCAAGGTTGCAGAAGCGCAACGTTTTGCTCAATGAAGCGTTTTTTGTGTGTTGGTTGGTTTGCTTCGCTTTGCGAGCTGTGATTGATGTGACAGTACACAGGACTACGCAACTGTTCTCTACCAGTTTCTTTTTGAGGCCATTTCACCACTGGCGGCCTACGCACGACTCAATTAATCAATTCATTCCAATTTGCCAACATGCACCAAAACATGGTGAACGACCTGGCGGAAGCCATGGACGGAAAAAAGGAAGGGCAACTGGGAGACTCTTTTGAGCGAAGTCGGTTTTGAGAAGGTTTTCCGTACCCAGAATTGGATCCGGAGACAGCTGTTTTGTGGATGATTTTTTTTCTTGTTGGGGCAAGCGGGTGCATATCGGTTGCTGCTTGAACCCAGTTGAAGGTAGATTTATTCTGGTGGCGTTTTCGCAGTGGCCAGCTTCCATTTGAATGATTGTATTGAATCTCTGACCCTTGTTGGCTCCCTTTTTTCCGTCCAACGTCTGGCTCTCGCCAGGTCGTTTATCAGCCGAAAAGACAATTGAATTGTGCAAATTCACCGAATTAATACAGCAGCAACAATAGTCATAATGACAATGTCATACACAAGAAAACTGAAATGGATCGATGCACAATCCATTGAGCTTACTCAAATTTTTTGACCAACACTAGCATTCTGACCGAGCCACATAGTGCAACATCGACCACACTTGAGGAAAAACACTAGCATTCTGACTCTTCGTTATGCATAGCCACGGTCCAGACCGTCAGGCGGTACCCAAAATGAGACTGCAAAATCGCAAAATCACAGCAAAGACCGATCCGTGCAACGGACAAAAAATGAAGAGTTAAGCCACAATCATTTTGGTTTGGTTTATTTTGTGAAGTTTGGGTTCATTTTGTGAAGTTTTTGTTTCATAGTTCAGAAGCGCAACGTTTTGGTTTCAATGAAGCTGAGTGGTTTGTGGCCGGAAGGGCAACTCTTCCAAAGAATTGAAGGAACAGGTTGGAAAACTCAAGAAGCTTGAGGCGGCTTAAGACACTTAAGGCGCCTTTGAGGCGAGTAAGGAGCCCCAAGAGAGCAAAGAGACTTGAGACAACTTGTATAATTAATCTTTTTTGGCTGTCGTCGTTGTTGTTCTTGTTGTTCTTGTCGTTCTTGTTGTTCTTGTTGTTCTTGTTGTTCTTGTTCTTCTTGTTCTTCTTGTTCTTCTTGTTCTTCTTGTTCTTCTTGTTGTTCTTTTTCTTGTTCTTGTTCTTTTTCTTTTTCTTTTTGTTCTTGTTGTTGTTGTTGTTGTTGTTGTTGTTGGTTCTTGCTGGTTCTTGTTGGTTATTGTTGGTTCTTGTTGGTTCTTGTTGGTTCTTGTTCTTGTTCTTGTTCTTGTTGTTGTTGTTGTTGTTCTTGTCCTTGTTGTTCTTGTTGGTTGTTGTTGTTGTTGCTGTTGATGTTGTTGTGGCTGTTCTTGTTGTGGTTGTTGTTGTGGTTGTGGTTGTGGTTGTTGTTGTTGTCGTCGTCGTCGTCGTCGTCGTCGTCGTTGTACTTGTCGTCGTCATGATTGTCACCGGTTGTTGCTGTTGTTGCTGTGGTCGTAGCTGCATCTGTGCCTGTTGGTTCCATGTGGCGAAAGGGGGGGCCGGAGGAAAGTCATTGTATGCGTTCCATGGCACGTGCTGCTCCCCATGCTCCTCATGCTGCACATATTGTCCATGCTGCCCATGCTGCTGCGGGTGGTGGTGGTAATGGTGGTGATGGTGGAGGTTGTGGTGGTGGTGGTGGTGGTGGTGGTGGTTGTTGTTGTTGTTCTTGTTCTTGTTCTTGTTCTTGTGGTTGTTGTCGTTCTTCTGCTTTTTCTTCTTCTTTTTGCCGTTCACCGCTGCACGTTTCAACTTTTCATTTGCGGACGGTTGTTTCAATGTTTGGTCGCCTTTGTCACCTATTTGTCCATGCGCTATCCAGCTTACAAGTGGCGAACGCCCAATGTATGACTCTACGTTCTCCAGGTTCGCAGCAGGGAAAAAACATCGGAACGGAAAAGAACACGTTTGGCAGCAGGAAAAAATTGCCGTGCAGCGGGAAAAAGCTGTTTCCGCAGCGGTAAAAAACGCCAGCAAAAAATGCCGCTTCGCAGCGGGAAAAATTCAAAGCAGCAGAAAAAACACTTTGCAGCATTAAAAAAGCACCTTTGCAGCAGAAAAAATGCATTTTGGAGGCAGCGAGAAAAAAAACCAGCCGAGGCGGGAAAAAACCCGTCCGAGGCAAGAAAAAAAGCGGCTGAGGCAGGAAAAAAAACCAGCAGCAGAGAAAGCCCAGCTTTGCAACGCAAAAAGTCGCCGCAACGGAAAAAATACATTTCCGCAACTGGAAAAAGCAGCAGGATCTAATTATCGAGACTTTGAGGTCTGATGATTGCATTAGTTAATTCTAGTTCCAGTTTGAACTGCAAGAGTGCAAAAGTATGCGAGAGACATCGAGAGGATGATCTTTGGACTTTGGATTTTCTCCGGATTTTTGGACTTTCCTTGATGGACTGTCTTTGGAAATGCGAGAGGTTTGAAAGCGGTTTTCACGGTCTAACTTTGTGTGTCAAAGTTTTACGCAAACGTCGGTATGGATATGACAGGCCTGCTGTGCCTGCTCAAACAGCTGAGAGCTCAGCTAGTTAGGATGCCCATCCTTCAGTAATTGCTATGATATTGATCAACCAGATGCCACCTCGCTAGAACTGGGCGGGTGATTTGTCCATCTTTGGCTTTGCTCTTTTGCCTTCTTAATCTCCTGGTGCATCTTTTTCTTGGTCTTTGCCGTCCCCCTGTCTCACTTGTTTCACCTTGCCTGTTTTCGTTCTTGACGAAGCTTTACTGAGAGGATGCTGAGTGGCCCATCGTCTTGTGTACAGTTACAGTAGGCTCTTCTCACTCTGCTTCGACTTCAATGTTTAAATTTTTCCCTACTAATTCGTTTGTTATTTGGCACCTGAATTACGTTTTGTCTTTGCGACTTTTACTGGCTTGGTGGGTATTTCAACCCACTATTGCCGGGGGGGTAATTGTGTTTGTTTGTTGGTGTTGGGCCCCGGCCCCTTTTTTGTTTGTTTTTTGGCTGTTTGTTTTTGGTTTGCGTGGGATGATAC
Organism: Cladocopium goreaui; assembly: GCA_947184155.2. Classification (NCBI taxonomy): domain Eukaryota; class Dinophyceae; order Suessiales; family Symbiodiniaceae; genus Cladocopium; species Cladocopium goreaui. The sequence continues at coordinate 920,149 of CAMXCT020006822.1, read as the reverse complement.
GCAAATCTGGCTGGGGGATTTGCATTTCGTCCTCTCGCCGGTTGCTCTGTTGTGGTGTTTGTGTGTTGCAATTGCCACCTTAGTCCACCACTTGTACAGCTGTGACTGTTTGGCTAGTCACTTAGGAGGCACTGCGTGTGGGGTGTGGCCAGGTCTTTGGCATGTTGCATTAGGGAGCTGAGGTAACGGGCCAGGTGCTCTGCTAGCCGGATGGTGAGGCTTCTGGCAACAGCATCAAATGTGGTGCCAATTACAGCCTGTTGACCCCGGAGCCAGAGCTCAGTGGCAATAGCAACAAAGAGCCGGGGCCAACTTGTCTTGAAAGGGCTTCAGGCCAATCATTAACTTGGCTTGAAGCCACAACTCCGGTAAGGCACCAAGGTTTTGGGGGACAAAGAAAATATGCGGTTTTCTGCTGTTCCAGCATGATCTCTAATTTTTCTGCTGCTCCTGACAGTTCGTCTTCAGTATGGCGTCAGGAAATGATGGACACCACGGAAGCCCATCCTCTGTGTCTCAAATTGTATCTGAATCGCCTTCTGTAGAGGTAGCTTCGTCATCAGAATGTGGTTCTTCAACCACTTCTTCAGCACCATCAGGTCCGGTGACGTTCTCCTTCCTGGGGTTCACCTGTAATTCAGGCGCCCCCAGCATTTCAGGTACTAAGCGCCAGGCATCAAAGAAGTGGAACCCTTTGAGGAGACGAATCTGTTGGCTGCACCGCCTTGAGGAAATCAATCTTGAAGCCCCATTTACGGTGGACGGGGATGCGCAGCACAGAGCCGCACAGGGGACTTGTATTCATCACCAGCGTATCCGTAGATATAGTCAGTAGTAGACGAAGACGAAGATGAGAAAAATCCGCTGTGTGTCAATGTGAAGGCATGTCATGGCTGATGAAGCGAGCGTGTTGATCGAAAGTCACCCCGAACACATTGAGCATGTGCTTGACCTGCTGAAAATCAAGAGACATTTTCAACCAAAGAAAATGCCAGCACATCCTGAACTTGATGCTGACGATCGCACGGACGAGCTTGGTCCAGAGCTTTCTAGCACATATAGATCTGCAGTTGGCACCCTTCTATATATAGCAAGTGGCTATCCAGAATGTCAATACACCATTCGAGCGTTGGCTACATGGATGGCTAAACCCACAGTTCATGCGTTTGCTTGCTTGAAGTATTTCGCTGGTTATTTGCTTGGATGTACCAACCAATGTTTGCAGTTGACCTTCAGGCCGCAGCATGGGTTGTACAACTTCTATGGTGACCTTATGGTGCTTGAAGTTTTCTGCGATAGTGATTGGGCTACGAACAAAAACTCAAGGAAAAGTGTTAGTGCTTGCTGCATCATGTTGTATGGTTGCTAGGTTCATTCGTCCAGCAGGACTCAACGGACGATAGCCCTTAGCTCGGGCGAAGCTGAGACATATGCTGCTACGAGTGGAGGTTGTGATGCAGTGCTGCTCAAGGAATGCCTTAGTTACCCTTTTCCAGGTGAAGAGTTGGCAGTGAGGCTCTTCATCGACTCTAGCGCTTGCAGAGCCATCTTGCAGAGGCAAGGAGTTGAGAAAGTTAGGCATCTGCCTACAATGCAACAGTTTTGCAAGCGTGGAGTGTTTTCAATTCACCCAATTGGAACTAAGTCAAATGTGAGTGACATTGGAACAAAACGACATCCACGACCACGCATGTTGTACCTCATGTTTTTGCTTGGAGTTTATGACCAAACAGTCTCACATTGTGTTGGCTCAGAGACCTACGAGCGTTTGACCTCACAGAGCTTTGTGGCAGATAGCATCAAGCAGCTGCGTTCGACTGGACCTAGCACTGGAGCCTCTAAGACTTTGTTGAAAGTCCTCGTGGTTAGCGCCTTGAGCCCTATGGCTGACGCTTGGGGAGCCCATTCAACCTCTATGCCGCCATTGGCCATGTTCCTCTTCACTTTGCTGGTGGTGGCATTTAGCACGATTCTATGGCTTGCTCTTCGTGTCTATAGGCTGGAAGGGACTCTTAGGATGAACCGCACCTTGGTGGACGTCTTGGGAGTTTTGCAAAAGAACTTGAAGTCCCCTGGTGCTGAAGTCAAAGGAGAAGATGGTGAATCAGAAATAGAGGATGACGATGAGTTTGAAACTCCAAGGACACGTCACCGACGATACATGGATGCTGAGGACATGAGCCACGTGTCTGATCCAGATGAGTGGTGTAGACTTCACTATGGAGTTGATGAAGACAGCCCAAGGTTCCAGCAGCAGTTGGACGACATGCATGCTGCACATCGTGCCAGACTTCACCGTCTTGAAGCTGAGTGGGACGAAGCTGAGCTGGCAAACGATTTGGATGCTAAGCATAGCTTGGAGATGCAGATCATTGAGGTCAACGCTTTGCTGCCTAGGACATAGGTTGAAATCAACTTGTGCAGCCTTTGACGCATTGAGAGGCAACCTGGTTTTTGAAGTGAACACAGGTTCACTCGTGTAACTTGTTCACCTGAGGCGGGGTGAAAGAATTTGACGCTGTTGCCCCATGCGCAAGGATGACACTCCACACTTGAGAAGTGTAACAAGTTTGGTATCACATGCAGCTTGCATTTGTAGGCGCTTCGGATCAAAAGATGTTTTCACAAAGTGAGAAGGATCTTCGCTACCGAAACTGTGAGATGTGCGAAGTGTCAGACCCAGAGTTGTGGATGAAATATCACCATGGTGAGTCTCCACCTTCTTGTCCTCCTACGGATGACCCTGAGATTTCCGATGGAGAAAAAGATTTGTACAACACCATGCGTGAGACCAATCTACTGCTGACTGCACGAGAGCAGCCCTTGGAGGTCGAATGGGATGAAACTGAAGCGCGGCATGAGATTGATGCACCGCCTTGAAACTGTCATCGGTGAGACTTGTGGTCTTCGCTACAATGTGCCCCCTTGAACCCGCAATCAAAGCGTGAGACTTGCAGCGAACTTTGGATGTCCAGCAGAAACGCTTTTGAAACCGTGAAACTTTTAGATGACACTGAAGAATTTGCGCATGAACCTGCTCTTTGCTCTGTGGCTTAGATGAAGCTTCAGGTTCACTAGCATCACTAGAAATAAATATTTGTACAGACAGTTTCGGCATTAGCGATTTGAAAGTGAGGCGGGGTGAACAGGATTTCATCATGCCTGCACCTAGCCATATACAGTTGCATATCCATACGTTTGCATTTGGACCATGTCAATCGACATTTGCAGTTCCACTTGCATGTCCAGTTTCAGCAGTGTACCATAGATGGTATCCTCAGGCGTTTGACATCACAAGTCATTTTTTCAACGATGCGGACAATTGTTTGTGAAACATGCCCAAACACCTGATGGGGGAAACAAAATATCCGAGTGTGTTTGCATCTGCATTCCACAGCCGTCGTTTGTGAATTTGTTACTTTGACTTTGTCATCGTTTTGTTTTCCGACTATATCCCCGGTCTATTCCCATGATCTCTCCATTGTGTCTTCATCCTCACTATTTTCGTAATCAAATCCACATTTTTTTTGTGCTGCAAAGACATGACAGCAAAAATTGGACGATTGCATCGCCATGCAGCTGATCGAAACTGATTTTCTTCCCGTTTCGTTGACACAAAAAATCGACGTTTTCGTTTGGGTTAAAGGTTCAAGAACATTTCACGGTGGTTGAGTATTGGTTCAACCTCCTAAAACCAGAATGCGGGGATGGTCGCAAGTGTTTCGGAAACCAGTATCAACGACATCATTCATGATATTTCGACGAATCAACTGAATATTTTTTTGATAAATCACTATGAATCATTATTCTGATCAAAGATCATCAAAAACAAATAAAATTGATGAATAGTTGATTATTGATCATCATTTAAAAATCAACTTTTTGATGAATCAACTTTATTTGTTTTTTCTTGCCTTTTTTTCTTAAATCAAAGATCATAGACATCTGGAACCATGGAACGTGGAGACTCTTGGGCCTTGTTGGCGATGCATTTGGGTTGTCCCACATCCCGGATTGATCCGATATCTAAAAAGGTAGCTCCCATATTTTGGTGGTTTATACCACCTATAAATGTGGTAAAATTGGGGATAGTGGATGTTTTTTTCCATAAAACCAACATGAGTGTGTTGGCTTGATGGTTTCACCTGGCAATCAGCCATTTTAACAGGCTACTGTATATTGATGGTTTGTCACTGAATTATGGATTGATGGGTACGATAGTTTCAGACGAACCCAGCAAAAATCATTTTGCAATTCGTTGCAGTCCTACACTGCAGACTTAAGGCGGTATGTGGAGACTTTTGGAACACCACCAGAGTTGGGCAACTTTTTGAAAAAAAATGAAACAGGAAAATCCTTCTAAAATAGTGGTAAATCACTTTTTATTTTCTTTTGGGTAAATCTATAGGTGTTAAACATGATACATTGGCCATGTTTTCTTTTAACAAAAATTAATCCTCCGGTCGTGGACTTTTCGCCTTTGGTGGACCCATTGAAATGGGTCATCTGCACAGATCCTAAAAAATCTTCTATAAAAACCAAATAGATAATATAGTAAATAATATATAATATAATGGTTATGTTATACTATATAATCTATAGTATGATAATGGCTATGTTATAATCTTCTATAATATCCGATAACCATAGATAAATGCACCAATGATTTCAAGGCTTCCCCGATCCTTTTTTTGGTATGGGAGTGATATGGGAAGGTATGGGAAACTTGGAAATTTCCCTCTGTGACTTGATTTACCTTGTCTAGTTGATGGACATTACAGGACAAAAACCAGGTGCGTTTTTTAATCCTAAAAGGGCGCTCATGTCTACTGGCCGTTATTTTTTTTATATGGTCAGTGGTTCTTTTTTTTAACAGAATATATCCAGAGGAGGTGACATGACGGGAAAATCATCGATTCAGCAGCTTACAGTGGAGAAATGAACCATGCTGAATCGACCCCAGCTAACAACCAAAATCTATTCCTGTTGAATAGCCATACATACATTCTTCTTAGTGATATACTATACTACCCATTATTGTTGGTCAATCCATTCCCCGTTGCTGTACATCATATGGTTTTTATTCACAGTTGGTTGGTCAAACAAAATGTGAACGTAGGCTTACACGTGTCCGTTTTTGGTCGGCTAAGTCAAAGTCCTCACTTTGGCAAATGTTCAACATTACCAAGGGTAAAATCACCATTTGTCAAAAATTTCCTAGGGTAAACTAACGTAAATGTTGAAAACCCACGGTGTCCCCTGGAAAAACGCTGGACCATTCTCTACAAATGGTGGACTTTCCACATCATTTTGTATCTTTACAGGAGAATATACAACATCAATTAACATCATGTCAGCCAGGGCCCCAGCGATGGGTTTATAACCCCATCTAACTCTAGATAGTTCCACCATAAAGCTAGTTATAGCCCTAGTTTCGGAACAAGCCAACTTATCGCTACCCTCCGCTAATTCAACAGTTTGCTACGGAAGGAATGGCCCAGCCAAAGTTCAACGTGAAAACTGGTGATTTTCCATAGCAAATGCTTAAAGTACCAGAGGGTATCCCCATGAGATGGACATTGGTGGACATGATATTCCTATTAATCTATAAATCCATGAATCAATCCCATACTCCTAGCTAAATTGCTGGGGGCCCCTTCCTGTGCACGGAGGAAGCCTGCGGCTGTTGTGAACGTCACGGACTGAGATCCAGTTGCATTGTCCGCCGAGACTTACGTGAGGAAAGGTCGGAAAGGGCATGTCTTAAAATAATGGAGTTTCAACAGTTTCCCTACCCAGCAGGGGCGGCTGGAAGCCAAATGCGGTGCGGTGTGGCAATCGGCAACCTGGATGTTTATCATCCAGACAGTGAGGGGTTGCAGTGTAACGGGGAGGTCTGACGTGTGCAAATCTAATTAAACAAACTAAGCCAAACTAGGTTTATCTACCTGCGCATACCAGGTCAGCCCTTGTTAAACTCAACGTTATCACATATAGGCTACACCATGGTTTATTACTTACCACACACCAACTGGGATGCACTTCCCTTTTTGCGGTACAAGAAAGGATTCCCTTACTGAGTCAGTGTTTGTCTGCGCCAAGCGGGTTGGACTTTATTAAACTGGTTTTCACCATCACCTACCCATATCAAACAGGATCATTGTGGTTGTTGATGCCCAGAAATCTGGAAACTGGACAAAAACCGACTCCAGCAATCTCAAACTGCAGATTTTTAGGCCGTCCAAGATCAGATGATGTTTCAGACCCCACACATTTTTAGGTCGCTGACTGTCTTACCGCATATTTTTTGGAGATTTTCCGATGTTTGGATCTGGGAGATGGGCATGATGGGCCGGTCCCACGGTTCACCAATGTTCACCATGATCACATCGCCACAGAGGGATCCGCAGATCCTGATCGTTTCAATGGTTTTTTGAATGGGACGATGTGAATTGGATGAGCCGCGAATATTTCCTGTTGAAACACGGATGTTTCCTGGTAAGAACCATTGGAAATCTTACTTGGACTAATGTGAGTGAATATCTTGGTTTGGATGGTTAAGCTCCAAATATTCACAAACAAGCTATATAACTTATCTAACTTTGAGGCAATTATATTTTTCCTTCAATCCGTTGAGTGTCCCAGCTGCTGCACAAAGATTGATTCACGCTCGCGCTGGGCCTCAACTGATCTGCGCAAGCGCAGACTCATCGGTTGTAACACAAGACTCATTTCCTAACATTTCCTGCTATGGGTGAAACTGTGTACCCCCAAAAATAGATGGTTAGAGAAATTGCCGAATATGACCAAAATTCATTTTTGTTCCCGTCAACTTTGATTTTTGGCGAATGAACATTCACTGTTGTTGAGGTTTGGGGACCCCAAATCCAGCCAGATTTAGGGAATCATGTTCCCCACTAAACAAACAACACAAAACGATATCCCATATGGTTGGTTATGTATATTATATATATATCCCATCATATCCCCACTATATCACCATTATTATATCACCATTCTATCACCATAATTATATCCATCAAGATAAGGCAATGCAGGGATTTACCACATTTCACGTATCTAGTTTTGCCGAGCCAGATATGACTTGAGGATTTCTCCCGGGGCCTTCTCTGCCTTCAACTGATCAAACTGGTGGCTTCAAGTATCTAATTTTTGCCCACATTTGGATGATGACCCTCAACTGACTATTTTCGAGGGGTTGAAACTAGAAACCACCAGCTGGATAAATTTAAGTGGGCTACGCAGACGTTGTGTTTTCAAACGGCAAAGAAGCAAAGCGCTTGGACGTTAAGGAAGTCAAGACATAAACCTCACTGTGCATGTCCGTAATGTGCTACAATGTCTATCTATCTATCTATCTATCTATTTATCTATCTGTCTGCATAGGGCCACCCCCCAGTGCTTTTGCTCCCGCAAGGCGCTCGCGTTATTGTTTTCCCATGTTTTTTTTGTTTGCGCTTCCTCGTTCGCAAAGTCCTTGCAACATTGTTTTTTCATATGTCTAGCAAAATTTTAAAAAATGTGACGAGCACATTCAAGTTGCAGGAGTCAGGCTACCCGGCACAACAAAGCGCTTTTTTGGGCGGAACGCGGCGATTCTTGACGTGAAACAACAAGCCAGCGGCTCTTTTGGATCCTATGCCTTGGCACACTCCTGCGCGCCACCAAATTTTCTGGTAATTGAGGCTTAGCAAAGCAGCATTTGGAGCTGGCTGAGGCGGGGTTTCAACCAGGTTAGTGAGCCAACCCTGCTTGGAGAACCATCCGACTTGGGTTTGTATGAAGCCTTGGGGGCTTACGGATTATGTATTAGAAAAATACCGCCAGTAATTTTACATAGTTATGGACATTTGTCGATTTATAAACATAATTTACCTTTGAAATATTGCGATTTTCCATAATCAACTATCTTCAATTACAAGGGGGTATCGACACTAAAATTAACATTAAAGGGGGCATACCCATTTTTCCGTGAAACCTATTTAGTAATTGGCAATTGGGGTTGCGGCGCAATTTTACGCGCAGCCCCAGAGACCAACCATGGCTACTTGGTCACCTGAACCGTGCCAGGAGGTGGCAGCTCTGCGTGCGTGTCTGGAGGCGGGGTTCGCACCGGGGGAAGCATGGGGGAAAGAAGGATAGTTGGCCAATTTTGTGGTAGTTTTCTTCGATTTTCGAACATCGCATGTCGGGTACCCAACTTTCTGGTAGTTTCCCCAAATTTTTGATTTCGAGGATTGAGGAATAAAGTCTTACCCGGATGCCTGGTGTTCCAGTGGCCTGCAAGAGGGTACATATTTGGGCATTGCTGCCACGGCCCCGGCTGCGACTATCTGCCATCCCCACATGCATACGTTTTTTGAGTTGTTGAAACGGGTAATTTTTGGTGAATGTTGAACATGCTGTTGGATGGATGGTAGTGACCTCATGTGGTCAAGACATGTCAAGACGTCACATATCAATCTATAATTTTTCTTCCACTTTGTTTCATTTTTCCCAATTCTTTTCCTAAGTTTTCCACATTTTAAACCCTTCTCCATTTTTCCCCAGTTTTTTTCTGGCCATCCCTGGCCTCGACGAAGGCGGCGCAGACTTTGCGCCCCGAACAGCTGGCGGCCCAGCTGCACCGGCAGCGCTTTCAGAAGATCCTGCGCCGAGCACCGTGCCGAGCTTGTGACATGGGTATATCATGGTAATAATCATCTATTAATGGTTAATTTAATGGTTCACTATCTATGTATATATATATATATCTAATTCTCTAATTGTATATTAGTGGTTTATTACTAATCATTGATAACTATACAATGTCAGTTTTAATGGTCAATTTAATGGTGAACAATGATCAATGGTGATTATTGGTGATTAATGGTGGATATACCTTTTCGTTATTGAACAGTTTGCTATGGAACATGGTTCATTGATTTATCTATGAGAAAGGGGGATTTTCCATAGCTACGTTAAACAACCAGAAGGTAGTAATCAAGGAATGATCGGTAATTATGGTGATAATTACAATGATTTACTGGAATAATGGAATAAAGTGGGAAACATCAATAATAAACCACGCATTTGGGAATGGTTTATACCACCTATTTATAGTGATTTGGGGTATGGTTTATTATTGTTTTACCCACATTAACGTGGCAAACCAAATGATAGCAAACCATCCCATTATCGAACCATTCTATGGGGGTCATCTTACATCGCCCAGGTATGGCCAAGAAAAACCGGTCCTTGGGGTTTGTTGAATATGGGGTTTACAGGTTTACCACATTAATGGGGATATAACTTACCCTCTGGTTATTTAACATAGCCATGGAAAATCACCATTTTTAATAGGTAAACCCAGGTAAACCATCTATAAATGGGCCATTTTGGCTATGTTAAATAACCAGAGGGTAACTATGACTTGTAGAGTGGTTAACTATCAAAGAGCATCAAACATCATGACACATAGGACTTAAGCATCAAACATCGTCATTCAATGTCATTGAAATGTCGCTTTATCCCTGCGAACTCTGCTGATTGAGTAGCTCGTGATTTCATGGGGATACAATTATGATATAATTTAGGGTGGTTAACTATCAAAACTGTCGGGATATATTTGATAAATGATGCTTGATTGATGATTATTTGGGAGGGCGCACCCTTTTCTTCTCTCTTCAGTACATGAACGACTGGATGTCATGTTAAAGGCGGTCAAAACTTGGATTCAATCAGGAACAACTATGATTTAATGGTATATTCATGGGAATATTTAGGATTTACAACCAACTATAATAAGACTTTGGATGATAACCCAGTTTGGGGAATGGTCATCAACCGGGGATTTGGGATTCTGTTTTGATGTTTGGATTCCCAATGTGGGGTTAATGACCATATGTTCCACTAGTGGGGACTAGTATTCTTTCTATGATTGATGAGAATGGGGAATCATTGATCAATGTGGATTAGTCATACCAATTGTTTCTAAAACGGATTGATCATTGTGTGTATATATATATATTGATGAAAATTAATCACAGTATTATCTTGGTATATTTTATATTGGGGATATCATTCTCCTTGCAATTACTAGTGCTATCTTGGAAACAGATTATGGTTCTTGGCAAGGTTGATAATTCTTTGACCATCTAATGCAGATATAGTTGCGGTATATCATCAAGTGACATATAGACTATATAGATATTGGTGATTTTGGGTGGTCTAACCATCATTTGCAACATGGATATGGGATTTGAGCTGGTTTTTAGGTGGGTGTTTCCAGGCATTGACTCACCAATTTTCACCGATAAAAAGAAAACCAGGCTGTATCTTGTTGGTCATGTCCATCCCATCAAATATCACCATAACATATCATAAAATTAAACTGCTCAATTTGAAACTGCTCACTTCATATATTGTTGACTGTACATCCTGGAAAAAACATCCCATTATTCAAACCCCATTTTTGTTGGTTCTACCTCCCGGCATATTTTTTTACATCCACATCAAATTAAGTGAGTTTTTCTTGGCAAAAATGAAGGATATCTTAAATATTTTGAAATGGTTGCAGAGAAGGTTGGACACAACATTTCTTTCAGCAGCAAAGTTGTGGCGATTTCACCAGCGAAAATTGGAGTTTTTCATCAAACTGGGGCGAAATGGATCATGGGTGTCCAACAAACATGAAGAAACTACAAGGAATCATGGGGGCCACAGGAAGATTAAGACGTGCCCCCACGAATCTGTAGTGGTCCCTGGGAACTTCCATAGTTTTTGGGTCCCCCGTGGAAAAGTCGATGCCCTTTGTGCAGTCGGAATTGGAATTGGATGGCCCTGGAGGTTTTTTTGTGATTTCACTGGATTCAGCCATAAATTGATGGAGGCCAAAGAGGTAACAGGTAACCCATTCATCCCCTTTGACAAGGCATCTGAGAACATGCATTTGATAACATCCAGATCTACCCTCCGCAGTTTCAAACATGGCTCTCTTAAGAATCCACCATCGATAGATAATTTTCCCATGTAAATACCCATTTGCAGGGGATTTCCAATCACTGCACATCCCACGTATGTTCAGAACCGTCCATTCATCGGTCACCGAGTTCCGGCTACAGGTGCACATTCACGGGGTCCTTGGAGGAATGCATGCAAGCGCCAGGCCGGGGCTATAGAAAAAATATGGGGTCCCAAAAACGAGGGTAATTTTTGACCAAAATTATGGCAATGAAAATGGGGAAGATGACGAAACGGCCGGCCACAGGGATGTCATTGCAGGTGGCAAGCACGGGTTCTCAGGAGGTTTCTGAGTTTGGACCGGTTTTGGGGAAATCCATGCTATACCCCTTTTGGGACACATGTGTTGAGATGGAGTGCAGCAACAAATCTTCAGGTTTGTCTCAAAATGATGAATTTTCCACCATTGATTCCAATTTTGAAACGAAACATTATAAAAAATGGTACTGTAGCGGCTTTGAAGTTCCATATCTTGAGACCACCTCAGATTCCAGTGTGACATCGCCATGGAAAAATCCGTGATTTGTATCCATTTGTAAATGACTTTCGCATCAAACAAGGACTTTCTACCAGGGTAAGGGCGACAAGGGTCAATGCAAAGCAAAAACGTGGGGCTGACCACATTCAACTAAACAAAAATGAGTATATAGCAATAAAAGATTGAAATTGAAGTGGCCTTTTTTCGAGATTTCAATGTCAAACTGAATATTTTTGGTTGTCAAGGCATGTGGTGATTTGACCCACAGCTTGTGACATGACACTGTCAGCTGGGAATTTGCACCCATATGTCGCGTGTTGAAAGGGGAAACCATCATCAGATAGAAAAAAAGAGTTTGGCACCAGAGTGCTCAATTTTTTTTGTTGGATGTAAGATTGGTGCTCAGCTGGGGAACATCTGACTTGGATTCCTTACTATCAAACTCTTCCGGATTGTGAAAAATCTCATCCAATTCACCAAGTGGACCCAAGTTGCTCTCGTTCCGCAGCCGCAACTTTCACCGCCCGTGAAGCGCCGCACCCGTCACACGGTCACCCGTCGTCACAGTCAGCATGGGTTGCAAGGGATCCAAGGATGTGGCGCCCCGAGCCGAAACTCGTGCGGAGCCGGAGGATCGAAAGGAGATCATGGGATCGTGGATATGGGATGGAGATATACTGGGATATTCTTGATCCCCTGGTGAATGGGAATTATGAATAAAGGGATGTACTGGGATCATGTACTGTATACATATATATATACAATAATATAATGTATAATATAATCAAACATGGAGACAAAAGGGCTTGTCTGAAATGCGGAATACCAACAAGCGATTTTGATTTTCAGACAGATTGAAGCCATGAATCAGACAGATTTGACGCAGAACTGGGGTTCCAAAATAATGATGGGAGGGGACTACCATTATCGACCACTTAGTAACTGGGATGCACATCCAACATCATCCAACTATATACATACATACATACGTACATACATACGTACATACATGCATGCATGGCACATACACATACACATACACATATACATACACATACATACATGCACACATGTAGACATATACATAATACATATACATACCGTAGTATGTATATTGCATATATATATACACATATATATAAGATATATATATATATATATGACATATATTCAATAAACTCTAGTCATATTCGTATTAGCCTCCAATAAACTAACCAATGCGATGGGGCTTCCAGGAGACCACCCACACGACCCCCATGGAAGAAGTGGAGCCGAGTACCGTCCCAGTGACTGAGGAGGTCAAGGCAGCCGGGGCCCAGGGGTGGTGAAGGACTCAGTTCCTGTGGGTTTATGGGTTCCTAAGGTCCTAAGGTTTGGGTTTGAATTTTGATGATTAGCCTTTTGTCGCCCAGTAAAAACAAGTTCTGAAAGATGTTCTGAAAGTTGGGTTTTAATGGGCTTTAGAAGGGTTTGAAGGGATTTTAAAAGGGGTTTAACCATAGTTAGACCATAGTTAGATGGGTTTCCAAGGAAAAACTCGCATCGAAAATATAGCCCAAAGAAACAATTTCCTGCACTGTTGGGTTTCAATCTCTGGGTCTAGGAGTGGTGCGCCTTTTTTTGTCCGCCGTGAAAGCTGGAACGGAACGCTGGAACCCTGGAACCAGCTGTTGGGTTAAAAGACTACTATCCAACAAACATTTATTCCGTGACAAGAAAGACACCACTTGGAAAAACCTGCAGTGATAGGCGCGCGGACTGTATTGAGTGATGTAGGTGAAGCGTCCCTATGTAAGCATACTTGTGGATAGTTATGGTAGTTGCAACCCTGGGTGCCACGGGAATTCTTGGGGAGTATAAACATTTCAAATTATTTCCATTCATTTCCCCTAATAGTATCACTGCAAACTGGTGGAATGTCTTGGACGACTTCTTCAGCTTGGCGTGTTTTTTTTGGAGACCGTTTACGATCCACGGGAATTTTTATCAGGTGGCTTGCAACTAGATGCTATCACAATCCCGAGATATTCAAGCTAGAGGTTAGGAATACATATGTATATACGGACATGTACGCAATGTCATGGTACATACATGTACTGTAAATGAAAATGCACACACCAATTGAACCGTAATGCAATGCAACGTAAAGCCATGTATGAGTAGTACCTAAGAAAGGAAAGTGAGTTGCGATGATTTTGGATCTGGGTTTTATTCAAATCATATGAGTATGTATATATATATATGTGTAACAATATATTATATGTTCATAGATACATAGATATTTCACAGCAATATATCCCGATTGCCCCGAAAACATTTGCAGGAATTGCCGGTGGACACAGAGCCCGAGATGCGCGTGGAGTCGGAGTCCTTCTTGGAAGAGAAGGAGTTGATGTGGCAAAAATGGTGGGGAAAAACGAAGGTACATATATCATATATGATTGCTGTTAATAGCTAATCAATAGTTCATTGTTAGAAGATGATGAGATGGGGATTGCTAAAAATGCTGGATCCGTGTTGCAATACTATGATCGAATCTAATTTTGAATGATTTGGGGCTAGCACCCTGTTTCGGAAATCTCCGTAAAGCCTCCAAAAATCGGCCATCCTGGATGCTGATAGGATGATTTTTTGAGTTTCTAACGGGACTGATTTAGCTGATTGAAGATTTAACCACCAACAATTGGTGACTCGTAACCAACAAAACTTGGGGATCTTACAACACAAATGGGGATAAAATGGTGAGATCAGCAAAACATACCCAACAGTTGTTTCTTACTAAGTGGCAGCATGACAGTTTCACCAACGGAATGGGGATACAGGGTGGATATACAGCTCAGGCTCAAATCAACTTCATCATTGGTTGCGAACTGCGGTTGTCACCCAGGGTCATCTCCCTACTGGTCAAAGTCGTGATCCTTGAAAAGGTCACCCCCCCAAGATTTTTTCTTGGGGGAAGATATATACACATGTACATGCAAATGTACATTGTTTTTAGACATAGATATTGTATTATGTAGATATAGGTATGGATATAGATTTAGATCCACGGTTGTATCACGTTCATTGTTCAATATAATGTGCGCAATTTTATCCCTGGTCTTTTCTTGACCTGCACTGACCCCACCACCAGAATCCGGGACTGTGTCTTTATTGAGAGCTGGGTTGTATGATCCTCAAAATGGGGGAAGGTTATCAATCCATTTGTAGGAAATGAACTGCCAATGAGGATCATACACTGAAGCATCATCTATTAATCTATTATCTTCACATACCAATTTATGGATTGTTTTTCCCATCTTTTTGTGACTTCATCTCTCAGTTTTTTTCCATGTTTCGCCATGATGCACCATGGCGCAGAGAATGTTCTCGCCAGGAGCCCCACCCCATTGAGCCAATGGAGCCTCCATCTTCAGCCTGCGAGGCACCTAAGGGACCACAGATTGACATGGATTCATGTTTCATATTAAGCATCTAATGGAGTACATAAACAAATATAAACAATTGTGACCCATACCTAGAAGAGGAACAGCATCTACTTTGACCGATTTTTTTTCAAACGGTGAAATTGGTGAATGGTAGGTGTTGGGGTGTGTTTTGTTTTGTTGAAGTGGTGACCAAGAAGCAGTGGGGGATGTTCCGGTAATCCCTTTCCCCTGATATTTGTTTGATTCCTGAGCCATGTCTTTTAAACACACTTTGTTGTTTGAATATTGCCTAGAAAAAGTAACTTTGTCATTTAAACGGGTTTGGTTGGCCATTTGGCCACGAGATCTATATCATTATGAAGGTTTCACCCTCCTAAAGTATTTCACGGTGAACCCATGAAATACATCAAACAGCCGGAGATTTTGGTACATGGTCATGAGTCATGGCGTTTTTCTTGGTACCTAAAATCACATCCCAGGTTTTCACCTCAAACTTTGCCGGCTGTTTTTTGTGAGCGGTTTACCCTAAGATGGTGGCGTGCTTTAGAAATTTTCATGGGGGGTACCCTCTGGTAAACTAACATAGCTATTGAAAATGACCATTAATAGTGGATTTTCCCATTAAAAATGGTGATTTTCCATAGTTATGTTAAATTACCAGAGGGTATGTCCCCTACAGAAACCAAACATGGATTTCTCTTACGTCGGCATGTTCACATGTTCTTTTTCTCTGCAAATGCCAAAGATTTGACCACTCTTTTCGACACGAAAAACATACCCTGTGATTAAAACTAAGATAAATCCAGGAAATTCATGGTTTCCTGAAGAAATAATCTACAAATGGTGGCAATGGTGGATTTTCCATATCTATTATACTTTCGTGGATGGTATATGCTTGCAACTTCGCTCCTCTCCGTGATTTAGGGGTGCTAAACTCACCATTCTTGGTCTATCTTCGCTGGTCCAAAAACAATAGTTTATTGGAAATACAGTTGTTGGTACAAACATGATGTCCATCTTGATGTCATCGTTCTTGTAGAGTAGACCACTAGCTTGATGTGTAGCGTTGTTTTTTTCCTCTCCCTCCCCATTGTTTATGTTTCTGCCTGCTTAAGCCACTTTTTTTGTTGGTTCGATCATTCTCTGCAAACTCTGATAGGTTCGATCCCGCTTTATTGATAACAACTCTGCCTTTTGCTGCCTGATCTCTCCATTTCACTCTTGAAAGATGACCAATTCTATCACGAAGCAGTTGTCATGGGGTCTCGACATTTCGTTCTGGAACATCTCCTTTCTTTATTTGTTGAATCACATATCACATTTTTGTGGGTTCGGTTAAGTCTAATTTAATCTACAATTTTGGGTCGATTAACTGCCAATTTTTGCTAAATGATGCCAACCTTTCTGGAATCACCAAAGTCTGTTGGTTGAATCCCTAAGCTTTAAATCAGTTAACTTCCAATTTTCCGGTGGTTTTCATCCGCATTTCTTGGTGAATTCTCCGCATAGAACGACGTGGTTTTGACTCACGCAGCCAGGTCCTGACGGTGGACGCCACGAAGCGCGGCCGTGGCCACAGCGGTGAGGACGAGGAAACCGTGACGACAGCATTGCCACGGGAGGACGAGAGCCCAAGGAACACGGACGACAAGGCGACTTCGTCCAAAAATGGTGTATTTACTACGTACCATCAACTTATGGCCATGAAAAAAACATGATGTCATTATGTTCTCAACCATTGGGTCTGGTGGCATCTACTATTTGGTAAATTAACATAGACCCTGAAAATAGCCTAATTTTAATTGGGAATGTGGGGGTTTCTCCAATAGCTGGATACTGGGGATAATTTCTTGGGGATACCCCATATTTATGGTTCATAAATGTGATGGTTCATGATTTTTACCATTCCAGTTAAATGGGGAGTTTTTTTTTGGATACGAAAAACCCTGGAGGGTTGATTTCATGCAAAATCAATGGAAAAGCTGGAATGTTATTGGAATGTTATCAAACAGAAAACAAAGATCCCAATCGACGACGAATTATCTTTGCCGGTGGTGATGAAATTGCTCAGGAGGAAGAGACTCAGCAGGAAGACGACGAGATCGTTGAGGAGGACGACGATGATGACATGAACGTCGAACCTGAGAAAGAGGCTTCAGACAACCTGCCAGTATGCTCAGTATGGACCAAGAATCTTGTGCCTGGAAGCAAGGGTTTGCCAGGAGATGGACTAGTAAACAATGATGTCTCCGAGGCCGCGGCTCACTTGTACGACAATGCCGTGATGTCAAAGATCATCGCAATGTTCAGACTCTACTACAACCAGAGAGTCAATTTGACCCCAGAGGAATACTATGCGTTGATGACAATCACCAAGCGAGTCCAGCGAGTCCGACTGGACCTGGACGACTTCTGCCCCTACACGGGCGAAGATCAGGACGGCAAACTCAAGCGGCCGACTGAGCAGGAATTGGACGCACTCTTTCAGGAGAAAGGGAAGACGAACTCATGGTCAGAGGGAGAATTGATGTACTCTGGGCGGCCGAGAAACATGATGATGCCTGTCATCAAAACTCTAGAAGTTTACGAAAAGATGATGGAGTTTCTCATCTGTGCCGGGTACACTCCCGATTCCTTAGGTTTCCTCATGCCAATGACGAAGATGCAGGGAGATGCAAAGGAGAAGCAGGAGATGAGGGTGACCATTAGCAACTTCCTCCGACGATTGATGAAGGGAACCTTTCCCGAATATGAGTCATACACCTTCTTTCGTTCCGGGAGCCACGGCTTCCCCAACTGCATTGAACTCCCAGCTTTCTCGGTATATCTGAGTCTGAGAGAAAGGGAACAAAGGGTGGAACTACTCTTCGCTGCCCAACAATGCGGTATTCCATTACCTCGCAACTTCATCGGCAAGATGGCTTACGCCATTCAATTCGCTGAGTCCGAGGCGATGAGGGGAAAGTCCGAAATGAAAATAAAGATGGCTCCGAACCTGGGGGACGAAGTGGTAGGTGAAGTATTCAAAGCAGTCGGGGACAGTGCCAGCACCAAGCGTGCTGCTGCGGACGCGAAAGCCAGATCATCAACACAGCCTTCACAGAAACCTGAAGATACTGGTTCAGCGTCATCATCGGCCAGTGCACCAAAGGCTAAGGCCATGCCGAAGTCTTATGGACCACCTAAAGCACCACCTGCGAAACCAGCATCGCCGAAAGCTGCTCCGAAACGTGCGGCAGGTTGGGAGAAATCTCAAACGATACCTCAGTGCAAGAAAGTCCGCCGTGAGGAGTAAATCAACCACCTCTGTCCATCCAAGTGATCACTGGACTATAAGATGTCTATCGTCTTTGTGAACAGATGATCAGGAAAAGACCAATTGAGAGGACTCTGAGCGAGGCAGTAGACTAATTCGCTTAGGTTCCATGTTCTCACTATTCCCAATCTGCACGATTTTCTTTTTAGCAATGTGCACGTGAATTCACTAGTTAGCGTCAATTGCTATTCTTGGTGGAGCAGTCAACTTCCGTCGTCGATGGAGTGACTTGCGAAGCCGTAATCGTAGAGTAGCTGCAAGCTAGTGATAATTTGCGTTGTACAGCTCGAACTTGCGCTGACGCATTGCATGCCATAGAGTAGGCAACCCCGGATCCACTACGCTCGTCAGGTGTGGGTGAAGGGGGAGCTGAATGGATTTGCGTGTACAAAGGCGTAATTCGTGCACCACAAACAATATAATTCAAAGTTCCCACTCTCGTGCCTGCGGTGCGAAGCCACCGTAGGCATGGGGGGTGCTAAAGGGAACTAAACGGTACTGCACACATGTATAAGCATGTGGAGTAGGCCTGACATGACGCCAAATATTTGGCTCAAGTCGCAAGGGAAAACGGTGTTTGTGCCGCTCAGCAATGCTGCCTGGACTCCGGCTACTAGGACGTTAGGGATTCCAACAACTACAACCAGATATCCGGGAACAAGGATTAAAATTATTCACACAAAGGAGGTTTCCTGAAATGCGGATAGCCCAAAAAATAGATGGTTTCTTTCATGGAAAATATCCATCTATAAATGGATGGTGACTGGGGGTAGCCCCATTTCAGGATTTTTTTCATCGTCCTGTGTTCGGATCCGCCTGGTAGACTCATTTTTTACTTGGGGGCTACTGTCGACTGAAGTCGACTCTAATGGAATATTTCTATGTGGAACTTATATGGGATGTTAAGTGGGAAGTTATGTGGGAAACCCAATTATACTGGGATATTAATGGATACTTACTAATTACATTAATGGAATATTGATCGACAGTGGGATATATCCGCACTATATAATTGTATGTGCCATAGTTGAAAGTTGCATTAGATTGGATTAGATTATATAACCCAGCTTGGGGGACTGTGGTCATCAAGTTCTTTTTTTGAGTTATATACCCATCGCAAGGAGTCCCATTCATCCCATGTTGACCCACATGAGGAGCGAGGATCATTCCATAAGGATTTCAAGTGGTTAGGAACACTGGTGACTTCAAGTCCAACTGGACTGGCTACCCTCTGGTGATGTCAACATAGCTATTGAAAATGGCCCAGTCGAAATAGTGGATTTTCCCATTAAAAATGGTGATTTTCCATAGTTATGTAAACGTTTACCAGAGGCTATTCCCCATCAACCACTGGTGAGCAATGCGCAGAAGCTCCGACGGTTGATGTTGGCAAAAACGTATATAGGTGGCTATCCTATCCAAATCTATATATCATATCCAATATCATCTAGTAACCACCGACTGGATGGATCAGCTACTTTAGCCATATTGTAGGATTATATATATGGGAGTTAATTAATGGAATATTATATGGCATATTAAGCTAGTGGTCCTAGATTTATAGGGATATTGGGAGATTATATTGGCATATTACAACCCAAGCAACTAGTTGTGTTTAGATGTTTAGATAGTATTGCTACGGGCAAACTCCCGAACCTTGAACACCTAAAAGTCAAGTTACCCTACCCTCTGGTTTCTATGAACAGTTCGACCTATTTCACTGGAAACTCATCCTCGATTTGACAGGCCCACAGGGTCGTCATGTTAATTTTATTGGAGGATAAAGGGCGACATGAGGTGTCCATAAAAGGTATGAAAAAACCAATTCACCATCCCCAGAACCATAAAAGATGGCGACATGGGATATGGGTATGGATCAATACCTATGAAAATACCATTTTTAGGGGAATGAACATCCATAAATCCCAGCTATTTTGATGTGAACTACAGGGGTACTATAGGTTTTGACACACTGCCATATAGTGATTTTTCATGGGGCAAGCAATTTTAGTCCAATACATTGGGGATAAAGAATCTGGGAATATGATGGGTATTACAGAATCAAAGATATGGATGTTTCCATAAATGGGGATACCCAAAATGGATGGTTTATAAGGGAAAATTGATCAATGGATGATTTGGGGGTACCCCTATTTTAGGAAACCCCCCATATAGTAGTTAACCAACTTTACCAATATTACAAGAGCTGGGCGGACAAGCCAGACAAACCATAGAAAAAGATAGGCACGCACCCAATAATAAACGATCCCCAATTATCAACTACAAAACGGGGCGATGAAATAAACAATCCAAGTGGGTGGGGGCAAGGGTAATCCTTGGCTGAATAGGTTCAAATTTGGTTGCCCATAAATTAAATGCGGTAGGTTTAACACGGTTTATATGACCAATAAATGTTGGGATTTATATAATCATCATGATACATATGGGTAAAGCTAAAGCCGAGTACGTTCTTTCAGTAAACCAGACATGGGGATATGTTTGTATTTTAATCTACTGGTCATATAAACTTGGTAAACCTTGGCTGAGCAGCTGTGCTTCAAGTGCTAGCGCGGCAGGTGGAGGGTGCTCGCGAAGTTCCCTTGTGTGGCTTCTGTAGCTGGTGATGTCTCGTCAGGGGCAGATGTGATCTGATGTGCTATGGTCAGAACTGGGGCCCAGCTGGGTCGAAAATTGAAAAACATCTTGAGGATGCCTATGGTATGCCATATTTTTTGGGGATACCTCCAAGGTTGAAGCCAATCTTTGGGGGTGTACATGAAGCATCAGTAACTTCTATGAGATCCAGTGGGTTTCAGATGCCCAATATGATCATGTGACATCAATTCAGGCCCGTCTCAGAAGCAGACGCGGCTGGTCCTTTAACAAACAACTCGACTGTACAGGCGAAATTCATCGACCATTTTGGCACAGTCATCCAGCGATCCCAGCGACTCACCTCATCGACTCCGCTGATCGTTGTGTTTCAAAAGAGGGGGGGATTGCCCAGCCACGTTTGGTGACGACTATGGGGAGCAAACATCTGGGACAGCAATTTGGGGATTCAACAATGACAAGTTGGTCTAGAACTAGGCAAACCAGGATAGACTTGATTATGATACATCTACAGTTGAATCAGTGACAAGAAACAAGGGGAGCTGAGAGAGTTTCACCCATCACATAGATCCAAATTTCTCGTTGTCCATAACTTTGCAATGAATCATTTGCCATATTCCATATTCATAGATGATTCCAAGTAGACAAAGGAAAACAGAAGCGTATGTCCAAAGGACATTATGACATTATTTAAATATATTTTAATTTCTCTGACTTCTCCCTAGAAATTCTGGAAGAAAGCTTGAAGACACGGGATTTTCAATTTCTTAACTGAGGATATGCCACAATTACGAGCTATTTTGGGCTGCATACCATTCGTACCATTCGGCTTTTTTTTCTTGCCGAAGGAGCAGTGTTCAAGACGCTCATGGATTGATTAACAGTTTGCCATGGAAGCCAATCCACCATGCTATTGAGAATTCGGTAGAGCGCATCTATTTCGATTAGGGCCATCGAAAAACCATGGCGAACTGTGAATGTCATAACCAGATGGTACCGTATAACATTGTATAACCCCCCTACAATCATCAACCAATAATGGGTTACACTGCACACGCGCACGCTCCAAGGCTTGCTTGGACACAGGGAGGCCATTGCCATCTCGCAGTGCTCGAAGCCACTGAGGTGGGGGTCGGCAGTGGAAGACCATGGAACCCCCCGTAAAGTTGCCACGGCCAAACACCCAAGAATGTGGGGTTTGGGCGATTTTTTTTGGGTGTTTTTTCGGGTTTTGGTATATCAATTATTTAAATAACCAGTAATCTTCAGTTGAATGTATTGTACATATATGGGTTTCTCCGAAAACAGGACAGCAATGGGATGCCAATGGGGATTGAAAGTCATCGTTTTGCTCATGTCCCCAAGGCCTAGAATGGGGGTGCAAGCACCCCACCTATGGTGGGTCGTTGCGAAATCCTACACCACCGGAGGGATGGTTTACCCCTTATAAATAGTGGGATAAACCATCAACTGGTGCAGGATTTCGCTGGCCCATCCACAGTAGCTATGGACTTGTTTTTTTTTCCATCCAACATGGGTTATACCATGGGTGAAGCAGCACAAGTTAGTGACCAGTTTCATGAATTCCTGAACCCCAGAGGATACCCTCTGAAAGATCGCTGGAAACTCCCCATTGTTAGATGATTTTTCGAGCCATAAACCTCCATGGCTAGTGGATTTTCCCATGGATTGTCCCAGCCACGGTGGCCCACCAGGAGTTGCTTGCGCAGCGTGTCGTTGGAACTGGCAGAGATCTTTCCTCCCCAAGCGCTGTTGCTTGGGGGCGTGGATGGATTCGACGATGCCCGGCGAAAAATGGATCGCAACGGCTGGGAACAACCCCATTTCCGGGACCTAAACTGGAGGCACCTACCTTATATAAGGCCTTTGTAAGGGCTATGTAAGTAGATATACCCCTAATTTCTGTGGCTTTATATGTGTGCCCGCTTTTGTGGGGTTACCCAAGGTATAATATATGTATATGTATATGTATATATATGTAATATATATATATATATGTATGTATATATATATATGTATATATATATACACATGTATGCACACACACACATATATATATGTGTGTGTGTGTACCATCTGAACAGATGTAAAACTTCTTATTGGTTTTCACTAATTTGCAGGGGGTGGTAGCAGGGTCCAGAGTCTACCACCAACGAAGACACTCTGGCTTCCCTGGTGATACATGGCCTGATCAGCCATGCGTACCTGCAGCTCGAATTTTCCGAAATAGCACGGGGCCAAGCTTAGAACCCCAACCACAATGTTATACAATTTGCTGCACTGTTGTCGCAATCTGGAATCAATTTTGAAATTTACATGCATCAGAACCTTTCTCAGATTTTCGCCGAAACCATATCGCCGACAATATTATGTTTTTTGACTTATTTTCGCCGAGATCCTGTCGCCGACGAACTATGGGTTATTTTGGGAAACAATCGCCGAAACATCATTTTGGATTTCAACATGCTGGTCAAAACTCTATGGAATCTGGTTATGACTACGTTTGACAATTTCGGATGCCCTACATCGTTTTCGAGAAGTACCTCATGTGGCTCTTTTATTCATCAAATAATCTAGGCTGGTTTGCATGTTTCAGGATTCAGTTCCTGCCGGATCATATAATGATCCATTCTTGTCTAGTGTGATTTCCATGGTGGCTCCGACATGGTGCCATGGAGCCAATTGAGGCAACCCTTTTCAGGGTGAGTGACGACTGTCTTGACTGCCGAATTAACACATTTTAAGTTGATAATTCATCTAAGTAAACTGCAACAGTTGGCCTTACGGTTTGTCAGCCATTTTGAGTTCTCCTGCTGCTCCGGATGTCCCAGGGATTACTCGCAGATGCGTTTCTTCAACTGTGAAGCCGTGCCGAACTCCAGAAACTTCCTTTTCGCAGCTGCTTTTGACGGTCCATGACAACAGCATTTGATACAGGAATCAGGCAGGCACACGACTTTCAGGTGTGGTATTCCTTCCTTTTGGTTCTCTGGTGAGGTGAAACATTTTGTGCATCTAATTCGTTGGAACTTGAAAGCTGTTTTATGCCATTGCGGCACGACTTGACCACGGTCCCGGTGCAGGGAATAATCGCACGACATTTTAGGCAGTTAGGGACTGAATCCTGTATGTGATTGTTTACTTTTGTTTTGATCTACTGAAGCGATGCATCCGTGGAACACTCCGCCAACGTCATGGCCTGCTCCACCGCAGCCTTCGAACCCACCTTCGACGTGGCAGCAATCAACGCCGAATGCACATCTATTTGGACATCCCTCGGCTTTGCATCCTACATGGTCATCCTCAGCTTCGCTCATGCCGTCTACATCAACACCAACATCGTTGCCGTTCACCTCATTGACTTCGGCTCCTCATGCAGTACCAGGCCCACAGCTAGTACCCACCATGTCTTCGCCTTTGGCTCCTGAACCAACTATGGTGCACACCGCTCCGTCGACTTTTCCATCTCCTATGGCACCCACCGCTCCACCCACGTGGCCTTCCCCTCCGGCTCCATCCCCTACATCGACTACACCACCTACATCGACTTTGACACCGACACCTTTGCCCAGTTCTCCATACCCACCTCACCACATTCAACCTCCATTACAGATGGACGCATCGACTGTCCCTCCAAATGAGCCTTCACCACGGCCCCCAGCAGTCAAGGCAGCTCCCAGGCATCGCTCTGACAAAAGACCGGATCGACCGCGCAGGCCAGCTCCGAAAACCCCTCCTCACGCTACACCACCGGCACCTACGACGGCACCGACTTCATCCGTGTCACCTGAACTTGCATCCCTGGGTTCCACTGCACAACAACTGGCTGAATCTGTTCGACTTATTCAAGCTCAGCAACTATTGATCATGGATTCTCAACGAGCACAAGAACAACGTCAACTCCTTCTTCAACAAGATGAACCTCCACCGAATCCTACACCACCGGCACCGCCACCTACAACTACAACACCATTGATCGCCACGCCTCCACCTGCACCGAAAGCCAGACCTACCGAACCTGACGTTCCGGACCTTCGCATTGTTCAAGCCCCAGCCATTGCTCCTCCTCACCAACTACCAGTTCCATCATCCCCAACACGCCGACCAAGATCTAGGACTCCACGACCACGTTCCCATCGACCTTCTGTACATTCTCATCGCCATCGCTATTCTTCTTCACGTGCAGAGCGACCTCGTTCTCCTCTCCCTCGTCATCGATCATTCACGAAACCCGACAAGGGCCGCAGAACCCCATCTTCATAAAGACGACGCTCACCACCACGACGCCGCTCTCCCGTGGTTCCTCGACGTCATCGATCTCGCCCACGTTCACGTTCCGCGACGCCCCGCCACCGATTCAGAGGCCGTGAAGTCGTACTTCGACCAGCTGCGAACCCATCGAATTCGAACTACATTTTCACTCCCGATGCTGATGACACCTGGGGTACATGGAACGACAGTCACTACACCGACAACTACCATCACCACAATACTCGACCCAATTCTTCTACCGATCCACCACCACCGGAACCACCAACCAACCCACCAACCCACACTTCAGCACCACTCGGCGCTGTGTTTTTCCGACTTCCTGACGGCGACAGTGAAAACTCTGAGGTTGCCGAAACGATTTCGATCACCAAGTTCGACACGAATGACATCGACCTCAGTGAAATGGTTGAGGCAGCCAATGACCCCCTTAGGGTCCGCTGCCTGACGGAGCTTGGACCCGACCATGTTGTTTCTCTACGCCAATCATTGACTCCGGCTATCTCGCAGCTCTTCAACCAATTCGTCGACGCGATGTTCGAACAGCTGGCTCAACCATACCGTACCGTCAACAACCATCGTATTTATATCAAAGCAAGCCAAGCCACCGTCAGGAACATTGCCAGGGCCTTTGCACAATTCAACTTGCTGGACATCGACCTTGCGAGGCAACCACAGGCCTTCTACATCGAGCCAGAGAACCTGCTGACCATCACGGTACCCACAGGATTGCCAAAGAAACCAATCTACCGTGGCGAACACATGGGCACCTACCTGATCTACCACAAAACGAGTTGGGAAACAGTTGCCAAAATTCTGGCGGAAGACTGCATTCGCCCGGCAACTTGGACAAAAAACGAAGCTGGCATACCAACTCAATACCCATGTTACGGGTTCTTCGGAATGTTCTCTGAGATCGCAGACATCGACACCCTTTCCGGCTATGCTGTCAAGATCTGTACTTCTCAGCTCTACAAAATTGGCAAGGAACAAAACCCATCATGCCTGTTGGCCATTTGCCGCTCACCAAAATGCATTCGTGCCCTTGCTGGAGGAAATGACCAAATTCAACGCTTGTGCAACCTTACGGGCATAGCCAAGGGCAAAGACAATGCAACAGCTATGAACTCAAGCGCGGCATTCATATGCTATGTTGCCTTCACTCACTTCGTTTTCCCGAGCTTGATCACACACCAGACAACGGAGACCAATGCACCTTCGGAACCTTCTGATGATTCTGCACGTCCAGTACGACCTGACCCTTCTGCCGACGCCCCAGAACCTTCGGAACCGCCCCCAGACGACTCTCGCGACACACCGAGCCACCGCGAGACCGCTGCCTCTGGCTCTCGGGACTATGCTCGCCGATCTTGGCACGACGATGCTTCTTGGGACAATTCAACCTACAGCCGCCGAGATCGCCGCTCATCATACCATGAAGACCACTCTCGCGACCAGCACCATGAAGGCAGACCTCGTTCTCGACACTCGACCTACCACTTCAGATCTCGTTGGTGAACTTCTTACCCTTGAGGAGCACCGGAACAAGTATCGACTATTCTACGTCATCGATACAGTGAGCCTAGTGGCCCTGCCCGATCATTTTGGAGTAACAATGCTTCTTTCGACATTCGGTATTGACGCCGCTTCTTTCTCAAAAGGTTTGTGAATCGCTGCATGCTTCTGTTTTTGATTCTTTGGTTCGATTCGTTTTCACTTTACGTTTCACACACTGGGACCACGTATTATGTCTCACCCTATTTCAATTACACATTACCCTTGTCTCACCTCGACATTTTCCGCAGCTTTCATTCGGCAGTTCGAGCGCATTTTGACCTATTATCTCGTGACCCTTTCTACATCATGGCGTTTCAGGACCTGATCTTTCAATACAGCGCGGATATGAATGGAATTTCTTCTTTTCAGCCGGATCGCTCTCGCACACCTTCTCGTCATCAACATGGATGGCACCAAGCAGTACCTGCGTTTCGCGGCCCAATGCACTATGCAATGACGACCCATCGACCTTTTTGGAACCCATTCGGAATCCCGCCTTCACCACCTACATCTTCATCGTTCCCAACACGCCCACCATGGACTTCACCTACGACACCTTTTTCGCCTACACCGCCTCCGTGCTCACAGACACCCCCCAACAATGCCAATTTTGCACCTCAACGCCATTCTTTCACACCGAGATCGCCGAGACCTATGTCATTTTCGGGAGCAAGTTTCACGGTCAACGAAGGATATACATGCAGACCAATTGAAATTTCACCAGTGGAGAACCGGAAACCTGATGTTGACTTCCACGACTTCAACAAGATCAATGGTTTGGACTTTCCCTTCAGAATTCGACAAAGCAGATTCTCAAGCTACAAGGACATTGAAGGGATGGATTCTTTACAAGTTTCACTCTGGAAGTTCTTGTACCAGGGCTTGCACAATACCTGGCTTCGTCGGGTTGCATACGGAAGAGAAACCTTCGTTCTTCCTTTTGACAACATAGGCTCTACAGTATTTGTGGCCGAATTGGTATCACAATACGCACCCGCAATGTGGATTTGGACCAACTTGCTACATTTCGAGCTCGTTCAGCAGGCCAATTTCTCAACCAGAAGGAAGCCACCCAAAACATGGCCAAAGACGTTGCTCAACTTCTTCAATCTTGACTTTCGACTCAACCTTCGGCTGACGTGGCAAGCCAACAACGCATTCTTGAACTAGAGGCAGAATTGGCCAAGGTCAAATCGGCCGCTACTACCTCACCAGGTACGGCACCTCAGGGCTCTACTCCGGCCACGACACCGATTGGACGCGCACTTCAAGGACAACCTGCCGCTTCTACGACCTTTGACCCCTCGACTCTGCTTATCTCTTCGGGCTCCGTGAACACTTGGCTCGTTGACAATCAACTCACATCATTGTCGGACACTCAATACATCAAGTGGTTGAAAGCCCTGAAGCTACCACAGCCCAAACAGGACATCCTGGAGAAGAACTTGGAAAAGGTCAATGAATGGTGGCAAAACCAACCCGATGATGCTTCAAAAACCATTCAACGCGCAAGCGTGGCCATGGGTATCGACCCCTGCAAGCACAAGGGGGCCTTTACGGATGAAGTCGTCCTCAAGGTCATGACGGTGGCGTTATTGATGCAATTCTGACTAGCAGCCTATTTGAAATTCTCTGGCTCAAAAGTAGCCAACATTATGCGAACTTTGGCCGTGGCTCATTCTTGTATTCTGGTTCTTGCACTATTGACTTCTTTCTCGTTGTTCCCTTCTGTTGATGTCTTTTTTGCTTTTCGGATGCTTCAAACGGTATTGATGGGCCAATATGTGTTATTACATTCACGGGCCAATTCGAAACTTCAAGCCTTGCTCAAAGGCACTTCGATGCAGAGTATTTTCTTTTGCAGATCCTGGGATGACTTGTCAGTCACCCTTCAATGTTTCAAGCACCCTCAGGCGGTGTATATTCGTTTCAGCCACATTGCTAATTTTCAACCAAGTTTTATGTTGGTTTTACGTCTTCGTTTGTTTTGGACCGCGAACACTCTCGCTATCGGAAATTCTTGCAAGTGCAACAACATAAATTCGTGCTGGCCGAAGTTGCCTTACGGTTTTGGTGCAGATTTGACAATTTCTGGATGTGGTCTGTTTTTTCGATCTACACCAATAAATTCAACTTTTGGGCCTTGGAACAGGCCTTAATTCAATTGTGGCAACCTCGATTGAATACTTCGTTCATTTACCAGTTTTTCAATTGCCGAAAGGGCCTTATAGCACGTACCAAATTTTTCGCCTCCCGACAATTTGGAGCTTTTTTCTTGTGGCGGAAACTTCGCTGGCGATTTACACCCCATCATGTTCGACACGCTCTTCACAGTTCTCTCTTTCATCGGCGAGTACAACTCTGGGAGATTATTCAAGATCTGGGAAGTAACTTCGTCAGACGCTTCCACATGGAGAAGAAACTCCGATTCAACGAAATTGGGGTCCAAGGCTGCTATTTTATTCGACGTCTTGCCAACAACCTAGGAGAACCCCAAAGGTCGTACGCCATCAATGCCATCGACCGAGCTTTGACCTTCTGGAAAGCCAAACGAGTCAGAAAACCGGTTTCTCTTCGTGCACCTTGGTTACTATGCCCCAACTGGACTCGGGATCTTCGGCGGCTGCTCACCTTTCACGTTCATCACACTCGACATTACAACACCACATTGCAGACCCCTTTCACGGCGATTGTCTTCACAAAATTTTTCTCGGTGATGGATAGCATGTGCAATCACAAAGAAGCCGCTACAAGATGGGCTGACGGCGAAACCCCAAAGTGTGCCTGCGATGTTCTACGCCCTCATGCCCTTCGTGTTTTTCAATTCGATCACCACTTGGTCCTGGACGGCGACAACCTACATTTCGAGGATGGCCCACACACATTCATTGCGACTGGTTCGCTTCAAAACAAAATCTTTTCACCTTTCAAGGAAATTCAGACATCGCTTCGCCTGGCTTTGCGGACGTGGACTACCCGGAACTCACTCCCTTTCTTACAAAAGTTTCATATTGATGAGCTTTGGCATCGTTCTATTCAATTTCACTACCACACCCTCAACAACCACATCACTCACAAAGACATCGGCCGCTTCAAACGTCTCTTTTCAGAAGCCATCTTTCACAACGAGGACAAGCGAGCTACATTTCTACGGATCTACTGCCCCGTACTCTACTTCCAGTGCCTCACCACCACCTTCGCCGACCCGTTGGTATTTCGCAAGTTGGAGCAGAGCCCGAGTAACATCATCGAGAAGACCATCGCCGAGATCAACCGCCAATTTGGCAAAACATACCCATGGGCACTTGGGGCTGGACGAGACCTACCGAATGCCTACGTTCTTCCCAAACGAAAGAAACAGTTCAAAGCCGGGCGACCCATTGTCAGCTTCTTCACGGCACCTTTTCGACCAATGATGAATTGCATTGCCAAGCTGATCTACAACCTTCTACCCCAAGCGTTTTCCCACAACCTGGCACGGGGCGATGTATTTGATCTCATCAAGCTTCTCAAGGATACCGATTTTGACTCGCTTCCCACTTCACGAATACACAACCAAGATCTTGCGGGTTTTTTCACAAGCATTGACACTGACCGCTTCATCGCTAGCTGGCGCCTAACCTTGCAGTTTCTCTCGACTCTCATGAACACCGACCCGGACGAGATCATCTCTGTTAAGGCAACTTCGGGCAACACCACCGGCGACGTAGTCAAAGGCCGCACGTGTCGTACACTCAATGTGACCAGGAAGATCTTCATTCGGGACATCGAACGCATCATTCTTATGTCTTTGAAGATGACTCAATTCTTCATTGGCACTACGGTTTTTGAACAAATTCGGGGTTCCCCTATGGGCTCTCCACTGAGTTCAGCACTGTGCATGATGGTCGTCGCACTTTCGGAAGAAATCTGGTACCGAACCTACCGCACCACACTCAGCACCATGGATCTTACAGCTCGCCTTCTTCGCTATGTGGACAACAGACTGTGCTTGTCGGACCCCAGCTGGGACTACGAAATCTGCTTCGCCAATTTTCTTCACCCGGAGTTCTACGGCAATTCAATCATTCTGGAAACGGAACCGGACCAGGAGTTCTTGGGCTTTTGCATCGAGTTCGAGCCTTTTGCCCTTCGTTACAGCCCTTCACGCGACTTCAACCAGGTCATGGCGCCATTCTTCGCATCACCGTTGGCGGTACAACTTTCGGGTTTTGTTTCACGCTTATTTCTGGTCGCCAAATGCACGCATTCTGCACACGAACGGACACGAGGTTTTGCCGCATTGCACCGTTTGTACAGAGCCGCAGGTTTTACCGAGTTCGATCTTGTCGTTGCCTCAAAGCCGATTCGTCAATATTTACACGTTTTCTCATTGTGGTAAAATTCTGAACCGTTCTGCTGCTGGCACTTACGTTTCACTATTCACATCTTGCAGACCGTTTCACCTATTTGGACTACATGTGAATTTATAGGATTTTGGAGTAGTGCTTTTTCAGCCGGCTTATTCTCAAACTCGGTTTCCTTTACTTGGCTCATATTCGACGCATCGTCATGGCTTCTTCGCCTTCTACGACGTCAATTTCGATTCAAGAACCGGTGTTTCTTCAATTTCTTCATGATGTTCACCATGCTTACCTTCTACTACATCGAGCAATGGCGCTACTACCACCCACGCTTATTTCCAACATTGAACCTACTCCTCTTTTCAGCACAGACGTATGGAATCAACCTGATGGGCTACGACCACATTACTCGGATCAGACCAACGCCTTCATTGACAATGCCCCCATCCCATCACCAGATATGGTGGAAGAAGAGGCACTTATGGATGAACTGGTGGAAACCCATCTCCCTGAGCCACATCACCATGTTGCCGCCCCGTCACCTGATGTACTACCTGCACCCTCGAAGTTGTCTACGCGAACACCATCACCGCCGACTCGCAAACAGAAAGCTAAATTCGCTTCAAAGGCGCCTGCCAAGCGTCGTCGCCGACGTGATCAATCCCGATCCCGCTTCTCGAGCCCACTGTCACTCTGGACTTTCGAAGACAAAGAGAAACTGCGCACATTGAAAGCTGACGAGAAGTCTCGATTTTCATGGAAGGTGATCGCGACCAAGATGGGCAAGTCCCAGGAAGATGTTCGTTCTATGTGGAATAAGATCAAGGACAAACTTGGCTGACCAACGACGTATGCGCACAAAAAGGTAGTTTGGTCCCTGCGTACAGCGGACTATTGGCGACATCATTTCGAGATCCCCCTTGTACACGGACACCATTCTTTTCACAATGTGCCCATTGAGACGACATCTTCTACAGATGAACCCAGCCTAACCACCCGGCTTCATGAATTAGCTAAAGATCTTTCTGACACCTTGAAGGCTACTACGGCATCTGGGGAACTCAATCAGACTTGGGCGATGGTTGAACGCATGAGCTTTCACGATGCTATCGAAGTTCTTCTACAAGCTTCGAACTTCTCTTCTGACTGAAGTGATCGCCCGTTTGTACATTAGGTTATTACAGGTTCACTTTCACTGGTGTATTGCCGATTCCGCCAGCGAAGTTCTTTCAAAAATCCAACCTCGCTACATGCGAGGTGTGTGTGTGTACCATCTGAACAGATGTAAAACTTCTTATTGGTTTTCACTAATTTGCAGGGGGTGGTAGCAGGGTCCAGAGTCTACCACCAACGAAGACACTCTGGCTTCCCTGGTGATACATGGCCTGATCAGCCATGCGTACCTGCAGCTCGAATTTTCCGAAATAGCACGGGGCCAAGCTTAGAACCCCAACCACAATGTTATACAATTTGCTGCACTGTTGTCGCAATCTGGAATCAATTTTGAAATTTACATGCATCAGAACCTTTCTCAGATTTTCGCCGAAACCATATCGCCGACAATATTATGTTTTTTGACTTATTTTCGCCGAGATCCTGTCGCCGACGAACTATGGGTTATTTTGGGAAACAATCGCCGAAACATCATTTTGGATTTCAACATGCTGGTCAAAACTCTATGGAATCTGGTTATGACTACGTTTGACAATTTCGGATGCCCTACATCGTTTTCGAGAAGTACCTCATGTGGCTCTTTTATTCATCAAATAATCTAGGCTGGTTTGCATGTTTCAGGATTCAGTTCCTGCCGGATCATATAATGATCCATTCTTGTCTAGTGTGTGTGTGTGTGTAAAGATGACCGTTCTGCGACGAGGTAAGGGTTTTGCTTGGCGTTGTGGGTGGTTACTGTAACCATAGAAACTGGGCAGTTAACCAGGAAGAATGGTGGATTGATGGGATATAATGATATAATTCACAAATATATAGGCAAACACAATGATTCATAAACCATCCATTATTGTGGTGATGAACCTGGGTATACCCCCGTACCCGGGGTGATGCCTATTATAATTATAACCCTCTTTTATGGTTGGTCACTGGGATGATTTATGGCATTAGCTTTATCTATCCGATCGACCTGACACTGGAGAACCACCCGTTTCCAGCTTGGATTACCAAAATTTCTTGTTAGCTAAATCCTCATTGTTGCCAGGAAATTCATTTTTTTGTTGGTTAAAGGGTTCAAGACCCATGATTTTTGCCACGACAATCCCTGAGGAAGGCACCTCTTCGGCCGGAACACCCAGCACGATGGAACTGAATTGGTGGGAACCATGGCTTTCGGCCCCCAGCCTGGGATGTGAACAATAGACTTGGATCCATAGCTGACATTTTCTCGGGGAATAGTCATTTAGTTGGTGGTTTGGAACATGGCTTTTATTTTTCCATATATTGGGAATGTCATCATCCCAACCGACTCATATTTTTCAGAGGGGTAGGTATACCACCAACCAGTTATAGAAAATGAACATTTGAACTCAAGAGGAAAGAAATCCAATTGCGTTGGGGTCGAACGTGAACCAAGGCACCTGGTAATCTAACATATAGAAAATGGTGAGGGAAATAATAGGCAAATCATGTGCGCCCACGGGTCATTTTCCATGGCCATCTTAAATTACCAGAGAGTAGGCGATGAAACAATGGCTCTATAGACTAACCAGCAAATTGTGATAGATGGAACATCCACCATGAATGCAGATCCTTTTCCGAGGGAAACCATGGATTTTCCATACCTTAGTTTGTCTCGCAGTAGATTTTCACAGCTGGACATGATTCGAAATGGGGATGTAGCCCGAAAACAGGCCAAGCGATATGTCAAGGGACTGACGCGTTGGGCCGCTCAAACCTGGTTTCTATCCTGTTTCGGTTGCCTCTCTGAAAGGGCTCAGCGCCCATTTCTGGTGCCGAAGCTTATCCCTTAGGTAGATGAACAAATCATTGGCATATGATTTTGGGAAAAATCCATTGCTGTGTTTGATCACTGCAGGGTGTAGCTGCTTCATTTTTCTGTGACAATGGGATGATTCACTTGGAGTTGCAGCTGTTTGAAGTCAGAAATGGGGAATCTATTGGGAATATATGGGGAATCTATGGTGAAAGGTAGTGATTTCTTGGGGACCCAGCAATTCTAAGAAACTGAAGGCCTTAAATCAGCGACCCAGTTGACTCAGTACATCTCAGTACCTCGCGGCTTCGCAGGTCGAAAGTCTGGACATTGCGAGTAACACCTGGACCGAGCACGGGGGTGCTTTGGGTTCCGAACACCACCAACTGGGAACCACAAAAATGGCTCCCTGTTGATTTATGGGACTATACTGCCTCCTAGATTTAGGGGATTAATGTCAACCCCGGATTAATCAACCATAATAAACCCTAGGCTGTTTAATTGGGGGGAACCACCACAATTAATCAACCAGGGTTTATGAAAATCTGGGGGTTGACAGTGGGTTGAGTTCCCCATTGTAAAACCTGGGGATAACCTCTCCCATGTTTTTTTTTTAGGCTTTTTCGACCAACCGTATATACCATTTTTTTTGAATGTTGGTTAAACGTTGATTTTTGGAGACTAAGCATTTTCATTTGTTTTTTAATTATCCTGCATTGCGCACCAGTTTAAATCACCAGTTTTTGAAAGCTGTTGGGAAATCAATGATTGTTGAAGCTAATTTTCATAAAGTTCGCTTAAATCACCAAGGATGTGCTGTTAGGGTTTTGTTGTTACCCTTTAGTTCTATGACTTTCCCATAGATGCCCAATGAGTTGGTGGATTTCCCACGGCCATGGCCATGATGCCACCGGGGGGTAAGAATCTCCATCATTAAATAACAAGCATTACAGTACTAATTACATCTACCATAGATCAGCCATAGACAAACCATAGTTAAATTAGTTAAACCATAGTTTACTGGAAGGTATTTTTGTTGTTCAATACCACCAATGTTCAGCCATTCATATCCCATTACTATACTATTACATTAATATCCCCTTATATATACCCATTATACCACCATTTGTCGATTACACGTTTTATTACTGGAGGGTAAATCCATCAATATCCTATTGTTGTCCCATTACTATCCGAATGTGAGCCCTATTCAAGCATATAAAAAGCATATTTGGTGACACTGGAGATGGGTAAAGCATATACATGTTTTTGCCAATCCTATTATTCTCCTATTATCCTAAGATCCTAATCTCCTACTATTATCCTATTTTTACCCTATTATCATCCTATTATTTTCCTATTCAACCATGTTATACCATTGAACTCCTTGCCATCTTTCATGACGAAGCGATGTTACGAACGACCGAAAAAAAAAGGACCCCTTTGCCACGCTTGCGCGTGCCACGCTGGAGCTCCGCAGCTGCCTGCACGCAAGGTGCCAGCCTCAGGTTTAGCAGTTGGGGCAACCAAGAAATGAAGATATGGTTGTGAGTCAAAACCCTGGCACCCGGATGGTACCTAAAATAGCTGGTTAATGGATGTTGATTCTTCCAAATATGGTAATAATAGGTTTTGACCCATCCCCATATTTCATGATATTTTTGGGGGTTACCATCTGGTTATGACTAACAGTTTGCCATGGAAAGATCCACCATGCTATTAATAGGTAAACCATCTATTTCTATGGGCCATCTATACCATGGCTATGTTAAATAACCAGAGGGTTAGCAACTGATATTTTGGTGTCAATTTTACCGAATATGTGGATAGACTTTTTTTTTTCGATTTGAACCCCCAAAACCGCTTAGAACTGGAGGTTCAACAGTTGAACTAATCCCAAAATTCGGATCATTTTTTGGTGTTTGAACGAAATCAACTTAGTGACTGATATTCTTGGCTAGGTTTTGCCAATGCTGTTGGGATATGATATAACCCTATGACCGCAAATAAATGGATTGTAACTGGCTAGCAACCAGACTTATGATCTGACACAGGGTAAGCTAACCAGGGTCATTAACCCCATGCGATTTTTTTCACTGGGATTTTTTGGGTTTAATCCAGGGTTTGTAGCACCGAAGATAGGGACACATGAGGTTACCCTCCGGTAAATGGACAATCCCCCATTTGTAGATACCTCTAATTCACAGTGGATTTTTCATTGCCACGTTTGATGACACCGGAGGGTTAATGAGCAAATAGCGGCTATGTTTCATTGAGACGACTGAAGGCAGTGACTGGGGGATATCCCATGCGAAGGCCTCATCTCTATGTTTTCAGAGGTTTTGTGGTCAGCGGGGCTGATTTTCTTGGACTTTGATGTGCTGCTGAGGAAAACCATCCGATTCCAATGGATTTTGGGTCATTTTTACTTAAATCACCATTTTCCCCTGATTTCCCATGGTTTTCCTATGGTTTTCTTAGTTCAATCACTATTTTCCTATGGCAAAATGTGTCACCCATCGAGCTGGGGCCGAGGTCGTGTCTTCGTCATGGGCGGCCGTGGCTTTGAAATGATGCGAGATGAGATCCTGGATTCCGTGGAGGTTGGAAGTATGGCTACCCGGCCTGGTAAACATAGAAAAAGCTATTGAAAATGACCATTGAAATAGTGGATCTTTCCCATTGAAAATGGTGATTTTCCGATTAAAAATAGTTGATTTACCCACATGGCCATAGAAATCGTGGATTTACCCAGCTATAACATGGTGGTGATTTTCCATAGTTATGGGACAGTTTACCAGAGGGTATGTTCAACCTTAAAGAATGGGATACTTTGACCAACAATCACGGTTGCTCCAACCAATTGTAGCCAAATGTAAACGATAGTCACTTTGGGGGGAAAATTAGGTGACTTTACCTCGTTACCAACATTTCTCCCCAAACGTATCTGGGGTGTTGGGAGCAACCATGTCCGGTAAAAACCCATAACTGGGGCTAACGGGGACTTAACCAGGGGTGCATCCCTGACATGACTACAAGGCAGAAGTAAGGATTCTTTTAGACCCATGGTTTTGGACGATGTTTGGCAGTCACCATGCTGTTCTTGTGCTTACGATTTTGAATGGATGAAGAAAAGGTGGTTTGCAGAAAGTAAACATAGATCCAAACAGGATGGGTTCTCCACAAACTAGACCACATGGTAAATTCTTGGGGTGCCTGATTTCAGAAGTTCCGAAAAAGTGGCGTTGGCAACCAGAAAGCAGGGCACTTTTTAACTTGAAGATCGTTGAAGATGCAATGGACATGCAGCCATTTTCCTGAATATCCATATCTTAGATTCACATCAAACTTGGGCACTGGGTCAGAAATTCCCGAAAGAACCACGGATTTTCCCAGCCGTGCCATCCATCAGATGCGCTTCTTGTATTCCCCAATGAACAACCATCAGCGACAGTTGGTTCAGGGGGATTTCCATCATTCAGAGTTGCTGTTACTGTGAAATTCGGCTCAACGAACACCATAATTCGGCTCATTTTTACATTCGTTTCCATCCATTTTTGCCATTTTCCACCAGTTTGTATGGATACTTTTCCATTTTCATCTCGATTTTCAGATCCAATTCGTAGTTTTCCAGTGACTTTTTCCATTTTCCACATTTTTCGCAGCATTTTGCACAAAAAAAGATGTGAGCGACGAGAGTTTCTCGGTAGGTCTTCGACATGGAGCGCGGATCCTGGGGGCAGGCCGGGCAGGCACTGGAATCATCCCCATAGCTGGCCCAAAAATTCAGGTTAGTGAATTATAATTTGCCCAGATATATGATATATGTATATTAACATTTACTATATATATATATTTATACACATACAAGTGCATATATATATATACATATACATATATATATACATAATGATATTGTCGATGTATATATATATATGTATATATATATGTATATATATATATATGTATGAGTATATGTATGTCTGTCTGATTTTTTGGGGAAACCTAGAAAACCCTCCAAATCAAGTGGTTTAGAACATTGGTTTTAGATATATTGACTTGATCAGCAACAGAAACATGCAGTGTATCCAAGAGTGGTCATCATCAAGTACTGATTTTGTTGGTGAAACAATGTTAAACCTACTTGTTTTAATGGTCAACCAGACGAAGGCTTCCTATATATATATATGTATGCATACACATGCATACATGCCAAGTGTAACGTTTGGCATGAAACTGCTGAAATATTCCTATTATTTTTGGTTATATATCCCATTATCCAATTCTCTCCCAATGATATCCCATGCTATCCCCATACAGTGGTCTATATTATACCCATTTAACTCAACCATCTGTGTGGACGCAACGCATAACAATCTATGTATCTTGACTAAATCCCATTCAATAGCTGTTTTTAATTAGGAAAATGCACCAGAAAATGGTTGGCTTTTTATCACTATGATATTTATGGTTGGCTTCCCCGGTCAGTCTTTTTGGGTCAAATCCATCCTGGATTCCTGGATGTTTCCAAACGTGAATCATGGCAGAAATTCGGACTAAAGGGCCGAATTTTTCTGGAGCAACCCCCCCAGTTATGGATGATAAAATACGGGATGATCATAAAGTCAAACGGTTCGCCCCTCCCTATTCATGATGAAATAGGATTGTAACGTGGATACAACAATAATGAACCATTTGGGAAAGGTTTATGCCACCTTAAAAAAATGTGATGACTGGGGGATGGTAAACATGGCATTGTTTTACCCACATCACCCTCTGGTAAACGTTTACATAACTATGGAAAATCACCATTTTTCATGGGACAACTCACTATTTCGACTGGGCCATTTTCCATAGCTATTTTGACATAACCAGAGGGTATCCCCATATATTCCCATGTTTTCCCCATAAAACCCAGGGGTTGGTAACTGTCCCATTTTGGGAATATTGGACATCACCTTATAGTAGCCATTATAGACCATATA
The DNA here is from genome assembly GCA_947184155.2 of Cladocopium goreaui. Lineage (NCBI taxonomy): Eukaryota > Dinophyceae > Suessiales > Symbiodiniaceae > Cladocopium > Cladocopium goreaui. The sequence goes on along the minus strand of CAMXCT020006822.1, from coordinate 881,170 downwards.
CCTAATGGTTGGGTGATGTTCAATGGAGACATTTAATGACCCATGAAACCATATAAAACCCTCCATTTCTAACCCTGGACTCAGCGTTTCGGAGGGGCCCAACCTCCAGATGGGCTGGATCCTTTCGGAGGCGGCCAACCTCCACTTCCCACGCTGTGAGCTGGCAGCCGCCAGCTGCAGGCAGCTTCCCGAGCGCGTTTCGGGATGGGAATCGTGATGCAACGAAGCAGATATGAGAGAGAGAGGTAGATAATTGGGAATAATGTGGATCAAAAAAATATATATATATAAATATGTATATATATATATAAATATATATATATATATATGGAAAAAGGGAGGTTTGTCTCAAACAAATCACCGCTAAATGCATTGATCAAGCGCAGAGTCGGGGGTAGACGAGTTGCAGGGGTTTCTTCAAAGATAGGGGATGCCATTTTACTCGGACACTGACTGTGATAAACCATTGGCTTTTCGGCACCCTACTTTCAGCCCAAAGAAAGGGCTTATCTCATCAGGTTGGGAGGGATTTCGTTCAAACTGTCAAAGAAGCATGAGGTTGGAAGACGGATGAGTGAACTTTTGGGCAATCTGATTCCCATATTTGTCGGTGCATTTTTCCAGATATGTCAAGATTATGGTTTGAGCCCCAGGAATGGCGAAATGCCGTACTTATGTTCGACGAAAACGAACAATGAAACCACCATTTATAGTTGAATTTCCCATTAAAACCTTCATTTATAGGGGATTTTCCATTGACATGTAGCTGATTACTGGGTAGAACAGTTAGAAGCCTCAAGAAAGATGGTGGCTATCTGACCCACTATGATGTGGTGTGTATCCTAACACATCACCCTGAAATAGTTCTTTATTGCTTTAAAAATATGCAGTATATGTCTCTACAATTTCTATACATATATACATATATGATAATATACAATATACATAGTATTAGTTCTTGGAAACAGCTGCTTTTGGAAATCTTGATGAAAAACAATTTCACTGCAGCTTTGCATTATTTAGTATTGATTTGAACAAAACACTGTACAGCGATAGCCCCCCCAAAAGCGATAACCTATATTCTTGCACCAAGCGTAAACAATTGCTTTTGACGACGGCTCATAAACATGTATACATACACACACATATTTATATAATCCACATATGTATATATATATATATCCGCAAATGTATATATATATCCACATATATATACATATATATATATATGTATATATACACATGTATACATACATATCCACACACATGTATATATATATATATACATATATATATATTATAAAACTATATTTATGTATCTATCTATCATCAGTGTTTGGAATGCCTGGTGCTCTCTGGAAAATTGATACCTTTGGGATCCCCCGAGATCCGCCAGGGGTGTCTTGGTGGCTGCCCACGGTGTGACAGAAGGCCTGTTGGAGATGGGACTTCGCCAATATGGTGGGAGATAATTTGAGATATAGTGGGAGTAAGATGGGAATATACATGATCTAGGATGATTTGGTGATTTAGTGGGATTTACTGTAACTGATTTAACCAACGGGCTGGTACAATGGTGTAATGAATTTGGGAATAGCATTGGGATATAGTTGGAATATGATGGGAATATGTGGGGATAGAGGATTTAACCAGCCAAAAAGTTCTATTTTGATGGAGATATATTGGGAACCTCAACAAGCCCTCCATTCTTCCAGTCATGTTCCAGTCAAACACACGGTCACAATCTTTTGGGAATAACGATGTATTTAACTGTTAACCATTCACGATTAACTAGTAGCTATTAACTATTAACTATTCACTAGCTAATAGTGGTTAATAGCTAATTTCACGGTTAAACGGAATATCCACTTAACTATTCCTATTCACCACTATTAGCTAGTGAATTAATATCCACTTAATAGCTATTTCATGCTATTTCCACTTAAACTTAATATCCACATCCACTTAACTATTCCAATTCACTGCAGTTTCGAAGTTTCGAATTTTCCGGTGCTGGCTGAGGCGAAGTTCCTCTGTCGGAGGTGGAATTCCTACGCTTGGAGCAAGCGGTGCAGTGGCTGCGAGTTCGGGATCCCCGGGAAACGGACGGACGGGGAGGATTTCCTTGGTAAATGTTGGCCATTTTGGGATGGATGAGGCTTGATGAACATATCTAGGGTTGATGGTTGGTAAATATCCCAAAATTTCATGGTAAATGTGGGCCATGATGGTGGCTATGGGTTGATGATGAATATTTTGGGATATTTTGGGATCTTTTGGGATGATGATTTTTTCATAGCCACCATAGATATGAAGGTTTCTCAAGCCATGGGGATACCCCCAGTTCTCATCCAGCTATTCTTTTCGGATTTTCCATGAAATAAACCATCCAGCTATTGGGGAACCCCATGGGAAGACCACCGTTCGGAACATGATGGGAAAACTTTGCAACTGGTGGCTTTTCTGCATCTTTCGATATATTTAGAGGAAGGTAGTCAGCAAGAATAGGGATGGATTGATCAACAACAATGGGCACATCCATGTCAGGATGCTATTCTTCCAAAATTTATCAACATTTCCATGTTTTGATCAGTCCTGGAGATATAACGGTCTTGCACCGTTTCGATACAATTTTTCGACACGATTTTGATACAATTTACGTTCCCAACTCTCGAAGAGGAATATATCGATAATCATATCAAAGCCATATTTGAAACATATGGGAATTAGAAATCCGGATTTCAGGCGTGTCAAAACCATATTTAGAAATCGAAAGAAAACCATATCAAAAGTGCAAAACATTTCCTGAATTGATTGCTCCCGAGAGGATTTCCAATGTCATAACAAAAATGGCAGTGATGTCCATGCGCAAACTCTGGGGCTGTAAACCTGCAACCTCAAGCAATTGCTGCTTGAATTTCCCATTTCTATTCTTTTTTGCATTGTTTTTCAGCCTGCAAGTGCATCCCACCCATGGTAAGTGGTTAAGAACCCTAGCATAAGCCAGTTAGATTCATAGACACACCCCAACTTGTATATACAGCAGCACCCCGAAAAGGCTCAAGTTGCCGCAATCCTAGCAGCTTTCCAATCTTTTCAATCTTTTTTTTGGTTTGCTCATATACATGTAGATATACATATACATTTACACATATATATATATATATATATGTAAACATGTTACATTTGTTTTACACATGGTTTTTTTCTTTGTTTTAACGGTCACTAAGTTGTTGAAAGCCCTGCATTTGGAAACGCAGCAGTTTTGCCATGTTTTGCCCCGAGGCACCGCCGCTGCAACCTGCCCGAAGAGCACTGGCGGCAGACGCTTGGAATGAAGCAGAATTGAGCAATAAATCATGGGTATGTTATCCAATAGCCATCAACGAACATGGATTTGTCCATCAACTGTTGGGATTTAACTAACTAAAAATGGGATTCTGAAAAACCTATGTTCTAATTGGGGAAAAAAAGAGGTTTGCTCTAATGTTTTTAGAGATTCAATTTTATCCATACTGGGAATCCAAAGTGGCACATAACCAACAAGACTTTTTTCGGATTTTTTCAGCAACAATGGGGAAATGTATGGTTTAGTTGGAGATTGAGTGAAATTTTGTTTGGGTTAAATCAACAAGAGGGATACAATGGGGGTATTAACCAACAATAGAGGGGATTGAACGAATTCATAATGGATATATATGTGGATAAATGGGGATATACCTAGACAGATTGCTGTATAACGACCTCACGTCGCGACGTCACTGGAATGATGGGAGTTTTTTCCAAGGTTTTTCTATTCCCAATAAGGTGAACTCTTCAGATGAGTGAATCATTGTACCGGAAGTTGCATGAAAGAATGGTAGTGAGTGGGTATGTTAACCATCAGTTGTGGAGAAGATCTACTTTCGATGGTGCATCAATACATCATTGAGGAGATGATATATAACCATGGACAATGTTGTTTGTTTTTTTGATGGGACATCAACCAAAAAAAGGTAACTGACCATCAAAGGTAGATATTAAGCCAACAACAGCAGACATGTTTTGGATACACGTCATGCATCCGCGGACACGTCTCCATGAAACCTCCCAGACCTACCTCAGCATGGTGAATGTATGTGGAATCATAGCGAAAACGGCGCATCTTTCCACTCTAATCCAGTTTTTTTTGGCATTGTATGAGTTTCCAAAAAGAAATTGAAAAGTAGAGTGCCACTAGAAGAGTGGTACGATGAATCGAACTGTTCACTGTTCGGGGTTGCTTGAAACATGATAAACCTTGGGATATCATGGGTCACACAGACACAGGATTTGCTAGTAATCATGAGGATATCAGCAAGAAACGATGGTTGACAGTTAGCGATGGTTGACATGATGATACTTTTTCGGTTCTTGAGCTTGAGATGGCTGTGAAGCTATGGGATGCAACAGTTGCTGTGGGGATGTTGCTTCATTTTTCGCCCAGGTGGGTTTGAATGATGCCCGTTACCCCAGTTTCGTGGGGTGCTGATCCAACTTTGGGAGTGTAGTTTACTCCAGAAATGATGGCTAGATATGGTTAGTTCATGGTTTGCCTCTGGCAATTGAACATCGCTGGATCAAAAGCACCATTTAAAAAGGGACGGTAAATCACCGAAGAACAGAGGCAATATGGCAATATGCATAGCAAAGTCTTCAATTACCAAAGAGTATATCCACCATTATATCCACCGTTAGTCACCATCATCATCCTTAATATGGGACGACAGGCCGTAGAGCAGCGCTGTGCCACATCAGCCACCTTAGAACGTCTTGAGCCTTGGTCAAGTCGCCTTCGGGCCAGGCAGTTCGGAGTTCGCCACCCAGCTCATCACCATTATATAAATCACCTTTAAACCACCCTTAAATCACCGTTAAATGACCATTAAATCAGCGATCGAAGCCAGCGATCTGTGGATGACTGTGGGGTTCTTGGTTGATGAACCGGCAGCCGCAGGTGCTTTTGAAACGCACTTTTTGCTGCTTCAAATCTGGCATTTCCCAGAATTGATATACAAAGTATACAGTTCCAAATCAATACGAGTCAAAAACATCCGTCATACCAATGATCTTCCCAGCTTGTTTTCCAAGTGTTTTTGGCTTTGAACTCCATTTTTCCAAGGGTTTCTCCAGATTTTCCCCCAATTTTTTGCCTCGTTTCATGCCTTTTTCGTTGAAAAACACCGGGGTTGAACTCCCTCGTCCTACCACGAAACGAACGAACGAAGTCTCCGACGTCCGAGGCGATTTATTTGCTGGGTGGTTGGGATGATCGACTTGGCGGGGCTTCGGGCGAGGCCCGTGGAAACTGGGGCTTTTCTCCATGGGGGTATCCCAAAATGGTTGGTTTGGAGTGGAAAATCCTATTGACATGGGGTGTTGAATCATTAATAAAAAATGGGGGTGAAAACCTATTATCAGTTTTTGGTGAGACGAACATCCATTTTCCATCATTTACCAGCTATTTTGGGGTCCACAAGTACCAGGGTTTTGATCCATTGCCATATGGGCGTGAACGCATAGGTCCATGGGTCAACATTTCACAGTTGGAACCACCATTTTGTTGGAACCACTTTGAACCCGATAATTATGGATAGTTCTCGCATATGAAAGTCACCCCCAATCCGTCCTTCTTGGATTGGGTACCCCCAAATGTAAAAAAAAAGCGGAAGGTTACCATTTGCATATCAAACTTGGATCGAGAAACCCCCCCGGTTGATCATTCCCAGGGGAGGATTACCGGAGGGTATGGACCATGTATATCCTTAAATATATCCAGGATCCACAGAAACCTACATGATGAATGTGGATAAATATGGTTGAACTTTCTTATTTTATCATTTTCCACAACGATTTAGGTGACAATTTCCGGCCGCCAAATCCTCCCTGAGTCAGGTGCACTATTTGAAGCTTCGAGACCACGACATTGGTTGGCTCCCCGATGATGACCGGTTCGCCTTTTCGAGCTTCGTTCGAAAAAACACCATGACTGGTGACATTGGGATGAATCAGGTACGGCCGATTTTTTGGGGCTAATGATCACAAATATGTTTCTATTAGTTGTTCTTTGTTTACCAAACCGAGAAAATCACACGCACTTGTTTAAACCACACATTTTAACACATGATTGGATGAAGATACAGTTTGGGTACACATTCGAGGAGATATTGGATGAGTTTTTGTCGAACTCTGCTTGCCACCATTGGCTTTATGTGAAAATAGGGTACCCCCACATTTGATGCTTGGAAAGCTTCACTTTCCTTATGCCATGACAATTTTTGACGGCTACACCCAATTTTCAGACACACACCCATATCCCATACTGTTGGTTACATATATATATATATATAAACATATATATATATATAAACATATATATATAAACATATATATATATAAACATATATATATATAAACATATATATATATAAACATATATATATATATATATAAACATATATATATATATATATAAACATATATATATATATTATATCACATGATATTTCCATAAGCCCAACAAAAGATCAGCAAAATCTGGAGGGAACATCACCTCACAAAGCCTTTAAATGAGGCACTGAAGGATGGCGGAGGGCGCCGCCGCTGCAGGAGCCACGCGCAGGCAATTTTTTGAGAATTTTCGGATGTTTTTTTGGGTCCCCAAAGAAGATAGCCTCTGGTTACTATGGAAATATGGTGATTTATTGGAAATATATGGGAAATATGGTGATTTATTGGAAAAATATAGGAAATATGGTGATTTATTGGAAATATATAGGAAATATGGTGATTTATTGGAAATATATGGGAAATATATGGTGATTTATGGTTGTTATACCATCTGGTTATGACTAACAGTTCGCCATGGTTTTTCGATGGCCCATAGAAATAGATTGTTTACCGAACTGAATAGCATGGTGGATCTTTCCATGGCGAACTGTTAGTCATAACCAGATGGAATTTCACCAGGAAAGTTTTCCAAGAATAGCAGTGTCGCTTGAGTTTTCTGTTTCAATGGCTTGAAAGCCGGAACGGAGCCCGGGAATTTCTACTGGGGACTTACATATAGGACTTTAGCACAAACAATTGGGATATATTATTGGGATCTCCACTCAGATGGCTTTCAGTCAAAAGGCAAAAGGCGTTACATGGTTTTGGATCAAACCTTCATGCCAATGTTTTTCACACCAGAATTTTATGTTTGAAGGGGCGCAGGGGAAGTGTAAGGAACGCTGATATACTGTTATACAGTTATACTACCCCAAACCGGGGCTAGAGGTGCTGGGTATATTCGCTTGGAATTCTATGAATATGTCCAAGAACCAGCGCTGACGCGCTGGTCCAAGTCCAAATTCGACATTGGGTACTGCAATTGTGTCCTAGTAGTGTAGCAAACCCAACAATAAACCCAGTCTTGAGGGTGTGGTTTTTCATACAACCCCAAACTGGTAAGTCGTTGGAGAACCAACTTTTCGTATGGCATTGTGTAGTTCACATTACGAAGCATGACCAACATCCTATGCTTTATCATCAATTTCCCCATTGAGATCGCCATACTTTTCAGGATCATCGTGAGGCCCGTTTTATTAAACAAAAGATGGAAGACGTTATAAACTCTAGAGCACTAAACAAGTCTTGAAGCGGATGGTGCCAAGATCGATCTTTTTGGTCTTTCTACTTTTTATACCCACTTTACTTTTTTTCTCTGATCTAGTTGTTGGTGTTATATCGCACGACATCCCCATCAAATAGTTATTATCTCCCAATTGTATCCATATGTGTTGAAGGTTGCTATATATATATATATATTATAGATATTTGTACACCAATATAATCTACATCCCAGCTCTGTATATATATATAATTATATATATCATTTATCATATATATTACTTTTCCACATCCCAGCTATATCCCCGCTATATCCACGCTATACATCCCATTGGGAATCCCTCCTTTGACCCGTCGGAGGCTTTGGGGCCTGCGCGTTGATGGGCAGCCTATGGGCCTGTGGAGGCAGCGATTTTCATTGGGAAAATGGGGGCATGGGACCCTAGGTATCCTGAAATAGCTGGTATTGCCGGAGGTCCATTCCTCTAAATTGTGGTAGGTTTTGACCCATTCCCATTTGGGATCTTCGGATACTTTTTAAGTCTTTGTACAGATTCTAAAACACCCCAACTTTTTTTTTAATGGGAGAAATTTTGATGCACCAGTGGATTGTAGAGTAGCGGGTCTTGTGGACGAAACCATATATCTGGTCAACAACCCTGGTTGAAAGACCCTATGAAAACTTCTACACAAGTAAAACATGACATCAAACCCTGAATTCGTGAAACCTTCGGGTTGGTTAATTTTTGGGGTAGCATGTTAGGAGAAAACCTATACTTTTTGGGAGTAAGCCCGTCAGTCAGTTAATCCTGGTAACTTCACTTGCCGTGTGATCATGATCCTTTTACTGTAGAAACAAGTATTTCGCGTGACCTGGGTATTACATCCTTTGGGGCTGGGGGGCAAAACCTCTTTTGGATTGTTTTTGGCGTTTTCAAAGGGTCCCACTTGAAACAAATTGAAACCTTTTCAAAGGTATCCTCCAGATATCAGCAAACATGGCAACTTCAAACTAACCAGCTGCCAACCAGATTCATTGAAGGGTGGATTTCTGGTTCAAGTGAGGCCCCGAAGATAGGTTTTTGTTTGTTTACAACTTTTATCTGGTGTTTCTGGTAGGCCTTTACAAATACGTATGTGTATATATATATACTGGTTGGTGGTTTGGAACATTTTTTTATTTTCCATAATATATGGGATAATCCTTCCCATTGACTTTCTTATTTTTCAAGATGGTTGAAACCACCAACCAGTATATATATATACACAACTTACTAAGCACATTCATAAAACGGCAATCCCCCCGGTGACAAGGATGTTTATTCCAGTTTTTTTCAGGCACCTCTTTTCAAAAATCACATCCATTTTTTGATGTATCTCGTTATCCACATTGAAAAACCATCAACTCCAGCCACCTGAGTCATGACCCATCGGATCAAGAATGACCCATCGGATCAAGGATGCCGCGGACCCCAGAACTTGAGTTCCATCGAGAGGCCGCGGATGAAGATCTTTTTCCAACAGAACTGGGCATGTAATGGGACTATCATGGGATTTAAGGACCTTTTCATGAGGTTTGACTCCATATGATGGGATATGATGGGATATGATATGATGGAACAACAATCAAAACATATGACGATTGAACCATCAACAGTACAGTATGCATAGTTTGTCTAATATAATATAGTGATTTAATTTAGCATACTTTGACAACAAATCAGGGTTGGAAACCTGACTCATTCCATTGAACGTAATCATCTCGGTGGTACTTCACGTACTTCACAATTCTACCGTCCTACTTGGATGTGATGTCACTAGCCAATATAGTTAGAAAAATCTCTGGATATCTGAGGTCAACAAGTTGGATATCCGAATTCTGCCCTATGGTAATTTAACAGTTTGCTATTGAAAGATCCACCATTTTTCATGGGAAAATCCACTATTTCGACTGGGCCATGACTTCAATAGCTTTTTCTATGTTTACCAGGCCGGGTATTTCTTCTGGGTAGATCCGAGTTGATTGCTGACGAACTTTAGGGGCCTATGGCGTCGTAAACATGGGACAATTTTGATAAGCCATGGGATTTGAGGTTGAAAAACTGACCTCGGCTTCTTGGGTCAAGGCTCCTTTCTGATCAATTTGTTGTTTTTTTAAAACTTTTATATACCCATTTTTTTGCAGCTCTACCAAGAGAGGCTCTTTTTTTGAGCCTTTGCCAAGCATGGCTTGCTGGAAAATCCACCATAAGTTCGGTGATTTTCCCATATTTCCCATGTTTTTCCCATGTTATCCCACAAAATCGATGATTTTCCCAGCCATGCTGCCGGATACCAGGGGTAGGTTTCATTAGGACGATGAACTCCAAGTAAACGAGGTACGGATGCAAGTTACGTCCCAGGAATTTCAATCATTTTGCTGATTTATGTACGTGTATATTGCATAATAATATACACATATACAATAATATGTATATAATATAATATGTATATATATATTATTATAATATACACATAAGACACACACACACATATATATATAACACTATACAACTATATAACTATATAACTACATAACTATATAACTATAAAACTATATAACCATATAACCATATAACTATATAACTATATAACTATATAACTATATATATATATAAAATAAATGTAAAGATTGTCAGGGCATACTCTCATTTCTCGACAAAGCCATATCCCAGTGAGAAGAAACACACCTCAATTCTAATATCTCTCAGAACCTCTGATCTGCACCAAAAAAAATCAGAGATTTGGTCGGTGAACCGGCGAAGCCCAACTAGGTTCACACCAGGGAACAGCGCTTGGGAGACCATTACACAGCTGCAGGATGGGCTGGTTTGGAGCGAACTGACATGGCAATTTCATGGGGTGATTTTCATGGGGAACGGCCCGAAGATGAGGATTTCATACGAAAAACAAAAGGGAATATCTTGTTGATAAATGAGTGTTGATGGCTTGATTTTTGGATCCTTAACCATCTATGGTATTTTTGTGCCGGGTTTATGACACCAAAGTGATGGAGATCGAATTGATAGTAGGTGCTTGGTGGTTTCACACACTAGTTGTTTTCAACCATAGATATGGGATGATGGTCTCTGTTGACGAGCATATTCATCAGGGGGGTTGAAACCACCAACCAGTTTTTCTAGTAAAAAGGAATACCCTCTGGTAATTTAACATAGCTATTGAAAATGACCGTATATTATAGTGGATTTTCCCATTAAACATGGTGATTTTCCATAGCTATGTTAAATTACCAGAGGGTAAAGAAGATCAGAAAAAGGAACGCAGTACTTGGGCAGCCGACCTCTTTCCGAACGACGATTTTCTGGTGGGTTGCAATCTGGAACCAGCGACCCCAGCACTTCTGGTGACACACTCAAAACTCAAGGTTGTAAGTTTGGGGCAACTCCCAATGATTTTCACTACTAACAATGGCAATTTCAGGTTGTACCCTCTGGTAATTTAACATAACTATGGAAAATCACCATTTTTAATGGGAAAATCCACTATTTCTATGGCCATTTTCAATAGCTATGTTAGTCATTACCAGAGGGTACAACAGCAGAAACAGCAGATTTTCTCTGCAACTGCGGCAGTTGAGGAGCCGCGACGCGCCTGCTGTGCCGTCCCCTCGGGCAGCTCGCTTCTGATTTTGGGCGGGGTGCAGAATGAGGTGCGGGGCAGCCCGGGGGGTCGGATGTCGGAGTGCTGCGATTGGGCGTGTCTTTTTTCGCCGTGGGTTCAGGAAAACCCTGGCTTTCAATATTGAAATATATCGAAAGGGTGATTTGGAGTATCCCTATCTAAAGAACCCCCCCCCATCCAAAAAAAAAGAACAAATCACAAGAGGGCTTGAAGAATCCAAATGGGAATATGATACGGTATGATTGATATAGTTATGATATAGTATTGGGCTAGGGGTTTGACCAGAAACGATACCCTCTGGTAACAGTTTGCTATGGAAAATCACCATTTTAATAGGTCAATCAGCCATACATGGCTATTTTCTGTAGCTATGTTAGTTTACTGGAGGGTATATGAGGTTACACCTTGGAATCTTTGGTTTGATGGGTTTCATAATAATCATCCAAAACGGGAACGCCAAGCAACAGTAGGACATGTAGGCACCAGTTGTTTCGATGGGCTTACGACTGCCCAGAACCGGGAGACTGCCCAGAGTTGGTTGGGAGTACGGGGCATCATCGATCGCAACTGGTGAACGCAACCAACTGGTGATTGTAAGTCCCCTTTTTTTTCGTGGCTTGTTCCATCTATAGATGGGTTAGGGTTATCAATAACTTATTAAGTGGGGTAAGTAGTATCAGTATCAACCATGCCATGTGTGTTTTCATGGTTAAAGGCTCAGCGTTGCGGCGCAACGCTTGATCAATACCGCGATACCGCGATATGCTTTTGGAGGGTCTTGGATCTTCAATTTGTACCCTACAATAATGCACTTCATTTTAGGCATGGCTCACAGGAAAGTGTGCTGATTGCCGTGGTCAAATCGATCGCTTTCTCGCCCAACCGTCCCAACCACCTTGGAATCTGTGGGTTTTTGGCTCAGACTTTGGACCGGGTGGTTTTTCAGCTTATGTCCTGACGCAATGTGTGAAGAGAAACTGACTCTTCAAGGCAGACGCAGTTGTGAATTCCCTTCGAATTGGGGATTGATAGGGGAATTTTGTTAATGGATTTATATGGATCTCTGAACAAAGATGGTGATTTATATGGCTTTGTAATGAAGTCATGATCGCTAGGGTGATTTATGAGTAGGTGAACTGGGATGTTTGGTGTAACTCTAGTTAGGAGTTGAAAAACAACTTAAAACAAGGAGGCACCACATTAAATTACACTTGTTGATACTTGTTGGTTGCTTAATTTTGCAGGGTTGACATAGCGCTTGGTATAATAAGAATAATAATGATAATTATGAACTGACATATGAAGTGTGAATCCGTATTAACTAACCAGTATAATGGGACAGAAGAGGGGTACTTTCGCGGCTCGATGATCCGCAGAAATCGCATTGCGAACCGACAAACATGAATAAAGTGGTAAACCCAATGCCATAAACATCCAGATATAAACTATATACCCAATGTAACCAATCTCACCACTCGGAATATCAAAAACGATATCCAAGAAAGTGGTCTCTAGTTGGGCTTGCCGCACGATTTTAGCATATCTCTACCCCCCCAAAAAAAAAACAGAAAAGGACTCTTTTTACAAGAAACATATCCTCAAACCAGGGAAGTTGGGTCTTTTAGCCAATGCTATTACGAAAGTCGAAGGGGACCGGCCTTGCAATGTTAAGCCCCAATAATAGGAGCTTATATTTTTCGGGTTAGTGTACCCTTAAGGCCTTCATTGTTCCGGGGGCGAGTCATTGCCTTCCAAATGGCGAAACCTTCGGGTAATTCAACATTTAGTTCGATGATTTGCCTGTTTCCAAGGAAGAGTTTCAAAGGCGAACTGACAGAAATTACCAGAGGGTAGAATTTTTGAAGCCATACGGAATCATAGGTTATATTGGTCCTTTTATCCCTTGCGGGAATCCCAGAGAATTTTGCCATGTTGATCCAGGAGTCCTTCAGGAAATCGAAGTGCTCCTAGTGAAATTGCTGGCAGATAAGGCCAACGATGATCCTTGGCTTGCTGGATTCACCCGGTCATCCCACTGATCGCAACCGGTGAACCCCTGGTGAACGTACCCCTGGTGATCGTACGTCCCCCAAAAAAAGTGGGATTCTCCCATCTATAAATCTGGGTAAGTTATAACGACCGAACCCTGTTCTCCCTAACCCTGGAATCATGGTGAATGTATAGGGTAAATCATCCCCAAATGGCCCCACAATTCAGGTTAGTGAAATATGACAATTTACCCAGATAAATGGGTGAACTACCTATGGTTAGAAAAGCCATACTCCAAGTATCTCCAAGTAACCAGCGATACAGGTGGGTCCCCTGGGCAGCTGGCACCTGTTGTAGTGTCAGTTGTTCGTTTTTATACCATGTACTTAGAAATCCGAAAAAAAAGAAATCCGAAAAAAAAGAGATGCTGTTGGTTGTTGTTGGTATGGTTCCATGGCCATTTCTTGGATTTCTCGGTTGTATCTCCTGTCAGTTGTTGTACAGTTCTTTGTAACAGTTAATGTGGTTGTTATAGTGACATCAACGGACCACGGACCACAAATAGATGATGGTTAAGGGTAGGGAACCATGAGTTTGATGGCGGAACGAGTTTGGGTCTCGGATGGTTTATGATTCATCCAGACCTTACGTGGGAAGTCCAACTTGGCAAATCTTGGTCATTTGGGGGACTGCCCCTCTGTGTAGCTCCTTTTAGCACGTAAGAATGCTTTCTGCAGTCTCTCCCCAAAACCAATAGATACACATTTGCACACTCATATACATGATATATGATATGATTGAAAATATGACATATGAATATACAAATCCATATATAATGGGGTTATAATGATATAAAACACCTGCGAAGTCAGGTTTTTGGAATCCACAGTATCACTAATTTCTTCAATGCACATGGGTTTAACCAAAACTAACGAGCGAACTTTAAGTGACTTCATCCCGAGTCGTTTTGCTGTTTTATGCGATTGAAGTTTCAAGAATTGAGCCCATAATTGGGAATATCTGAGACATTCTGAGACGTTTTTCCCAGGTTTTTTTCCGGGTTTTTAGGGACTATGACCCTCCAAGAGAACCGGGATACAACTGGGATGATGTGAATATTCTAACATCCAAAAATGGATGGGATAGTTTATGCGTGGGCGAAAAACCACGTTCAGATTAGTCTCCAGTAAACCAAGATAGCGAAAATCCATGGATCCATGGTTGTTTCCAGTTCGGAAATGATCTACGTACATAAGTCGGGTGGATTTTCCATATCTTTTTGTATGTTTACTGAAGGGCCGGATGACTCCAATTTGTGGAATCTACCGGTTGAAGTCCTGGGTTTGTTCGCGTCCCAAGGATAGGAAGATCTCAGACGAAGTTCTGGACACGGAGTTGCCAAGCTCAAAAAAGGCAGCGGCCTAGAGATTTTCATAGATCCACGTTTGTAAAACAACGTTTCATTGGGAATTTGTATTTTATGAATGAAGGGATTCTTGGCGGGAATCGGTAGAGTCTGAATATTAGTGGTGTTTCATCCCGAGTGGATTATTGGTGGGTTTCGGTGGGAAGGATGTATTATAGGATGGATTACAATTTCCTAGTTTTGCGAATAGGATTAAAACCTTTGAGTTTCACGGTCCATATCTGGGTTAGGTTCTGCGCTTTGATGCAGAGTATCCCTGCGTTTGATATACCAATTTTCGATGAACCGGACTTATTCTTGTTGGTTTTCGTCCGTCCACCCACCTCTAACTTGGGTTGATGCACAACATTATTTCTTGGTCGTCCACCTGGCTGTTCCTGTCTTGAGCCTGGTCTACCCTACTTGCTTCCCATTGGCCAAAAACTTGGAACCATGCTGCAGAGAGTCTTTCGGGTCGGATGATGGAAATACACTCCGGAAATCAAACATGCCTTGCGTGGAATTTCCCCCATTTATAGACTAGCTTCTCATTAAAAGCTCCATTTATTGTAGGGATTTGCCATTGCCATGTTTGATCACCTACGGGCTGAAGGGTAAACCGATTTCTCCAGGAGGAAATGCCAACATCAGCCATCAGTCTGAGGGTCCACGAGGGGTGATGACTAGGCACCTAGGCCCCCACGTGCCGTGCCATGTGTCATATCAGTACTTTTGCCGTGGGTACAAAGATGGTACGGCTTTCAAGTAGATTAGCACCCCAATCTGATTTCCCAGATGAACATAAGTTCCAGCCAATCTTTGTTTTGTACGAAAAGATCATTGAAGCATTTTTTGTTTAATGGTTTCAATCTGACTCTCTCTCTCTCTCTCTTTCTATTCATAAAATATGTACGTATATATACGTATATATATACATACATGTTATTGATAGATTGATAGATACATGTAGCAGTATAAATATACATTCACATACATATATATAGATAAATACATATGCATATACATACACAGGCTAAAAAAATCCCCTTGCTGCTGAAGTGGGGTTACAGCTGCCACAACTCTTAGTATCACCCAGTATGGCCATGGCTCGAAACATGGGGTGCCACGATGGCCCACAAAATTGCCTTAAAAATTTGAATCTGGTATGAAACACCAGTCATTTTTAGTTTTTTGTTTTGACCCATCTATCATTTTTGGACAAACCCATGAAACTATTCTTGGTTGTATATACCATGCAATCGAATTGGAACTAGCCAACTTCCCATGAAATTAGCCGCTTCAAGCCCCAACTCATGGCAGGCTTGATATGGGTATGTCCCAAAATAGGGTACCCTCTGGTTATGTCAAAATAGCTATTGAAAATGGCCATTAATAGTGGATTTTCCCATTAAAAATGGGGATTTTCCATAGTTATGGGACAGTTTACCAGAGGGTATATGGTTTATCTCCATTTTTGTCCTTTTGTCCTTTGGCGTCCTCTCCATTTTTGGAGAAAGACGTAAAATCCATACTGTTGCCACAATCCCTCAACCCCATAACATATCCCAAAGCATATCCCAATGATATCGTCATTAAATTGCTGGCAACGGAATCTGGTCTTCACCACCAAGTATCTTATCATCAACATCACCATAAAATCTTTAAAACATCCCCATAAAGTATCTCCATAACATATGGGGGGTTTCCCTAAAATGGATGGTTTATATGGAAAAACCATCTATAAATGGATGATTTGGTACCTCCATTTCAGGAAACCTCCATATTCCACTGTTTCCATGACCAGCAACATGACGACCCTGGCATGGGGGCTGGAAGATGGCAGCGGCAAGCTCCTAGGCCCATGTCCACTTTTCGCCTCGAGACCAGCTCCACACAAGTGAAGGACATCTGCAACAAAGAACGACCCTTTTTCGGATGTTGACTTGACGGATATCGAATATGGGATAGTTATGGAATAGATAATGGAAATATATTAGGAATATCATGGAATATCTATATAGTATGGGAATATGTATATATATATATGTATATATATATATATACGTATATATATATATGTACGGAAAATCTAGACTGCATGGAATTATATCATGCTTGGAGGATCGCACCAAACAACTGGTGAACGTAACCTTGGGGATCGTAAGTCTTCTTTTCTTCGTGGCTTATCCCCTGAGGTGATCCTCAGAGAGGTCCCAGGTTTCTTTGGACCTTGTTATGTTGGGGGAAACATTTTCTATGGCGGGACATCTGAAGGAAAGTGGCAGGTTTTTCCCATCGCAAATGGGATTTTCCGAAATCAACCAATTCTAGAAAAAAGAGAACACTGGAGACATATCGACTTTTCAAGAAATGAACACAGTGTGACGTGAATAAACATCCAATTTTGGGGTTGTTGGGTATGAATACCCTGGTCTTGAAGGTATTGACCCACTCCCAACACGGCCCCCTGAGCCAAGAATTGGTTTAAGTTCACACATGCAACTATGGATATGTGTGCCCCAAACCCATCCGTTAAGCTAGCAGCTATCAACAAATTTACCATTGTTGAATCCTTATTGTTGGTGAAATTCCATGAAAATTCCCATGCTCTTGTTGGTTAAATCCAGTTTTTCACCATTAAATTCATATTCTTCATGGTTAAATCAATATTTGGATGGTCAAAACTTAAAACCTCATTTTTGCTGTTTCTGTTTGTAGCGAGGTAAGTCTACCGCCGTCAAAACAGGAGTCCGTTTTGGAGACCACCGAAGATGTCGAAGAAAAGCAGGAGCGGAGGATTGAAACACATCCCGGTTGATGACCAATTTGGGGGATTTCTCGGGGATTTACCCAACCTGGTTATGGCTGACAGTTCGCCATGGTATAAATGACCCTAATCGAAATAGATGGTTTACCGAACTTAAAAATTTGTGATTTTCCATGGCAAACTGTTAAATAACCAGATGGTAACCATCATTTATAGGTGATTATATATAGAGAGCTACGTTTTTTGGCATCAAAGATATGGGGATAGTTGATAAACGATGGTTGGTTGATGATAAGAAAGGGCATGATCCTAACCAATCATAATCCGCTGGAAATCCCATTCTTATCCAACCCTGGGAGGATGGGTCCAGAAACCAGGTTCTGACCCTAGTCCCGAGCACAGATGTTTTCATAGATGTTTCAAAGGTGTCCACTTTTTAAGGTTGCTGATATCCCCATTTCATCGGATATGTTCGGTGATTTTTGGCCACCATTTCGTGTGATCGCCAAGCGAAAATCCTTAGAGCCTTAGTGGACATTCTTGGTCGTTTTTATTCTCCCATTTGAACATTTTTGTTTTGACCCACTTGTGCCGTGAAAAAAAAACTGTTTCTTATCAAGTAGCTAAGTACCGGCAGGTGCTTGTTTGACTTCACGCCTTTACGTGGTGTCCACCTTGCTGGACAAAATCCCTGTGTTGGTTGGTTGCCGAAGTCCTTTTGCTTTGACTCCCACCGCGTTTGTTGGTGAAATTCAATCTTTTGGCCGAAAAGAATCCCAGTTCTTTGATGGTTGTTGACAGTTTGATCATTGTTGTTACCCTCTGGTAATTCAACATAGTTATTGAAAATGGCCATTTATAGTGGATTTTCCCATTAAAAATGGTGATTTTCCATAGTTATGTATATAAACGTTTACCAGAGGGTAGATGTTAGTTCAAATCTCCATGTTTGTTGGTGTAAAGCCCCTTTCAGGTCGAGTTCTCAATTTTGATCACTTAGGTCTTGTGCCATCGCTGCCATCGCTGGTGTTTTCAGTGAAAACACTCTTTTTCATCCCAGGTTTTTTTCCTTCAAAAAGGATGAGAATCTCATCAAATGGGTATGTAATCTGAAAATGGGCTATGTCCATGATATTAATGTCCAAAATATAACGAAAATCATGACTATCCCGTGGGGGAAAAAGGGTAGCCTATTTTCAGACAGGTGCTAAAGGTAGTATCAAACCATCATCCCATTCCCCGGTTCCCTATGCACCAGTTCCAGTAGGTCATTGGGATATTAAATCAATATTAGATATTAATATTTAATATGAATGGGACATTTCCCATGTCATTTTCATATTAGAAATAGGAGATTCAATTCATATCAATATGTATATCCTATTTTTTGGTGAGTTTTTAATATCCCAATGTTCCCATTGTTCCCATAGGATATTCACAATGGGAAGTCTCGCCCCGAAATCGGCGCAGGTCTCAGCTACAGTGCCCGCGCCACCTTTGGTGGTGCCCGTGCTGCCAGCTCGGAGGATTACCAGAGGGTATTGGGATGTAAATCACAGGGATTTTCTTGGATTTGATGTGAGCCAATGCCATGTTTACCATCCCCAAGTCATATATTGAGAAAGACATGCCATCTCATGGATAGCATCCGGACAGTTGGGACATCATGCACGAACAGGACAGCTGTCATATGTACATGCCAGGACAGTTGTTCACACATGTCTGCAGGAACCTGGACATAACATGTCCGACTGCGGCCATATAGGCCTAAGCCAAGATTGCTGCGTCTCCAGGCAAAACCGGCAGCCTTGTGTCTCGCAGTGCATTGCTGCCTGGTTTCACAGTGGCACCGGAGCCTGAGTCGACCCTGGCCAATTGCTTTGCACCGCTGCGCTTTGCTCTGCTCTTGGACCTCCTGCCCTACGGCTGGGCTACATCGGGGACATCTGGGACGCTCCTGCGGAGCTCTTTGGTGTCTTGCGGTTGGTGGCAGCCTTTTGGGCACCGCAATCTGACCTTTGCTGGCTACTACGTGGACCTCCTTGACTTCCTGCGGATTTGCTTGGTGGGTGCTGCGTGGTGACGGCCCTGGTCACTTTTTGCTCTGGCCGTGGCTGGAAACTACTTGGACTTCCTGGACTTCCTGCGGATTTGCCTGGTGGTTGGGTGGTGACAGCCTTGGTCACTTTTTGCCTCTGGCCTGGCTGGCCGACTACTTGGACCTCTTTGCCTTCCTGCGGACTGGCTTGGTGGCTGCTGAGTGGTGACAGCCTGGTCACTTTTTGCTGCTACAGCATTGCCTAAGGCATTTGCGCTGTGGCTTTTGGCACCTTTTTGCACGTGCTTGGACCTCGAGCTCTACTTCTTAAAGACCTTTGAGACCCTCGGGCCTTGCACCTTTTACCTTGCCGAGCTCTTTGTGACTGAGTATAACAACCTTTTTGGGTTCCTCTACTTCTTGCTGGCGGCCTTGCTGGGCCTTTTTGCATTGTTGGTATCGCAATGGCTGACGATGAGAAGGGCAGCAGCTCATGGTATAGAGTGCCTACATGGAGTGGAAACCCGGCCGAATGGCGCAACTTCAAGAAGGAGATGAATTGGTGGATGGCTAGCCTGGACACCGAGTCTTGCAAAAAGTACAATGTGGCAGCTCGCTGGGCGCTTCGCCAATATGGCGTAGTGCGTGCCCGTTGCGAGGAGTTTGAACCTGATGAGCTGCTGGGAACACCAGCAGACACTATGGTCACTGAAGATGGTGAAACAGTTGAGCGTGTGGCAGCTGACCCCTTCGCTGGACTCAAGAAGCTGATGGCGGCCCTTGAGACTTCAGTTGGAAAGACGCTGCTGGACCGACGTGGTGAACTACGTGCTCAATTTTACCAAGATCTTCGACGTTCACCTGGTGAGCCCATCACTGCCTTTTGCACGAGGTTCAGGACACTTGCATCTGAGCTGAAACGTGAGGGCATCACCTTGCCTGATGGTGAACTTGGTTGGTTTTTGAAAGATCGAATGGGCCTGGACTCCATTCGAAAGCAGTTGCTGGACACTGCACTGGGAGCTCAAGAGGGCTATGACTTGGTGGAGTCTGAAGCGCTGAGGCTTTTCAGGGATCTTCACACTGCAGATCCGCTTCACCGACGTCCTCCTGACCGACCCCCATTGTTGCAACGGTTTTTGAGCAGTTCGCAGCAGTCTGGACACAGTGGTCGCACCTCAGTGCCGTCCAGCGGCAGCTCGCATGCTTCGACATTCCGATCTTTCAGATCGGCATCTTCCAATAACTCTGCAAAGCCTAGTGGTTTCAGCAAGCCTTTTCAGACTGCTCCACGACAAGCTATGGTGGCTGAAGGTGTGGAGGAAGATGAACCTGAAGAAGAAGAACTTCTGCCAGCAGACGACCAAACACAGTCGGCACCGGCATCGCTGGAAGAGGTTTTGCAAGCTGAGGCCGAAGTTTTGGCATCAGAGCTTCAGCAACTGGAAGATGAAGGTTCAGTGGAACCTCAATTGCTTGAGGAGTTGGAGAACGGTGTGGAAGCAGCGGCTGAATCCCTTGTTACCATGCGTGAAGCTCGAAGCCGCATTGCGGAAGTTCGCAAAGACCGTGGCTTCGGAAAAGCAGGAACAGGAAAGGGCAATTTCAAGCCCAAGCTGCATGGCAATCAGGACTCTGCAAAGAAGGCCACAACCAAATGTTGGGATTGCGGAGAAAGCGGACACTGGGGCGGAGACCCACAGTGCAGACGTCCCGGCGCCGGTCTTTACAAACCTAAGGGCCAAGGAAACCTCAGTGGACCGACAAAACATGTCAAAATGGTTGAAGCCTTGAACACGGAGCATGCCATAGAAGTGGTTGACAGTGGCATCAAGCCTGAAGATGCCCACGAAGTCATGGCCTGCTCAACCCGGAGCCTTTCCTTGCCTGAAGTTTTAGACTATGTGAATGAATCCAATGCGGCGCAGACCCAAGTGCTTTCTTTGGATAAAAGGATGATTGGTGCGTTGGACAGTGCTTGCAACCGCACCTGCAGTGGGAACGTTTGGTTGAATCACTATTTGAAATCCCTCGAGAAAGCCCCAAAGGAGATCAAGGACCTCATCAAAGCATCCCCTGAAAGTGAAGTTTTTCGTTTTGGCAATGGTGGTAGCAAAACAAGTTTCATGAGATACCGTTTGCCAATGATGGTTGGTTCCTCTCTTTTGACGGTTTGGGTTTCAGTAGTTGATGTGCCAAGCCTTGGACTTTTACTTGGCAGAGACTTCCTGGATGCAATTGGCGCTGTTTTGAGTTTCTCTCGCAAGATGCTGCGGGCAGATCTCTTGGATGCCTCTCTGGTGCCCTTGCGCCAAATTGCTGCAGGTCACTTCGCCTTGCGTCTGGCGCCACCAACATGGACTTTGCCAGGTGCGCTCAGATGGCGGCGAACTGGGTTAGATGGTGTTGTAGAAGTTGAAGTTTCCCCTGAAGAATGGTTGAAACGCAAACTCAGTGCTCATGCCATACATGCCAAGCCTGAACATGAGCATCTTGTCACAGAACAAGGGGAACAAGCTGCAGACTTGGTGCATTCTGGTTTGGTGGTGCAGCCTGCGAATGATGCCGCTTCGCTGCTTTTGGCTCGTCCGGCTCAAGCCATGCGCTCTTCAACGAGCTTCAGATCTACGACAACCTCCTCTCCTGAGTCTTCTGCTGACCGAGCCCTACGACCAGATGGAACCAGAAAGCCCAGTCAACGTGTCAAGGGTGATCTTGCTCCGCTGGAAAAGAATGTGGCTGCGACTGGCAAGCCGCGCAGCATGGCACGTTCATGGAATGCTCTTGTGGTTGCTGCAGCGGCCGCATCTGCGGTTCTTGCCGGTGCCCTACCCCAGTGTGATCACCATAGACCAGTGGCTTTTGCAAAGCGAGCAGATGGGAAGCAACATGGAATTTCGCTTCCGCAGCTGGCCAAGACGATGGACTTCGAAGGCCAGGCAGAATGGCAGCTTCACCCTGAGCAACATGATCGAGCTGAACGGCTTCCGAAGCCGTCAAGGCCTCAAGATGACCTTCTTGGAGGACCCCTTGCTCATGGGCATGATGGCTGCTCGACAAGTCAAAGGAGCAGCAGCTGCGATGCGAAAAGCCGCCTTGCAAGAAGCCCAAGCACAAGCAAAGAAAACCGAAGAGCGTGGTCAGAAGACCGAAGCAATCAGGCAGCTGATTGGACCAAAGGGTGGACTTCCAACTCTCAAGGCCGATCTTCTCCGGCTGGCGGCTCTGCTCCACATCATTGTCCCCGAGAAGGCGACTGTGGAGGACCTCAAGGCCCTGTGCAGGCCCTTGGTGAACGAGCTCAAGATGGATTCAAAGCAGCCTGCATCTACAGTGGCAGCCAGCGGAAGCAGTTCCAGTGGCCTCACCGTGGAGCCCAAAGCCAAGATGAAAGCTCCACCACCTGGAATGAAGCGGCCTGGGATGGACATCACCGAAAGAGAAGTGGTGCAAAACACCCACGATATGCAAGTGCTCCTGGCGAACCAGGAGGAGCGCTTTCAAGCGATGCTGACCCAAGTGATGCAACATGTCATGCACATGGCCAACAACCAGTTTCGAGCCACTCCTGGCGAGCTGGAAACTCCAGATGCTCCCATGGGTCAAAGCCAAGAATTGACCCCAGAACAAGAGTACCAGATCCGACTGGCAGCTGCCGGAGACCTTCAAGTGGAAAACTACATGAGGCAGCATGGAGTGCATCCGGAGGAGGACAGCGAGTGGAGGGAGATCGAGGGCTGAACCCTTACAAACTCCACCAAGAGCTGAGGCCTGGACTTTCTCAGCAGATTGCACAAGCTTGGGAGCGGCATGAAAGAGACAGACGTTTGGTTTCAAGAAGCACCAAAGAGGTTGAAGCTGTGATGGACTTCGAATGGGAGAGCAATTTGATGGACTTCATGAATGAAACTTTTGTGACAACAATTGACCTTGCTCATCCCCAGCTTCGTGATCCTCTGGTGCAAGAGATTTTCACTGCTACGCAGCGGGTGACCCTTGAAGCTCAAAAACGTGGGCACCTCACTGGCGATCCACTTTCTTTGGAATCTGGTTGGGACTTTATGAAAGCCCTTGATCGCCGTGCAGCCTATGCCAAGGTCAAGCGCGAGAAGCCCTACTTTTTGGTTTTGGCCTATCCCTGCGGACCTTGGAGCCCACTGCAAAGGCTCAACCCTGCTGCTGATCTTCCTGAGAAACGTGAAGCCCATCGAGAACTCATCAGATTTGCTCTTTCTTTGGCGCGCCTGCAACTGCGCAATGGCCGTCACTTCATCCTTGAGAACCCGGTTGGCTCAGAATCCTGGAGTTTGCCGGAAATCATCAAGTTCTTGGAGGAAGAAGAGGCAAAGCTGGCACGTTTTGACCAGTGCAGATTCAACTTGCGATCTGCTGATGGGTGGCTTCACAAGAAGGCAACACAAGTGGCAACCAGCAGTGAGGCAGTTCGTTCTCACCTTGATCAAGTTCGATGCACAGGCGATCACCTTCATCAGCCTGTCATTGGTGGTTCCAAGATCACTGCAAGAGCTGGGCATTACCCTGGTCAACTTGCCAAGACCATGGTGTTGGCTATGGAGGAGGAATTTGAGCGGCAGTTCAGCCCCAAGCCCAAAGAAGCTCTGGCTGTGGAAGATGGAGGTGGTGATGAAATTTCAGGTGATGAAGAAGAACGACTAGCCCCTGGAGTTGATGCTCCCTCTTCCTCGGAAGATGGTCAGCCTGATGGACTTGGACTTGAAAAGGCTGCCATCTCTCCAGCCGTGAAGCAGGCAATCAAACGCCTTCACGAGAACACGGGGCATAGATCAAACAAGAGGCTGGCACGTGCTCTAGCTCTGAGCGGAGCACCACCTGAAGTGGTGAAGGCTGCACGCCTCCACAAGTGCAGCGTGTGCCAAGAAATGAGAGCTCCAAAGGCCAGAAGGCCTGCATCTCTTCCAACACCTCGAGATGTCTCAGACCAAGTCCACATCGACATCTTTGAAGGGTACGATCTGGCAGAGCAACGATTTTACATCGTGCACGTGATCGACCACTGCTCAAGATTTCAACTTGCAGAAGTGCTGCCAGACAAGAGCTCCGCCTCAGTGATCAAGTTCATGAAGAAGCGCTGGTTTCCCATTTTTGGAGCACCGAGAGTTCTTGTTGCTGATCAAGGACGTGAATTTGTGTCATGGGAGTTTGAGCAACTTTGCTCAGAGAATGCAATTCTCCTCTGGCACTGTGCAGTTCAAGCGCCTTGGCAGAATGGTCTATGTGAACGCGGCGGTGGCATCATCAAAGCTCTTTTGCACTCCATCGTCAAAAGCCAAAGCGTCACTGGCAAGGAAGATATGGACTTAGCCTTGCAAGAGGCCATCACTGCCTACAACGGCGATGTGAATGAACTTGGTGTTTCGCCAGCACAAGCGGCACTGGGCAGACAGCCCCGCCTTCAAGGCGATGTTCTTGGTGACTTTGGTCAACGGGTCGCTGAGCATGGACTTGTTGACTCACGCCCAAGTTTGGCCAGACAGGTGGCAATGCGAGAAACAGCCAGAGTGGCGAAGGCAAGACTCCACTTTTCAAGAGGCCTACGCCGAGCCTTGCTGAGCAGGTCACGAAATACCACGGTGACTCAACCTCTTGAACCTGGATCCATTGTGTACTACTTCAGGCAGACCAAGTACAACAACAAGACTGCTGGATCCCGAAAGAAGTTGAGCCTGCGTCGCTGGCATGGTCCTGCATTGCTGGTGGCAAACGAAGGTGATGTGAATTGTTTTCTTTCACACAAGGGTCAATTGACCAAATGTGCCCGAGAACATGTGCGCTTGGCAAGCACCATGGAGCAGATTGCCGCCGAAACTTGGCGTGATGCAATTGATGAAGTTGTCGAAGCAGCTCAACATGATCAAGCTCTACGACAACGAGCTCAAGCTCAACCTCCTGAAGCAGTTGCGAATGCTGAGGACTCTGAAGCAGTTCAAGCTGAACCTGCGGCATCAGTGGCTCCTGTTTTTCCACAACAAGCTCAACAAGCAGCAAGTGCGCCTACCGATTTACCACCGGTAGCTCCGCAAGAATTTGCACAAGCCTTGCGACCTGCGCATGATGGTGGAACAACAGCAGCTCCCACAGTGGCATCTTCCATGCCGCCATCTGTGGCATCCTCCAGAAGGACAACGCTGCGAAGCAGATCTCCTGTGCCTGAAGCGGTGCTTCGAGCTGGTTTGATGGCTCATCCGACAACGGCTCCTGCGGCCTTGTCTCCTGCTACGCCTGTGGCACCTGCAGCACCGAAAACGCCTTCAGCACCTGCGACACCTCGACTTGGTCGCGCTGTGGAGCGAGCAAAGGAGATGACTGCGGATCCTGTTGCTGGAAAACGAGAAGCTGAAATGACTCTGGATGAGCTAGCCAGAACGCTCACCCCGAAAGCTTCTTCTACGGCAAGTGGTTCCAAGAAGCCTTTTGATGCGTTGGTTTTGTCTCATGATGAGGTGAAAGAAGTTCAAGCGGCACTCCAACAAGATGATCTTCACCCTCTGAGACGCCTTTTCCTTGAAGCTGCAGCTGAGGAATCAAATCCTATGGACTTTGAATGTGAAGATCGTGGCACTTGGAAAGGTTCATGGCCCCTTCCTTCAAGATCTCAACTGCAAGCCATGAAAGCAGTTGGAACTATGTTGCCACGAGGAGAACAAGAAGCTATGGCCGTGCAGACAGCCCGCAAAGAGTACAAGTGGCGTGACATGACGCCTGAGGCCAAAGCTGAGTTCCGTGAAGCTGCACAGAAGGGTTGGCAAACATGGGTTGACAATGATGCAGTTGAAGTGCTGAGCCCTGATGAGGCAAAGCGTATCAGAGAGAACCTCAAGCAGAGCAACAAATCCCATTTGATCCTGCACCCCCGCTATGTCTACACTGACAAGAACGATGGCCTGCGTACTGAGGAGCGACAGCTTCCTTTGAAGGCATCTGCAAGACTGGTGGTGCCGGGATACAAAGATGTTTCAGCATATGAAGTTCGAAAGGACGCCCCAACGGCATCCAGGACATCAGTCCATTTGCTTTTGGTTTTCACAGCCTCCAAGGGTTGGCACCTTTTGAGCGCAGATGTGAAAGCAGCATTTTTGAAAGGTGAGTTGTTTTTGGATGGTGAACGCATCCTCTACATCGAGAACCTCAGCACCAATGACCCGACAGAGCCTGGTCTTCCTCTTGGCGCTGGTGGTTTAGCTCGCCTCAAGAAGGGCATTTTTGGTTTGAGTGACAGTCCAAGAAGGTGGTACCTTCGATTGCACAAGTCCCTCACAGCCTTGGGATGGAAACGTTCATCCATTGACTCTGCCCTTTGGATGCTTTGGTCGCCCACTGGTGAATGCGAAGGCATGATTTGCAGTCATGTTGATGATTTGCTGTTTGGTGGAAACGACAGGGCGAAGCAACTTTTGCTGAAGCTGGGAGAAGAACTTGGCTATGGAAGTTTGGAGGAGAAAAGCTTTCACTACTGTGGCAAGCTGATCAAGCAGCATGGCGACGGAAGCATTTCAGTTTCCATGGAGGAGTACCACTCCAATTTGAAGCCGTTGGTGATTGCAGAAAACCGGCGAAAGACGCCAGAAGCAACATTGACACCTGCTGAGCATAAACAGCTTAGAGCCTTGCTAGGCAGCATGCAATGGTTGGTGGCACAGGTCCGTTTTGACCAAGGTTTTCAACTTTGCACTCTCCAAGGAGAATCTCCAACCATTGGCACTATGTTGCGTGCAAACCTTTTGCTGCGGCGCTTCAAACAGACGCCCAAGTTTGCTTTGTGGTTTCGACCTATGAACTTGGATGGTTGTGGCCTCCTGGGTGTTTCAGATGCCTCTTTGGGCAACGTCCAGCGAAGTGGTGCTGCTGGAGAAGATCCCATGCTGAAGGTCTACAGCCAATCAGCCTACTTGATCCTCATCGCGGACAAGGACTTGATGGCTGGGCGCCCTGGCAAGTTTGCAGTGTTGGATGCAAGAAGCCACAGGTTGACCAGAGTTTGCAGGTCAACGTATGCGGCTGAGCTTTTGGGAGTGGAAGAATGCTTCGACGTGGGCATTTACCTACGTGGCTGCTTGGCGGAAGCTTTTGGACTTCCTGTGGATGGCAAAGATGTTTCTTCATCGCTGTCTCAAGTGCCTTTGACAGTGGTGACTGATGCGAAGGACGTCTTTGACAAGGGATGTTCCGATACTCCAAGCTATGGGTCCCAAAAGAGCCTGGCATTTACCGTGAGTTGGTTGAGATCAACATTGCGGCAGCCCCAAACGTGCTTGCGGTGGACTTCAACGCAAAACATGATCGTCGATGCGCTGACGAAGGACATGGATGTGAGTCATTTTCATCACATCCTGGAGAAAGGCGAATGGTGCGTGAAGTTTAACCAGGACTTCATCAAGCAGACCTCCAAGGTTGCAAAGTCCAATGCCGTGGCCAACGAGGTGAAGGTGGGTAAGCCGATGAGCCCTGCTGATCCCCTACTGAGCCGGCTTGCGAGGCTGAGTGAGAGTCCCGGTTGGCACCAACAAGATGGTGTGGTAGTGCACGTGGCTCGAAACGCCAGAGCCCTTAGGACTCCCAAGCCCAGACATGATCCTGAGGAGTTTAGTCTCAGGAGCTCATATGGTAGGTTTGACCTGAAAGATGGCAGTGCCGAATGGAGGCAGCTCGAACAAAACGTGAGCTATGGAGACCTCCCGTACAGCTGCACTGGCCTGATTGGGCAAACAGCGAATGTGTTGGTGACCTTCTTCCGGATGCCATCTCATTTCAACAAAAGAAGGGAATCTACTGAGAAAGACATGCCATCTCATGGATAGCATCCGGACAGTTGGGACATCATGCACGAACAGGACAGCTGTCATATGTACATGCCAGGACAGTTGTTCACACATGTCTGCAGGAACCTGGACATAACATGTCCGACTGCGGCCATATAGGCCTAAGCCAAGATTGCTGCGTCTCCAGGCAAAACCGGCAGCCTTGTGTCTCGCAGTGCATTGCTGCCTGGTTTCACATATATATATAATATACATACATACATACATACATACATAGATACATACATACATACATACATACATACACACATACACACAGACATACACACACACATACACACACACATACACACATACACACAGACATACACACAGACATACACAGACACACAGACACACACATACACACATACATACACACATACATACACACATACACACATACATACACACGCACACACACACATATACACATACTTACATACTTGCATGCATACATACATACATGCATATATATATGTATATATATATATTGAAAAATGGGGGATTTCAATCATCCCCAAATGGTACCTGATACATTTACGATTGGTTTACTACATTAATTTTTTGCATAAAGAATGGGTGGTGAATGTGAGGGTTGAATGGTGATGTTTTCACTGTTTTTTTTTTCCACGGAAATCGTGTTTTTTTTGCCAAGAAACATGTTGTATGGGATTTAAGCAACAAGAATAGAGGTAACTTTTTCGGTGCCCCGTAGTTAGTTCAGTTGGTGCCTGGGTAGTTGGTTCGGGCTTGACAACTGGGCTTACGTTGGGTTGATTTTCTGATGGATTGTTGGGAGATCAACGGAGAAAAGACGTGGGAGATTTGTTGGGGATAGCATCTGAGACACTTGGGAGATATCATTCGTGTTAAGCTAACAGGATTTTCCTGTGACCCAGCAGTTTATGTATACAAAAAAAATCATCCAATGATTTATTTTTGTCTATTTTCGGGTACTCCCCCCACCAATCTGGGGGTGATGGATTTCACCAATTGGCCATTTAGTTCGTTGATTTACCCAGCTACCAGAGGCATGGTGATTTTCCATCGTTTTTTGTATGTTTACCAGAGGGTATGTTGAAAACCATGGTGGAAATCCCTTCTGAATAATCGGAGGGAGGATTCTACAAAAATCGG